>JAZEWT010000029.1:8511956-8534340 GCA_036362905.1 Mordacia mordax
AGCGAGGCTGGCGAGCGAGGCTGGCGAGCGAGGCTGGCGAGCGAGGCTGGCGAGCGAGGCTGGTGAGCGAGGCTGGCGTGCGTGGCTGGTGAGCGAGATCAATGAGCGAGTCTGGCGAGCGAGCCTGGTGAGCATGGGTGGTGAGCGAGGTGGGCGAGTGAGGCTGGTGAGCGAGGCTGGCGAGCGAGGCTGGCGAGCGTTGGTGGTGAGCGAGGCTGGTGAGCGAGGCTGGCGAGCGAGGCTGGCGAGCGAGGCTGGTGAGCGAGGCTGGCGTGCGTGGCTGGCGAGCGTTGGTGGTGAGCGAGGCTGGCGAGCGAGGCTGGCGAGCGAGGCTGGCGAGCGAGGCTGGCGAGCGAGGCTGGCGAGCGTTGGTGGTGAGCGAGGCTGGCGAGCGAGGCTGGCGTGCGTGGCTGGCGAGCGTTGGTGGTGAGCGAGGCTGGTGAGCAAGGTCCGAACCCCCGTGCGTGCTGTTGCTCTCGGGCAGCGCGGAGATGAGCACGAATCCGAATCCCTCGTCGTCCCCGCGGTGCAGGAGGACGTCGCGCGAGTTGTCCAAGCCGAGCGGGGCGTGCGGCGCTCCAGGGACCCCCTCCCGCATCCCGGGGATCCCCTCCGCGTGCAGCGGGGAAGACGAGTCGTGCTCCCGCCACTGCTCCCCCTCTGTTGCGGTGGCACAAGGGTTGGGGTATGGGGTCAGAGGTCTGGGGTCCACGTCACACCAATGCACAATAAGGAGGTTTTGCCCCAATGCAGCAAAATTAACGTGAAACGAAACTTGTTCAACTGGCGATGGCCTCTGACTCACTGCAGCCGCTCCACGGGACGGGGGTTCAGATCCTCGCTCACACCCTCACACGCTGACTCACATTCGCTAGCGTGCACACTCATGCACTCATACTGACACACACATAATAGAAGTTGGTGTTGTATGTTTAATTGTGCAGTAATGCACGTTATGGTTTACGTTCATGAGTTTCATTCATGCACACATTGTTGCTGGAAGTGTATTTGGTTTCATGCGTTGCTACGTTGGTCAATTCGGACGTTCGCTGCAATGCAGGAATCGCGCCTCTATCACGCACGAACACAGTGGCCGCAAACTCACGCTCAAACGCCGCCGTGTGGGCAAGGCCTGCGGGCGAGGCGCCGTCGCGGCGCCGCACGGTTAGGCTGACGTCGCCCTTCTTGGCGGCCTGCTGCATGAGGCCGAGCACGTGGGTGTGGGACTGTCCGAGCACGGCGACGCCGTCCACGCTCACCAGCTCGTCCCCTGTACGCAGCCGCCCATCCGCGTCCGCCGAGCCCAGCGGAACGATCGAGCCGATCGCAATCTGACGCATGCCATCAATGCCAACGCAGGTCACAACCGCATACTCACCACAACGTGCACTCGCCAATCGCACTCACTCAGCACACCACAGGTCACAACAACACTCGCCTACTCAACACACCGCAGACCGCAAGGCTTTTCGTCTTCTCTGGCTCGGCTGTTCTTTGTAATTCTCTCCAATCATCTGTTCTCATAAGTTTTCATAATAATGACAATAATGTCGCTCAATTCCAGCTCATCTACTACAATTCCGATATAGTGCCGCTGGTTGGTGGCCAAATGACACGCTGAGCCTTTGGACCCGCGGTCAGCAACCGCTGCAGCAGACCGACGTAACAGAAGGAGGATGTGTGACCACGCCAGATCTGAATTGACAACCTCCGTTACCGGTGACTCCCATATGCTGCAGCCGCGCTTCGGGAACTGACTCCACTCACCATGGCGCTGAGCTCACGAGCTCCACGCAACGAGTGGCCGCCAGTCCCAACATTGCTTTGAACATAAGCGTCAATGATTTAAGCGATCGCGATCTAGTATTGGGAAGCCTGCGCATTGTTCCCACCCTGGTTCTCCCCCAGGGAGGAGCGATAGGCTCATGTTTACTTTCTCTGCAGAGTTGCCGGTCGTGTCTCGGAGTGTAACCAGTCCAACGGAGTTCAGGAAACGGGCCACCACACTTTAATCTCAAAATTGCGCTGTATAGCTGTGCCGCGTGGCTGCACAGTATCTGCTCAATTGTGAATGCATTCGGTCGAAGCAAGAATGATGTGGAGGCGTGAAGAAGCCGTAAAAGGGCAGGAAGGGGGAAGGCAGCCACGCAGTCAGCTGGCGCCAACATATTCCAGATATTGCATCCCATATATCATGACGGTACAGATAAATGCTTTGAGAGGTTTTTTTAGATTTTTTTGTTGTGGGAGTAAGCCGGAGAATCTGGATGAAACCTTTGGAGGCTCGGGGGAGAACACACAAACTCCACAAAGGGAACATACTTTTTGTGGCAGCTGCATCTCACTTTGGGAATATTAACAATATTTTGGAACAATATTGCCATAAGTTTGAAGTTAGTCACTACCGTTGTTGAGCTACCTTACATTCCAACTAGCATCAAACTTTCGGCCCAGCTGCAATTGCATTAATTCACCGGTTTTTCTTAAGTGTTGCATTTGCTCTTGCCTGAGATTGCGATAAAAATAATACTTAATGTTTCCCATGCCACTGTTGCTCTTATTTGTCTCTTATTAATTTATTGTGTTGTGCAATCTTCAGTGCTATCATTTACTTCATAATTATTGTTGCGGTTTCATCTTTGTACAAGTTAGTGTTGTGAGTTTTTTTAATTCTGCAATATTGCGTGTTACTGTCCACTTTTATGATGACAGTTTCATTTATGCAGATTGTTTCTATGACTTTATTTGACCTTTGGTTTAATGTGCTGTTGCGCTGGTCAGTTTGGACGTTTGTGTCGCAGGAATCCTACATCCAGAGTTTGCAAGCTCACTGGGTACTTTCTGCTATAATAATAAACATTTAATAAACATTTAGGCAAGAACTGAACCGCCTCGGTCAGGACCTTCTGTCTGCTATAGCTGCAAAGACACCCTGCTGCCAAACGGATTGCAAGAGGCCAGATGCGTCTCGCAGCAAACAAATATCCTGGCATTTCTGTGATCGCTCAGCAACGGCCCTTGTGAGGGGCAATGACGCGTTTATGGAACTGAGCAGTGTTGCACAAGTCGGGGAGAAGATTAAGAAGCACTGCACCCACCTTGTCAGCAAATTTAACTCTGTCGTGTCAGTGCATTAGGCTTTGCTAGCGACGGTATTCTGCCAGTGATGGCACAGTGCCGGTGAGAGTGCCGGTGCTACCCACGGGTTCTCCGGGCTCATTCCCCCCAAGGATGCGGAAGCCGAAGCCGCTCTCGTGCCGACGCAGCAGGATGTCCATCTCCCTGTAGTTGGACGTCGCTGTAGGGAGACAAGGCACGCGTGAGGCAGCCGGGTTCATGTTACCCTTGGCCCACCACCTGAATATCCGTGCTACGTGTGCCCATCCCCGCGGCCCAGTCTCCACCGCCCCATCCCCTCCGCCCCGTCCTCAGTGCACCGTCCTCCCCGCCCCGTCCCCACTGCCCCGTTCCTGCCGCCCACTCCTCGCCGCCTCATTCCCTCTGCCCACTCCCCGCCGCCCGGTCCTTGCCGCCCTCTCCCCACAGGCGTATGTTGCTCTCAGTTCTCAGTAGGCAGAGAAGCTTTGTTGCTGGTTTAAGCCAGGTAGGAGACACGGCTCATCCAACGCGGACCGCGAAACACAAGGAACAGCCATCGTCCGGCGTGGCTGCCGCGATTGCCAGATGTCACATCCACAGTGCGGCGTGAAATGCCTGTGGGCGAACACGGCCGGTGTCGAGACCAGGGGATCTGGTGACGCCGAACCCATGTTTACCGGTCCCGCTGTAACGTGTACGGATAGGCTCCAGGCTGCTCCGCACGTTTGCCGGGGGCGGCGCGGTGGCCAGGCTGCCTAGCCATGGATACCTCACCCTTGCTGTCGAAGATGGAGCGTGACTCGCGGTAGAGGCGGTAAGCATCCGGTCGCCGGCTGTCGGGGCTGCTGGAGGGTGTGGGTGAGCCGGAGCGGCCGCCGCCACCGCCACGTGCCAGGCCCTGGTTGGGCAGCAACGTGGGCAGTGCGTCCGACTGGGCCCCAGCCTGTCGCCTCGGGGCCTGACACACACACAGATAAATGTAGGTGCAATAATCCACCATATAGCCTTAACAAACATATGGGTTGAGTGCTGTTAGTGAGTAGCGCCTATGAAAGCAAGCATTGCACAGAAGGGGGTGGGTGGCCAGCCACAGGCCCGTCTGTCTCTGTTTTCCTAGTGGCGATGTTTACACACCAGGCACTCATTTTAGGCTGAGTCGACCCAGGGGAGGCCCAGGATCGGTGAAGAAAATCGTCATTGGTGTTGACCATGAACATGACTCCAACTTAGCTACTGGATTCTTATAGCACAGTGCCTTAACCGCTAAACCACCGCTCTCCAGGTACGCATATGCACATGCACAGGTAAACAGTACACAACAACACCAACTGGCGTACACCACTAAGTAGCAGGGACGTCACCACAGCGCTTGTGCCAGGCCAGGTGCACCTTGAGGCCACATGAAGTGTTGAAGGCACACTGGCAGGTCACAGGGTAGAACCAGGTACCGTGGGCTTTTTGATTGAGATGCCTGTCAAAGGTACAATCTGTGCTATCTACCACACCAACTAGCTAAGTTTTAGCCTCCAACTGCCCAGTGGGTGTCCTTCACAAACCTCCTTATGGAAACAGCGTCCTGTCTGAGGCAGTCTGACTGTGGCCTTGGGTGCCTTTCTCTGTGGAGTTTGTGTTCTTCTCCTTTTCGGTGTGGATTTCCTCCAGACCGTCAGGCTTCTTCCTCCCAAAACTAAAAAAAACCCCACTCATTGACTAACTGGTGTATAACATCATAATGCACAGGGACGCAGTGTCCGGTAGCATGACACCGGCTGACCACATGGTTGCCTCCTCCCACCTCCTTGCAGTGCCTTGGGACCTTTGGGTGAAAGGAGTTACTGCTATATAAATATGATTCATATATCTCTATATATGGCCAGTATGTGGCGTCACATCCTGGGTATTCCCTCGTTTTGCACCATCTGTCGGCTGAGATAGGCTCCAGCCACCCCGTGCTCCTGTACAGGATTACGCGGGTATTAATAGGAAAGGAACAGGAAAAAGACTTCAATAAGACCCACACTGCCCACCCCCCTCTGTTCATCAACGGCTCCATAATTGAGACAATAAGGAGCACCAAGTTTCTTGGTGTGCATATTGCACATGACCTCAACTGGTCACTCAATACCACTTCCTTGGCAAAGAAAGAACGTCTTTACTTCCTCCAACAACTGAAGAGAACCAGCTCACCGCCACCCATCATTTCCACATTATACAGGAAAACCATTGAGAATGTCTTAACCAGCTGCATCACTGACTGATATGGGAATTGCAATGCCTCTGACCCCTAGTCCCTGCAGCAGACAGTGAGGACAGCTGAGAACATCATTGGGACCCCTCTCCTCTCCATCCATGACAGCTACCTCAAAAGCTGCAAACACAAGGGCTCTAGCATTGTGAAGGACCCTTCCACCGACTCTTCATCCTCCTGCCATCTGGCAAAAGGTACCACAGCCTCCTGGCCAGATCTGCCAGACTCGGCAACAGTTTTTTCCCCAAGTCATCAGGCTGCTGAATACAATGCTGCTCCTCTCCTCTTCATCATAACAAGCAGGACTCAGATGCTCCAGCCCCCAGCCCCAAACACACGGATGCGTACTTACACTGGCCACTTCACTCGACTCTATGTAGTCTATGTCGTCTGCGTGTTTTGCCATGCCCTGTTGAATGTGTATTCAGCCTTGTTTTATTTTTGTGCTGGGAACCGTGAGGAACATAATTTCATTCCTCTCTATACTGCAATTTCATATGGATGGGATGACAAAGTTTATGTAATCTTATCTCTCATCTTATCTTTATCCCAATTGATCCCATCCTCATGGACAGCGATGCCACCACCCAGCAGCGCCGCACGGGAAGGCACAAGCTTCCCACACCGCTGTATGAAACGCGTGCAGGCATCAGCTACTCACCGGCTTGGGACTCTTCTGGGGGTACGATCCTGGAAACACATGAACACCCGCACACGCACACACAAACTTTACGACGGGGCACCGAGTCCACGTGCTCAGCAGTGACGCGGCAGACGGGTTTGCCGACGCAACCAATCTAAAATTAAAACTGATTTTATAATTGAAGGATCGGGGTCTTTGGTAAGACAAGTTATTCTCTCATGACACTTGGCAGCATTCATGTTTCATCTTGGGTTGAATCGTTTTAAATAATTTCGCCAAACTGAGACTTCCCAAATGACACACGACTGCAATGAAAACACCCCAGCATGTAGCGCAGGAAGCATATGTTGATTAATCTCCTGTGCTATTAATTTCATTGCTGTGCTTGCTTTATTTAATTTGTTTTACCTTGTAATTTTTAAAACCCAGCTTATTCTTGCAGTTGAGAATCTCTACTGGTTATTTACATGTGGTCCCCCTTTAGTTGAAAATACAACTTGAAAAAATGAATCAAATAAAATCAATGATGTGCATAAACCACGAGTTCAATAAATCATCGTTGGCTCCTGCTAATCGTTCCACTGCCTCGCCCCAACCTCTCTGATTTCCTAGTGGCTCTCAATTTCTATTTTAACGAATACCTTTCACACTGAATGAATAACTGTGCGTGTTATAAATTCTAATTCAGGCATTCTCCAGGTTACGAACAGGTTCCGTTCCCGAGATCCGTTTGTCAGTGAATTTGTTTGTGAGTCGGAGCACAACAAAGTATTTAATGTTTTGCACTGTATAGGAAAGTGTAATGCGCTCGATGCTTGCAGGATTTGGACATTATCTGTACTGCCTTAGATGCGCAATGTTTATGAAAACTAAAGTTGGAACGTAATAGGTAACGTTACACTGCATATGAGCGTTCGCAAGTTGGACGTTCAAAAGATGGGGACTGCCTGAACTAATTATTACCAGGAAATAATTACATTTTCAATGCCAGTCATATGTGCTGCGTTTCTCTACACTCAGGATTTTTTATAAAATGATACAAACAGTGCTGCAGAGTGGAATTGGGGGAGGTGGGGGGGGGGCGCAAGCCAGTGAATCGCCTTTGGCGTAGGTGGTGGAGATCACGTACGCGGGGAGGTGAGCCTCCCCGCGTACACAGCGCCTGCGCTCACCCCCGTGCTCATCCCGTCTCCCCCCCACGCTCACCCTCCTGCGCTCATCCCCACCTCACCCCCACACTCAATGCCCCCGCGCTCATCCCCACGCTCAACCCCCCCGCACTCACCCCCACACTCAGCCCCACCGCACTCACCCCCACGCTGGATCAGGAAGGTGACGGTGCTGCCGACGCTGAACTCTTTGAGCCGCTGTACAACCTGCGCATGCTTAGCGCCGCGCAGCGACTCGCGGTTGATCTCGAGCAGGAGGTCGCCCTCTTTGAGGCCGCGGCAGCGCTGCGCGTCCATCACCTGGCGCACTCGCTGCCCGCTCGGCCCGTCTGCGATCGAGAAGCCGAAGCCGCTGGCACCCTTGGCCACGTGCACGGTGATGAGCTCGGGCTGCGATGTGATCGCCAAGGCCTTGTCCTGTCGGCACACGTAACTCGCTCAGTCGGGCCATCGGACCGCACTGCGGCCCATGCGTCACCATGCGCCTATGAGTCCTTCTCTTTTCCAACGAATTCCTTGGACACTGAACGAATCCTGCACCAATGTCGAAGGTATTCGTTCAAAGACACAATGATTCCGAGGCACGACGAAACCGCACAGAGGAGAGTGGAAGGCAGTCACGAAGTTAACCGCTGCCAGCCTTCTCTGCCCACTGTATCCAATATATTACGTTATTCATCAGTTAATGAGTAGTAATTTTTTAGTTGTCTGAGGAAACTGAAGAACCCGAAGGAAACCCATACAGAATAGGGGGAGAACACAAATTGAGCAGTGAAAGGTGCCCGAGGAGAGAATCTAATCGCCTCAGGCAGGATCTTCTTCATGTGAGGTACGGATGTTACCGCTACACAGACACTGTGCCGCAGCTGCTGTGGGACAATGTCTGGTGTGACGGTGAGTACGACCTCTATGCAACGCGTGCCAGCCTCACACGCCCGGGTCCGGCATGACTCCGCGCGTCCCCCCACGTACCTGCGGCGGGTCCATTTTGCCAGAGCGCGCTCCGCGGTACTCGGGTGCCGGCACGTAGGAGCGGGCGCTTCGCACGCTCATTGTACGGCCGCCGTTCACAAACAGCGGCTCGTCTGAGATCGCCACCGACTTGACGAGGTGTGTGTTGGGGTCGTCGGGGTCGAAGGGCAGCGGGTAGCCACGGCACAGCTCCAGATCGATATACTGCCCGATGGGGATGGACTTGAAGATCTCGACTACCTGGGCGTGCGTGTGGCCCAACACGCACGCGTCGTTCACACGCACGATCACGTCTCCTGCGAGATACAGGCGGGCATGGGGCGGGGGTTGGGGGTCGGCGGGGTTGGCTCAGCATCAGCAACCGGCTGCACAACCACAACAACAACAGTGGGGCCTACACTAGGGATTCTTAAAACATTTCACCTCAAGGCCCACATGGCTATGGTCTCCAGGGACCACTGGGTGGCACTCGCGACCCGCAGATGGGTGTCAACCCACCGGATGAGAATAGCAGACCTATGCTCGTCATATGGCAATAAAAATAAACAAGTAATACCTTTTATTCTGAAACCTGTCCGATGTAAACGTTGAAAATTGAAGTCATGAAAACTAAAAAGTACAGGCATGTTTTACACTTCTAAAAATGTTGTCCGATTATCACCAAAATATTTGCGCATGGGCGCATGGCGGGCGGCACGGTGGCCCAGTGGGTAGCGCTGTCGCCTCACAGCAAGAAGGTCCCGGATTCGAATCTCGGCTCGGGTGCCTTTCCGTGTGGAGTTTGCATGTTCTCCCCGTGTCCGCGTGGGTTTCCGCCGGGCGCTCCGGTTTCCTCCCACAGTCCAAAAACACGCTGCTGCATAGGTTAATTGGCTCACAGACTAAATTTCCTGCACTGCCCAGTGATGGACTGGCGTCCCATCGTCGGTATAGCCCTCGCTTGCGCCCTGTGTCTATCGCGACAGGCTCCGACTCACCGCAACCCTGTACAGGCTTAAGCGGTTTCTGAAAATGAGTTGAGATGTTTGCGCATGGCTCGATGCACTTAGAGGCTATCACTTTGTTTGCTGGCAGGTCCCATGCAGACCCAGGTGCCACGGGTTAACTCACTGCGATAACTGGCAGATGTGCCACATGTGTTCCCCATTGTGCGACCACAGCAATGTCCTTTAGCTCGCCACATACAAGACTAAGATTATCATATACAGCCTTAACGCACACACAAGCACACACACACACACATACCCACGTCCACATGGAGATACATACACGTCCACACAAAACACTCAAAAAGATCTCTCATATAACTTTAACAGATGGCAGGGTCAAGTGCCATTAACTAGCATCCTATGAGAGTCAAGATGGTAACCAACACCATGCCCGGCCGCCTTTCTCTCCCTCGTGGCAATCTTTACATACTGCTCTCAGTACTCATTTGAAGCTGAGGAAATCTAGGGGAGGCCCAGGACCAGTTCAGGAAATCGTCACTGGTATTGGCCATTAACGGGATTCCAACTGGGGTCGCCAGGTGTGTAGTTCAGCACGCTAACCACTAAGCCACTGCTCCCCACGTCAGAGACACACACACACACACCGTCCGCACACGCGCGCACGCACACACAAACACGGCGACATGCTCAGACACACACCGACACATACCGGTCTCCATGAGGCCCTCGGCAGCAGCGGGGCCCCCTGGGATGAGACTCTTGATCTGAAGGAACTCCTCGGGCTCGTCCCCACCCACGATGGTGAAGCCGAATCCGCGCTGACTCTTCTGCAGCCGCGAGCTGAGCGAGGAGCCTCGCAGTTCCGCAGGATCGCGCGTGAAGAACGCCTTTCCTGCTGCCACCGCTGTCACGCAAAAATCCCCCGTGAAGCCTCAACACAGCCTAGGATCAAGCGCTGTTAACGAGTAGCTCCTATGAAGGCCAGCATGGCACATGAGGAATGGTTGGCCAGCAGCGCACTCGGCAGCCATTATCTCCCGAGTGCAAATGTTTACATACTCAAGCTGCTATACATTATAAGCAGAGTTGATTTAAGAGAGGCTTAGTACTGGTTTAGAAAGTCGTTACTGGCGTTGGTGGGTATGAGTGGAAATTAAACACTGGTCGCCGGATTCGTACTGCATGCTAACCGCTCCACCCCCACAACCCACCGAACACTCAAGCACAGGTACATACCAACACAGTGATACATACAAATATATACAAAGATCCCCCATATAGCGTGAAGAGGCTGTAGGAGCAAGTGTACTGATGAAGGTTTTTATGGTTCAATATGAATGTTTCCGGGATAGGCTCCGGCTTCACCGTGACCCTATATAGGATTAAGCGGTTTCAGAGAATGAGATGAGATGAGATGAACATTTCTCTTCATAGCTATATTTTCGGCATAGCTGCGTCGAGTATTCCTTCGTTATTTTTTACGACGTTTGCCTCTTACTTTGGAAGCCTCATCAGGCATTTCGGGAGGGGTGAAGTATTTTTCGCGAGCACCTATAAAGGCCGGCACACAGTACATGAGGCGGTGGGTGGCGAGCAGCATGCCCGGACGCCTTTGTCTCTCTTATGACGATGTTTTTACACAATGCACCGTGAACTCGTTTCATGCAGTCCATTCATAAAACCCTCAATGATTAGACCGAGTACTTTTGCCTGTATAAAGTTGTAAAAAAGAGAAGAGGTTTGACTATTTATAAATAATAACAGTAATATTTCCATTTTTATAGCGCTTTTCACAAAGCGCTGCACAGAGCTGCAGAGAGAACTGCACGCCTACAACAGTGACATCAGAATGGAAAATCAGCAACAATAACATTTAAAGCTATTTTTACGGCAATTATACAGGTGGAAAGAGCTTACAACACCAAATAGACACTTTTTACAGTGTCCAGTTTTCAAAACCACTACTATGTAAACCAGATATGGTAAAATCTCTTCTATTTTTCATGTCAATGATGCTGGTGGTTAGTGGGAATCGAACTCATGTGGCTGAGCTCGTAGCTCAGTGCAGCAAGCACTGTCAGTGCTTTACGACTGGGCAGTGAACACAGGAAGCTGACTTTGATGTTCACTAGTGCCAGCAACTGTCCTATCGGCCGAAACCAATCAAAATGATGGGGCTGAGTGAATCCTGCCTAGCATCAAAACCCAGGGTCGGGTCTCAGGATCTCAAGGCAGGGTGCCCCTGGGGCTCAGTGACTCGGATTCAGGGTCTCAAGAGAGGGAGCCCCCATGGCTACAGTGCCTCAGTTCAAGCCGCACACACCATCCTGTTCATGAGGAACCAGACAAACTCTAGCGACCGCATTAAGCGCCAATCGACAGATGCGGTCTAAACGCAGACCGGGGTCATGTAAAGGTAACATGGATAATCGCCTTAGGCCGACAGGCAGTATGATCGATGGTAATCTCCCTGAAACACTCGGCCTGTGCCAAGCCACGCCACGCTCCCACTTGCTCCATAAGTGAAGCGGGAGTTGTGGAGGGAGTGGAGACGTGTGTGTGCCTAGAGAGTGTGCTTATAACCAACTCCGGTTTGGTAGCAGAGCTCACATTCAGAATCCGTCAGGTGGCATTACCTTTTCATCGACTGGCCTGTTCCTCCATACAATGTTTCAGATTTTCTCAGCCACACTTAAACTCTACTCTATGCTTGTGAATCATAGAAACCTTAAAATAACATCTGAACCAGATTGAAAATTTCAAGCTGTCCTGTCTAAGATCCAACCCGGGTTTACCAGCCTGCATTGTGTGAGGAGCTCACAGATCTTTGAAAGATCTGGACATATTCCCATCAGTGTGCTCCAATGGCAGGCAAGGCTGAATTGGCTGGGTAGTCCAGATGCCTAGCTATCACATAGCTAAGCAGCTTTGTTTTACAAAGCGAATGGGCTAAACGGGCACTGCAAGGGCTGGAAAAGATATGGACTGATGTTATAAATAATAATAATAATTGAATTTATAGAGCGCTTTTCACCCGAGGGTCATAAAGCGCTTCACAAAGCTGCGGAGAGAACGGCACGCCAACAACAATGGCACCAGAACGGAAAATCAGCAGCAATACCTTTTATGTTGTTACACATCGTTGCAGAACAACAAATAAAAAATCATCAGACTTTCCACTATGATTTAAAAATATAAAATGATCAGTGAATGTAATATATATTGGAAAATGGTTTAATTTAACTTTTATCGTATAATAACAATAATAGCATTTCCAGAGTGCTCATCACCCAAGGGCCACAAAGCTCTACACAGAGCCGCTAAGAGAAGGGCAAATCAACAATAACGTTTTTTTGGTGTTTTTTTTTTTTAAATACAAAACTGAGCTGTGAAGAGAACGACACGCCAACAACACCAGGACAGCCCAACCGAAAGATGAAAAGTAGCTACAAACTACAGAAGGCTAAAAATAAGCGATAAAAAAATAATAATTCTGCTACAAACATGGATGGAATAAATATTCCCGAGCAGGTGCAGTTTGGAGGATTGCTATCATGCTGGCAATACAACAATGAGCCACATCAATCAACCTACAGAGGTGCACATCCCTGAACGGCAGGAGGAATGGATAAGAGTCACAATATAGGAGATGGGAATCACAGTGTTCGAGATGTGAGTCTCAGTGTTTGAGATAGGAGTCACAGTGTTAGAGATGGGAGTCTCAGTGTTCGAGATAGGAGGCACAAAACAGGAGGCAACAAACAAGGAAGGAATAAATGTTCCCAAGCAGGGGCAGGTCAGAAAAGAGCCATCATCCCGGCATGACAACACTGAGCCGCATCAATAGTCCTAGCCGGAGAATTTGAAAGCCTTATGGAACAAGTGAGTCTTAACACATGATTTGAATATGCCCAAGGACTCAGCTGATCAAATCTCCAAAGTAAGGGCATTCCAGAGTCTGGGAGTATCGCACGAGAAGGCTCCGTCACCCATCGAATGGAGGTGCGATCTGGGCAGATGCAGCAAGCCCGTATTGGAGGATCGACGTTGTCATGTTGAGGAGGGTGCCTGAAGTAGGTCATGGATGTATGTCGGAGCAGCGCCAGTCAGAGCCTTGTAGGTGAGAAGTAGGATCTTGAATTCAATCCTGTATATAACAGGTAACCAGTGGAGAGACATCAGTACTGGGGATATGTGATCGTGGATGGGTGTGTGAGGACTCTAGCAGCCGCATTCTGCATACGTTGGAGATGATTGATCAGGTAGGCAGGGGTGCCAGGGAGCAGTTCATTGGAGTAATCGATTCGTGAGGAGATGAAGATGTGTATTTGCTTCTCAGCATCAGCAGGTGACAGGATGTTGCGCAGTCTGGCTATATTTCTGAGATGGAAATAGGCTACCTTTGTCACCTTGTTAATGTGTGTCTCAAAAGTGAGTGAGGAATCAAGAGTCACATCTAGACTCTGGACTGCCTTAGCCACTTCAATAGTCAAGCATCATTTGGATAGGTTCAGCCTTGGTGCGGGGTTCTGACAAGCAAAACTTGTTTTGTTGCCATTTAGATTTAGAAAATATGAATTTAACCAGGCCCTCACAGTTGACAGTGAGGATGACCATCAAAGACCAGACGCATTGATGGATGACTTTGCGTGGATATAGATTTGGATGTCATCGGCATAGCAATGGTAGCTGAGATTGAGGCTGCGCAGGATATGGCCAAGAGGTTGTAAGTAGAAGCTGAAGAGGAGTTGGCCGAGGACGGAACCCTGAGGAACTCCAGACAAAACAGGATGGATAACTGACTTTTGTCCTCCGAGGCTGACAAACTGCTTCCGGTCGGACAGGTAGGAGCTCAGGCAATGCAGGGCACAGCCAGAGACCACTATACCCTCCAATCGCTCAAGCAATATCAGGTGGTCAACGGTATCAAAGGCAGAGCTCAGGTCCAGGAGGACAAGAATACTTGGCAAGCCTTCATCAGCAGCAACGAGTAGGTCATCAATTACTTTCACTAGAGAAGTTTTAGTACTATGGTTGAATCTGAACCCAGATAGGAAGGGATGAAGGAGGTCATTGTTAAGAACGTGTTTCTGGAGTTGCACGGTTACGGCAAATTCAAGGACCTCAGAGATCAAAGGTAGATTTGAGATGGGGCAATAATCATCAGGGATGCTGCAATCGAGGCCAGCTTTTTAAAGCAGGGGGGTAACTGCAGAACAATTGAAGAGTGGGGGAACGATACCAGAGAGAAGTGAGTTATCAAACTGATAGGTGACAAACGTGGCAAGGAATTTGAAATTTGCCCGGAAGATCTTGGATGGGAAAGGATCCAGGGAGCAGTTTGTGGGCCAAGATCTGGTAACTAAAGAAGAGACTTTGGATTTCGTTAATTACAGAAGTTTTGAGATCAAGGAAGGTGGAGGAAATTTTATAGAGGTATGGTTTGTGATTGAGACTGGGTAGACATACGATGGGCTTCAGTTTTTTCATCGAAAAACTGAATGAACTTATCCACCTGACCTTCATTAGTTAAGGGAGGTGAGGGCAAGTGACTGGTTGGACGAAGGAGCTGATTAATGGTTGAGAAAACAATCTTGGGCTTGTTGTAGGTATCAGCCATAGTACTGGAAAGATATCTGGCACAGGCACAGTGAAGTGCCTTAAGGTAGCAGATGAGCTGTTCCAATAAGAAATTGACCATAAACGGTGAGGCCAGATATTTTTCAGGTCCGTTCAGCCCTGCGTGCATTGGCCTTGAGATCCCAGAGTTCAGCAGTATACCAGGGGGATGGTTTTCTGCCTGAGACATAGCGTGATTTTAATGGGGCCAAATCATCCTATATGCTTGATAGCACTTTGTTGTAAGTTTCTGCTGTCGCATCAGAGGCAGAGTGAGCAGAGGCGGAGAGTGAAGTACTATTGATTTCTGTGGTCAATATGTATGGAGTGAGGGCGTTAAGGTTTCGAAATTGGATATGCCTCTTGGTGATGGAAATGGGAGGCGGTAATTGAAGATCAAACCACACAGCGGAGTGACAAGACAGATCAGGATCAGTGATGGACAGGTTTGTTACTGATATGCCCCATGAGCAAACCAAGTCGAAAGTATGGCCACATCAGTGAGAGGTAGATGTCACATGTCGAGTGAAGCCAAGTGAGGTCAGAGTAGCCATGAGATCCCTTGCAAGAGGGCTCTTTAGAGAGTCAATATGGATGTTGAAATCGCCAAGAATCATAATCCTTTCAGAACTGGGGCACATCTCAGAAAGCAGCTCAAACAGTTAATTGACAAAAAAAAGTGGAGGCTCCAGGTGGGCGGTAGAGCAGCACAAACTTCACAAGTTGAGCCGACCTCCAATCCAGAGACATATGCTCGAATGAATTTTAACTCGGCGATGGAATCGGTCGGATGTCGGCAGACACATGGTGGGGAACTGCTCGGCCGCCACCACGGCCATTTGAACGAGCCTTTTGATGGAATGCAAAAGTCTCACGGTCGGGCTGATTCAATGTGGGAAAATCATCTTGATGGTGCCAGGTCTCTGTAAGGCAGAGTAGGTCCAGACTGTTGTTCGAGATCAGCTCAGTGATGAGAGGGGCTGTTTCGGTGTTCAGAGAACGCACATTGAGCAGGGCAAAGCAGGTTGCAGGCAATGTGCGTGCTGGAAGAGGTGAACTAACCAGCAGTATTTTTATCAAGCAACGTTGAGCTACAAACGGTCTAACTTGTTGTTTCTTCGGTAGCCGATTTGTAGGGCTTGATACGGGGATGGGGGGAGGCAAATCAATTGTCGGCAGGTTAATTAGATTTTGGTTGTCGGCGCCCCGATGGATGTAACGGAAGTGAACCTCATTGGACTCGCCAGTACCTGGTACCAATGGTATTGATATCGACCTCAATGGAGGAGGATCAAGCAGGATGATACCAGGCAGTTGGAGGCAGTCGCCTTATAGCATCATCATCCTATGCACGTGGCATTCGACGAGGGCTGAAAAATGATGCTCACAACAATGAGCGGCGCGCTAGGTGAATAAACTCGGGGACTTGGCATAGTAGTGAGCACTGGTGGTGGCTTGACTAATTACCGTGGCACCTGGATCTGTCCTGTTACCTCGTCAGTGGACCATTGAGGCAGGGTGGTGCATGGGTAACATCTTCGTATCCTAGAAAAAAAAGTCCTACCCGAAGCAGTTTGATTTCCGCCTTGGGCACGTTTCTACGTTGCAGTATGTGCTCTCCCCCTGTTATGTGTGGGTTTCCTCCAAGTTTTTTAGTTGCCTCCCACGACTAAAAAAACACTCATTAATTAATTAGCTGATAGCATCACGAGATCTAGGAGAGTTTCTGGTGAGTTGGAGCTGGCTGACTCTGTTCCTCTCTATGGTTTCCTCACTATGCCTCTGAGTCATTTGAAATTGAAATGAATATGCACAATGCGTTATATTTCACAAGGCATCAAACTGTACCCGCCCTGGCACAAGTGTTGTGGTGACGTCACTACCACTTACTGGCAAATGGTAGTTGTTGAGCGTACATGTGTGTGTGTATGTGTGTGCATTTCTGTGTACATGTGGGCAGCGGTAGTGTAGTAGTTAGTGTGCTGCGCCACAAACTGAGTTCAATTCCTGCTCATGGCAAAGACACATGATGATTTTATGAACCTTCCCTCGACCTCCCCTAGGTCAAGTCAGTCTTAAATGAGTACATGTTAGAGTAAATATTGCCTTTGCAGGTGCTCCATAATAGAATTTGAGCCTACATTCTGTTAAGGCTGTAAGGAGGTTCTTTAATCTATGCGTTTGTGTACGCTGCAATGTCGCACGTACCTGGTAGTGGTTTCTTCGCCTCGATCACTGGATTTTCGTACTGCGTGCATTTGTTGATGTGGCTGCGGAGGGGGTGGGCATGGCGGTATGGTCAGCGAGGCCCACTGCCTAAGTGACATCATCGCGAATCTCTACAGCGCCGACTCTCACGTAAATCCCATACCGGCAGCTACAAACGTATATTATTAAATCATGGTTACCATCTTTACCCACCAAGCACGCGGTGCCGTGCACTCTGGGGGCTGAAAGAGTTTGTGGTGCGTACGGTGGGTAGTGTATGCATTGTGTACAGGGTGTGGTGTGTGCAGTGTGTACGGTGTGTGTGGTGTATACAGTGGATTGTGTATGCAGTGTGTACAGGGTGTGGTGTGTGCAGTCTGTACGGTGTGTGTGGTGTATACAGTGGATTGTGTATGCAGTGTGTACAGGGTGTGGTGTGCACAGTGTGTGCAGTGTGTGTGGTGTATACAGTGGATTGTGTATGCAGTGTGTACAGGGTGTGGTGTGTGCAGTGTGCACAGGGTGTGATGTGTGTAATGTGTATGGTGTGTGTGTGTGATGTGTACGGTGTGTACGGTGTTCGGGATGTACACTGGGGATGTGGAGCTCACTCGACGTAGTAGACTCCGTATTCTGGGTCGTCGATTCTCTCCCAGCCGTACGGCAGCTCTGAGCGACACACAAGACACAAGCAGCAGCAGGGGCAAGTCACCAGTCAGTAGTGGGTGCGAGGGATATCACAGTTTTCACAGAAGACAAAACCCACACAGATTTCTCAGTCAGCTCAGGTTTATTATCTAGACTCTAATGACTGGGCCAATCAAGTTTAATACAAGACAGCTACCAGATTGCCAATTCGCGGATTTCCAGGGTAAAAGCGGGAAAGGTGTAGATCTGTCAGGGTCCACCCCTTTCCAGGTGAGGTAGACTGGAAGCGTGTAAAGTGGTGAAGGCTCAGACACACGGATGTCAACCAGGTATTACAGGTTAACTGACTGTGATAACCGACAGATGCATCACCCGCACTTACCACTGTGCCAAGGTTACATACTTCAGTTGTTCGGACCCCTGCTCATTGTTAAGATTATCGCTCCTCCATTCTGCATTACTGCTGGAGTTACCAGGACATCCGGCCGCCTCTGTCGACCTAGTGGCGGACCAGCTACTTATTTGAGCCCGAATTGACCTACAGGAGGCCCAGGACTAATCCAGATAACCATCAACAGTGTGGCAGTGAAGAGGAATTGAGCTCAATTCGGGTTCATGTCATCGTCAGGGATGCATGCAGGCTTCTGCCGCTCTGACGCCTGTCAGATAAACGACTACTTTTGAGTGTATTGAAGCAGCCTTAATTATTTTATTATTGTTATCTCTGTTTTATGTCTATTCCTTTCCATTCGAGTTATTCTTAAATTGTTCTTATTCACTATACTTCAGGCCTCAAAGCTCAGGGCCTTCCATAAGTTGGAGCAAGTGGAGCCCTGCCATTGCTTCGCTACCTCCATCGTACTGCTGTTATACAGTGCAGGCACCTAAAACCAAGTACTCGCACCTCACTCATCGCGTTGCACAGCTCCACGATAATCCTCATCTACCTCACCTCATCCTCCCTCATTCAACTCTCATCATCGAATCCTTTACAGCTGGCAACTTGCGGTTGCAGCAGTGCTGTTATGTACGCCAGATAACCAGTTTTACCAGTCCATCAGTATGTGTTGAAAGATTTTCACCTTGGCGAATTTCTATTCTGTAATGACGTAGCTTTTCACAGCTCGATGCATGATGACATCTTCGAAAAGCTGCTCTCTCGGGACAGCCACGTCGATCGCTCCCTCTCTCTCCATCACGACGTTTCGCCTCACACATTCGAGGCATCCACAGGCGCTGTGTGTGTGTCCTGTATGTGACTCCTATTTATATATAGGTGGAATGATCAGATATTCATCTCAAAACTCCTGGAATTTCTAAGTAGACGAAATCTGATGTCTCTTAATTATTTATCAGATTTCGGCTTAGAAACTGTTCCCTGGACCCCTTCTTATCCAAACTCATCCAGACAAATATCAATTCCCTTGCCGCTTTTGTAACTAATCTCTTCAATAACTCACTACGCTCCAGCATAATTCCCGCACTATTCAAATGTGCCACAGTTACCCCTCTGCTTAAAAAACCTGGCCTCGATTGCAACATCCCTGATAATTATCACCCCAACTCATCTCATCTCATTATCTGAAACCGCTTAATCCTATATAGGGTCACGGTGAGCCGGAGCCTATCCCGGAAACACAGGGCGTAAGGCAGGAATACACCCGACGACGGGACGCCAGTCCATCGCCGGGCATTGCGGGACAATTTTAGTCTGCGAGCCAATCAACCTATCCAGGAGCATGCTTTTGGACTTTGGGAGGAAACAGGAGTACCCGGCGAAAACCCACGCGGACACGGGGAGAGCATGCAAACTCCACACAGAAAGGCACCCGAGCCGAGAGATTCGAACCCGGGACCTTCTTGCTGTGAGGCGTCAGCGCTAACCACTGGGCGACCGCGCCGCCCATCACCCCAACTCAAAACCTCAAATTCTTCTTTAAGGTCCTTGAACGTGCAGTAGCCATGCAACTCCAGAAACACGTTACTCAACAATGATCTCCTGGCTGCCTTCCAATTTGGGTTCTGATTTGCTAATTGCACTGAAATTGCTCTGGTCCAAGTAGTTAATGACCTACTCTTCACTGCTGATGAAGGCTTAATAACTTAATAAGTATTCTTGTCCTCATGGACCTGAGCGCTGCCTTTGATACAGTTGACCATCCCACCTTGAGTGACTGGAGGGTATAGGGGTCCCTCGCTGTTCCCTGCATTGGCCGAGTTCCTACCTCTCAGACAGGAAGCAGTTCGTCAGTCTCAGAGGACATAACCCAGAGATCCATCGTGTTTTGTCTGGAGTTGCTCAGGGTTCAGTTCTCAGCTGACTCCTCTTCAGAATTTACATACAACCGATTGACATTTTTTTGTGCGGCCTCAATGTCAGCTACCATTGCTATGTCGATATCCAAATCTATATCCACGCAAAGCCATCCATCAATGCGTCTGCTTTTTGCATGTTGTCCTGTCAACTGAAAAATCCTGGCTCAGTTCAAATTTCCAAAAACTAAATGGTGACAAAACAGAAATTTTGCTTGTTGGAACCATGCACCAATTGTCAAAGGCTGAACCTATCCAATTGGTGCTTGATGACCAGTTCTTTGACGTTGTTAAGCAGGCCGGAGTCAAGAAGTAACTCTTGATTCCTCACTCAGCTCCAAGCGACAGATCAACAAGGTGACGAAGGTAGCCTATTTCCATCTCAGAAACATAGCCAGACTGCGCAAAATGCTGTCACCCTCGATTACTGCAATGCACAACTCCCTGCATCCCTGCCTACCCGCACCAAGGCTGAACCTATCCAAATGATGCTTGACTATTGAAGTGGCTAAGGCAGTCCAGAGTCTAGATGTGACTCTTGATTCCTCACTCACTTTTGAGACACACATCAACAAGGTGACAAAGGTAGCCTATTTCCATCTCAGAAATATAGCCAGACTGCGCAACATCCTGTCACCTGCTGATGCTGAGAAGCAAATACATATCTTCATCTCCTCACGAATCGATTACTCCAATGAACTGCTCCCTGGCACCCCTGCCTACCTGATCAATCATCTCCAACGTATGCAGAAGGCGGCTGCTACAGTCCTCACTCGCACACCCATCCACGATCACATATCCCGTATACTGGTGTCTCTCCACTGCCTACTGGTTAAATATAGGATCGATTTCAAGAGCCTCCTTCTTACCTACAGGGCTCTCCCTGGCACTGTTTTGACATACATCCATGACCTATTTCAGGCACCCTCCTCTACACGACAACTTCGATCCTCCAATACGGGCTTGCCGCATGTGCCCAGATCGCACCTCCATTCGATGGGTGACAGAGCCTTCTCGCGCGATGCTCCCAGTGTCTGGAATGTTCTTCCATTGGAGATTCGATCAGTTGAGTCCCTGGGCATCTTCAAATCTCGTCTCAAGGCTCACTTGGTTCTGTAAGGCTATGAGGGCCTCTGGCTAGAACTATTGATGCAGCTCACTGTTGTCATGCTGGGATGATGGCTCAGTCGAACTGCACCTGCTCAAGAACACTTATTCCTTCCCTCGTTGTTTAACAATTCTATTCTAATCTTATTTTATGCTCTTCTCTAAATTCTAGCCATTATTTTGACTGCCAATTAAACTGCTCGGATGTTGTTGTTGGTGCTGACATGCCATTCTCTCCACAGCTTATATTTGCAATAAAAAAACACAAACAAGTTATTGTTGTTGATTTTCCGTTCATACGTCATTCTTGTCGTTGTTGTTTTCTTATTTCTGAGATGCCGTTCTCTCCACAGCTCTGTGCAGTACTTTGCGACACCCGGGTGATGAGCACTCTAGAAGTGCAATTATTATTATTATTATAGCGCAACTAACCACTGCGCCACTGCTCCCCACTCCCCCCTTCTTCACAGAATGAGGTAGAGCTCACCTATAAGTGGCAATCTGCAGCCTAGCAGAAGCGTTTCTTCATTATTTTTTGAATGGGCAGCAATCTCCAATCACCAGCATAAACAACCCAGTTCCCCAGTCGGAAGCCATGCCTTGACTGCACACGGGTATCAATCATCCTCCCATTATATTCATACCAAATGGAAATTCCATTGGCATGAGCATGTAATGCTTATCGGACAGCGCAGTGGGACAGAGAGCATTTTTGATTAACCCTGGCTTAAAATGAGCACCTTGTGCCAGATTATAACGTCGGTACTGGAGAAACAAAAGTGTCTGTGTTAGTGCTCACCACCCAATACGTAGTGCCAGTCTTAGTGGAGGCGTCCTCA
Source organism: Mordacia mordax (assembly GCA_036362905.1). Classification (NCBI taxonomy): domain Eukaryota; kingdom Metazoa; phylum Chordata; class Hyperoartia; order Petromyzontiformes; family Petromyzontidae; genus Mordacia; species Mordacia mordax. Next base: position 8,533,772 of record JAZEWT010000029.1, read on the forward strand.
GCAATTCGTGTGGTTAAAGAGGGTCTTTGTCTTGGACTGGGTGTGAGTAGTGCTCACTAAGTGTACTTGCCGCAAGAGCCCGTTTGAGGCTATATGGGGGATTTTTGTTTGTGTGGTGTAGTTGTTATCCACTACGCTATGAACCCAACGTCCTGGGGTTGATTCCTAGCCACTCATCAGCGATACGTGATATCTGAACTGATTCCCTGGCCTAGCTATAAATGACCACTTCACATTATCTGCATATATCAGCACTGGGAGACAAAGTGGGGCGTGGTACCGTCCACTCACTCCCTCGCAGGCTGCGACATCCGAGAAGGGCGCTAGCTGACAGCACTTGCCCCAAGAGTACCCTGAGCCTACAATGGGGAGCTGTGCTTGTGGGTACTCCACTCACCATCCTCGGTGCAGTCTTCGGGGGCCTTGAGCTGAGTTTTGAGGCGAGGGTCGAGCCACGTGGTGGTCTTGGTACTGTGACTGTGGTGCACACACACACACACACAAAGATAATGACAAAGATAGACATTTGCACACACACACATGTGCACACAAGACAAAGACCTCAACCC
>JAZEWT010000029.1:8562437-8575979 GCA_036362905.1 Mordacia mordax
TATTCGTATTTTATCAAAATCGATTTTGTGTTGCTTATCTACACTATGCGCTACTGTTGCTGATTTATCCGTGTGCTGCTGAATACTGGCAGCCATCCGCTATAAAGGTCCAAGATGTCGTGGTTGAAATGCCGTTCTCTCCGCAGCTCTGTGCAGCGCTTTGTGACCCTCGGGTGAAAAGCGTTCTAGAAATGCAATTATTATTATTATATGATGGATGCGATACGACACTCTAATGCAGAATGCAGGTGAGAGTCGCTGGCGCGTCAGTGTTTAACACCGGCGTCACAACGGCGACCCTAAAAGCGAAATGTTTATTCTCGGTGATGCAATGGGGACTCGATATTCTATTGACAGCAATTGCAGTGGAACCTCTCGTTGTACACTGGTGCGTTGCTATAATGCTCAGTGAGTCCCCGTGACAACCGGTTTTGGGTAGACCGTGTAATAATAATACAAGGTATCACCCTCGTGGCTGCACACTATTCGCTTGGTGTCAAAGGTATTTGTTGTAAGGCAGAATGATTCAGAGGCGTGAAGAAATGGCAGAGAAGTGGGGATACGGCAGCCGCGTGATTAAATGACGCCGACATTGACAGACACTGCATCCTAAACATTATGTTATCAGCCACTTGATCAGTAAGTGATACCATACGGATCGTTGTATCTGCTTTAAGCCGTGTGTTTAATTGTTTAAATAAAGCCACGCTGTACTCGAAATCAGCTTTAGACTCCCATACTTCACGTGCCTTGTGACCGCCCTGAATCCTTCAGTCATTCTCCTCTCCCCACCGCCTGTGAAATGCAGCTCAATGGAGCTCACTGCTTTTCTCCCCTCCCCAAATCTTTAGTCCCAATATTTTGGCATGATTATTCCTTCACCTTTTCCTTCCCAATGCATCTTCCTTCTTTCTGCTCATCATGAATCCTGCCCTGTTTGTCCCATCTTAGGGACTTGCATCCCAGTCATCCATTTGGCATTGGTTTTGTTTCTTTTTCGCTTACAATATCCTGCGCACTCAGCTAACATTGCTAAACCAATGACATCTAAATCTATATCCATGCAAAGTCATCCATCAATGCGTGTGGTCATTAAAAGTCGTCTTCACTGTCAACTGTGAAGGCCTTGCTCAATTCAAACTTCCTAAAACTAAATGACGGCAAATAATACGTTTTGCTGGTTGGAACCCCGCACCAATTGTCAACGGCTATCCAATTGATGCTTGATGATCAGACTAATGAAGTTGCTAAGGCAGTCCGGAGTCTAGGTGTGACTCTTGATTCCTCACTCAGCTTTGAGAGGCATCAACAAGAGGACGAAGGTAGCTTATTTCCATCTCAGAAATATAGCCAGACTGCGCAACACCCTGTCACCCGCTGATGCTGAGACGCTAATACACCTCTTCATCTCACGAATATATCAGTGCAATGCACTGCTCCCTGGTACCCCTGCCCACCTGATCAATTGTCTCCAATGTGTGCAGAATGCGGCTGCTAGAGTCCTCACTTGCACACCCATCCACGATCACATATCCCGAGTACTGATGTCTCTCCACTGGTTACCTGTTAAAAACAGGTCTGAATTCAAGATCCTCCTTCTCACCTACAAGGCTCTCACTGACGCTGCTCCAACATACATCCGTGACCTACTTCAGGCACCCTCCTCAACACGACAACTTCAATCTTCAAATATGGGCTTGTTGATTGTGCCCAGGTCGCACCTCCATTCAATAGGTGACCGAGCCTTCTCACGTGCTGCTCCCAGAGTCTGGAATGCCCTTCCATTGGAGATTTCATCATCTGAGTCCCTGGGCATCTTCAAAACTTGTCTCAGGACTCACTTGTTCCATAAGGCTTTCAAGTTCTCTGGCTAGGACTGTTGATGCCGGCTCCATTGTCTTGCCAGGATGATGGCTCTCTGCCGACCTGCGCCTGCTGGGGAACATTTATTCCTTCTTTGTTTGTTGAAGATTAATTTTTTATCGCTTATTTTACGTCCTATAATTTATTGCTGCTATTTGACTTTCAGTTTAATTGTCCTGGTGTAATTGTTGACATGCCGTTGTCTCCACAGCTTTGATTTGTAACAACAAAAACCTCCAAAAATCGTGATTGTTGCTGATTTGCCATTTTTTTGTTGATATTGTTGACGTGCCGTTCCCTCCGCGGCTCCGATTATTATTAAGTAACCAGCCTTTTTATTTACACGAGGAAACCATGGAGAACCTGGAGGGAAACCCACAGAGAACGGGAAGAGAACACACAAATGCCACTCAGAAAAAGCACCCGAGGTGGGAATCAAACTATTTCAGGCAGGACTTTCTTACTGTTTGACATGGATGTTACGACTGCATAGACATCCTGCCAGAGCTATCATTGTAGCGAGTGCAATCTGAAATGGTCCTGTGCCATCCCTCTTCATTATTCACGTTGGCGGTGATTATGGTCGAATAGCTTCCGGGACCTAACAACACAGGCAGCAGGCCTGCACCCGTCAGTGGATTTGTAAAGAGCTGTACATGACCGTTAACGTACCAAATTCGCCAGCCTCACTGGTAGAAACGCGATGTCCCTCGGGCCAACTCACGGTGTACAGTGCCTCCGCGAGCATTGCCGGCGAGAGCCACGAGACGCCCTCGCGATGCCATCGCCTCTAACGATGGTGACGCGTGTGGCGGCGCTGGACGCCGAGTTAGAACCGTTCTCTCATCCCGTCTGGGTACTGGCACGAGAGCTTTTCTGTCGGAATGTGTAAACATGCGTCGGTGTGGACTGGACAGCAGCAGCAGCAGCGCCGCCGCGCAGCGGAGCTACTCTCCGACCAGATCCACCACATTCCAGAGTTCTTGGAACATATCAGGGCTATCAGCACAGGCCGAGCACTGGCATCCACCACGTGACACAGGCCCAGCGTTACCCACCAGAGACGGACACCACACGGCAGCCTCACGAGCTACACAGACTGAACAACAAGGATCCCCCCCCCTACAACATGCAACAGACTTGGCCTGCGTGCTGTCGACGAGAGACACCTATGAAGATTATCGTTGCGCATTAAGGGGTGGTGGCCAGCATCACAATGATCACCCTTTGCATCCCTACATACTGCAAACCCTCAGACACCTTGGGCACAACCTACCCAATGACACCATCACAACGGCCAACACATGGGCAAGATACCAGGCTAAAGTGTGGCCGAGACATGCACAGGCACTACTGGGAGACAGCCACACAGATTCTGTTAATTACACAAATTCCCAGTTTAGTCGGAGTATTACCCATACTCGGTACACGTGACTCCACGTCCAGAACCCTCGCCCAACGACATCCACCCTTTGGCCCAAAACACTCCACCTTTCCACCGATAACTCTCCACCCTCTGCTGCTGAAGAGGGTGAGGTCGCGATGTCCCTTTCATCCAGATGTAGATTGAGTTGCAGCTGTAAATTGTCACTGTTATTCCTCACTGCTTTTGGCGCCGAGAGGAGCAGAGCAGCAGCCTCGCCAAACTCTTACCGGACAATACGACTTGAGTGTTAAGACGCTTTCTGCCAATTTCATCCACACTGCCTACTCCTGGTGAATTTATGGAATAAACTCCAGTGGGGCATGGGTGCTGCCGACTCACCGCAGCTCTTCCCAGAGGGCCGGAATCAGTGACCAGGCTGCTTATATACGGTATTTCAATTCTGAAGGTAATGTTCGCCGAGAAGCATATGGTATACCCAGTCCACTGCCTCCAGTGACCGTGTCAGTCTGATACGTTGTAACTTGCTTAACCGTTCCTGCTGGAGAACTACAAAGAGCTACCTAGCTCAACAGATCCTCACAGCTTAAATAAAATAGACTGGCTATTGTCCAGGGACTTCGACAGAGACCGTCAGTCTATTGCTTACAGCAAGGGTTCGCAACCATTTCTGCACCTCAAGGCCCACTTGGCCCATTTGGGTCTGGTTTCCATGGACCGCTAGGTGGCGCTCTCGGCCCACTGATGGATCGCGACCCACCGTTTGGGAATAACGGGTCTAGAGACCGCATCAGGGACTGGTCTGACAGACTAATGTCTGGAGAACCCGTGAGAGACCGGTCTTCGTCAACCAAAAGACAAGAATTCCACTCCAACTATTATTCAATCACATGATAGAGAACCGCCTGAGCGGTGCGGCTGGTTAAGCGTGGCGTGTTGGGAGGCACGCGGCGGTCACTCCGTGTCACAGGGCACATGTGAGGAGTGGCTCCATGGGCTGCATGCTGAGCCGCTCTGCATGAGGGGCTGCGCGCTGGAAACCGACCGGAGTTGAGAAGCTTCATCGAGCCTCGCTTCTCCGGGATGAGACTCCGGCAAAAGCAAGGACTGTCAATACTGACTCACTCCACCGCCAGCTAGTCCACCGATTGTTCCGGCGAGTCAGGCTCACGGCTGCAACGAAAAATCGCTTAACGTCATATCAGTCGTACTGCTTCTCCAAGCCTCTATTCTTGTGAGTGAGCGAGGCTACAAACTCCAAACCCTGAGCCGTGCAACATCTGCCCAAATATACAAATGCAGGTGGTGGGTGGGTTTGTGAATGACTAGGTGAGAAAGTAAGTTGAAGAGTGAATGGGCGAGTGAGTAGGTGAGTGAAAGGGCGAGTGGGTGCATGCATGTCTCAAATTCACCACCATGCTATTGATTAGCTAAATCTCCTACACCTGAATCCATAAGAACTGCTCTAGACCGGACCACACAAAGGAGATACCCTATCTAGTCTAATTCAGCTAGTTTCTAGTCTCACTGTACAGCTGTGTTTACTCCATTAGCTCCGATGTAATATTTGAAAATCATTTGCATGGATCTGGAATAACCGATCTGTCTGTCCACGCACACCCCGACCGTGTATCGCGAAACATGGACAGTTCCGCGGTGGTACCGCCGCTACGAGGCCCCGTATTGAGAGTGCAGCGGGAAGCGCAGCGCACGACGAGAAACCGCCGCAGTCCGCAGCGTGCCGAGCAAGGGCGGATGGGTCGGTTGCTGCTCCGCTGTTTAGAAAACGTCAACAAGGAGGCGGAGGCAGACCGATAGAGCATCGCATGCCAGCCTCGCTCGCCTACGCGTGCCATGTACACGGAGGCATGCACCGCGTGACCAGGTAATGGACCTTCAGTGTTACACAACACGCGCACGAGACAGGAATCTATCGGATGTGGCCATCGCTCAGGAATGCACGCTGCTCAGGAGTGACACGAAAAACGGGTTTACCTAAAAATACCCTGCACTCGGCGGAGAGACCCACAATCCACACGCTGTGCTCTGGGCGGTGCTCCTCACACTGGGAGGCGAACCACACAGGGACCCCCACATGGAGTGCCAGGGCTTGTACACGACGGTATCGGCGACCCGCACCACACGTGGTCCCACACGTGGGGAGAAGAACCGCACCGCACGGAGACGACCACAACGGAACGAATTATGAACGATGAATACGCAGGTAGTGACGGCGGCAGCTTCTTCACACCCTGAACAACTGTTTAGCAAATTTGAAGAATCATTATTTTTATTCTGCTCGGCTGCCAGGAAAGTCCCAGTTATTCATCTACTATTTCTGGAGGATGAAGCCAAGTTTAACAATCGGGGCCATGTTCTTGACGTGCATTAAGCCCCACTGAGTAATCTGCAGGTAATGTCTTCTGCATTATTGGAATGGGTCGGCACGGTGGCGCAGTGGGTAGCGCTGTCGTTTCACAAAAAAAAGGACCTGGGTTCGATTCCTGGCTCGGGAGCCTTTCTGTTTGGAGTTTGCGTGTCCTCCTCGTGCCCACGTGGGCTTTCATTAGGTACCCCTGTTTCCTGCCACTGTTCAAAGACATGCTACTTCATAGGTTGATTGGCTTACTCAGTAAATTGCCCACCAAAAATAGTGTGCCTTGCGATGTAGTGGCGTCACATCTTGGGTATTCCCCCGCCTTGTGCCCTTTGTCAGCAGGGATGGGCTCTGCCCCCCTACCAGTACACTATTAGGCGGTATTGAGAATGAATGATTATTGGAATGTTTGGCCAATACCGTTCATATCGTTTGTTTATCTGTTAAGGAGAACAGCCAACCCAGAAAAGACCCGTACAGGACAGGGGAGGAACATACCAACAAAACACAGAAAGGTGCCTCAATCGGGAGTCGAAGCAAGTGATTGTTGCTGTAGGGCACACGTGTTACGATGATAACCACACTGCCATGCAGTTACAGGTTGCACTGATGCAGTGTTTCCTGAATACCTGCTTACTCGATCACGAGTGAGCTAGCTGGCGCTACGGGGAGACCGGAGACAAGAAGTCCACTGTCGTGTAACTAGCATGGGGCCATCGCACATAACCACCACTTGCTGATACCTCCACCCACGCAGGAGTCTGCCCCCAGCACCATACTGCGGGTCATAACCACTCACCCGCCTACTCGCCCACCAACTCACTCACTCACCACCAAGCAGTTCAAAACACTTCTATTTCTGCTTCTTCCTTTGCATCGTTTCACTGTGGTATCCTCTCTCATTACCATATATATTGCCCCAAGCCCTCAATCACGAAAAAAACGTGTTCTACTTTTGTCTATTAGAACTTGTATAGTTCTGTTTTTTACCGGCCAATGGACATTTTTGGTATTTGGGTCTGTACCCAGAAATTGGGTACTGATAGACCTTGCGTGGCCTCAGCCATGTATCCAGGAGGAGTCCCTCGATACGACACAAAATGTACCGAGGGGTGACCATGGTGACCATGGCGACCGACTCGTCCAGCAGCTCTCGTCCCGAGAGCCGCGGCTCTGGCAACTCAGCCTCGTTCTCGCGCACCTGTCTCGGGTGCGCAAATCTCACCAGCGCCGTCCAAGGCACGTCGCTGACATTAGAGAACCTTCCCAAAAGCTTCTCAAAAGCACCGCACGATGTGCAGAATACAAGTCGGACACCAACTGGGGAAAATGTAAACCTGCGAAAGGTGGAAAGCGCGGAGTGTCAAATGGTCAGGTTGTGAGTTGACATGTGAAGGCTGGGCAGGAGGGGGGAGGAGGTAAGAGGGAGGAAAAGAGGGGGAGCGGGGAGGGAAGGGGCTGGGGCAAAATGTAGTGATCGAAAGAGCGGCCGCCGTTCGTGGCCCGTGTACGCGAGACGCGAGTTGGTCAGAGTGGGCCGAGTGGAAAAAGGTAAGAGACCATGCGAGCGAGCACGTTTGCATGGCTGCGGCAAGTCACTGAAGGAAGAGGCAAGGCCATGGCGAGGCTGGTAGACTTGGCACTACCGCTGATGTCACTTGAATAGGCCTCGTCTAAACCGGCACTCCCGTACACTCCTGAACAAGTAGTCACCACACACCCGTCACAACCTACAGTGGTGGAACGTAGAGGTGGGGTATGCCGTGTAATGCGACATGGGAAATAACATTTACGATCAACTTTGATGGTGCCGTCATGGCTGACTAGCTTCACACTTACCGAGCTTGTAAACCTGGTTTAATCATTGATGGTTTTCTGAATTTAATCCGTTACATCAATGGTGCAAAAATAACTAAGCCAATGATTACACCTCCGTCCCAGGTTTGTCTCTCCACATAAAAATACATAAACATTTTTTACTCGTTTACACTTCTCACATGTCCTGTTGCGGGGAGATATGAATTAGCAGCAGTGGGTTAAAAGGAGCAAACTCCGGATAGATTTTACATTCGGTGTCTCTTCAGCAGCCAGTTGGGCTTAAATGAATGCTCGTGAATACTGCCAGACGTCCACTGACAAAGGCCCTCTCTCTCTGTTATATACAGCACTTGCTCGGCACTTTCACCCAGCAATTCTGAGCCACCTGGTCTCACCCCCCATTCGGTCGGCAATCAAACCCAACGTAATCCAATAATGAGCTACTGGGCGTGCGACACCGGTCCAACTGGGGAAGTGAGGAGGCAATCGCAGTAACTGTCCCCGGGTCGGCCCTGCTGCTGCAGGGTGGGTGAGACTGGCACCACTGGCACACGATTGAGTCACGGGCAGGATTCAAACGCATTTTAGTGTCATCAAAATAAGAGCACCCACCTTCGCTCAATCGACCAAGAGATCGTGGTGATCATTACGATGGGGGCAATAATAATGAGACTATGCCGTTTACGTCACTCACAGCGGACGGTACACACCCCCTTAAGTCATTCGCGAAAGTCGGCCACCGTGAGCTGGCATCACGACCCACATTTGTCAATTTAGAAAAAAAAATGACCTTTGCTCGATTGGGATTATCACTCAGCCATCATCAGCACACTGCAGAAGAATGCCCCAGATTTACTCTTGCTATAATAAGACTCATCTTTGTGTCTTGCGATCTCACCTGATGAAATAAAATCAACTTTAAGCTCAATTCGGTACGATTATAGTAATTGCATTTCTAGAGCGCTTTTCACCATTCTCCACCTGGTCCAACTGTCTCATCAACTGGTCAGTACCTAGACGGGAGTGCCCTTCCACTCATGAGCATTGCAGAAGTGGTGCTCATCTTCTGGTTATAGCCTTGAGCTGGCAATAAAAAAATGTACATTCATATAGGGTAGTCCTAAGGCTGTAAAAGACTTTCCTGAAAAAAAGTGGTACTAACTTTATCCACCCCAGAGCAATGATTAGCTGAATCGATCAAAGATTTGCACGATGTCTCGACTTTGGTACGGGGGCCCCAGAGTCGGACCACTGGTCCCCATCCCTACCAACCCCAAGGTACCAAGGGGGCACAATGGACACACATTAGAATTCCTCACGTCTGATCAACGTGCTGTTAGTAAGGCATGAGCTTCATATTGTGTATTAGTCTTTGGTGTAAAACATGTGTTTCATGTTGTGAATAAGGGTGTTTTGTGTTAACCCACGTGCTTCGTATTGTATATCAGGGTGATTTGTTTCAGTAAAGGATGTGTTGAAGTGACTCAAGGTGTTTTGCATTAATGACATGTGTTTCATGTTGTGTATCAGTGCTTTGAATTAATAACCCATGTTTTTATGTTGTAAATCAGGGTGTTGTGTTACTAAGCCATGTGTTTAATGTTGTGTACTGTATCAGTGGTTTGTGTTAATAAGACACGTGTTTCATGTTGTGCATCAGGGTGATCTGAGCACCAAGGATCATGCCAAAGTCTGCACCACGCCCCCCCCCCCCCCATGGAAAGCTTTGAAGGGGGGGGGGGATGGCTCACCCGGTGAACACCTCTCACGCTCCTAATCACAAGGCCCAATCACCAGCTCTTCGAAGAGCCGACCAGCACAGTGGCATCATTACAACGTCACCGTTCACAAAACCACCTTACTGCTACTCACACACGAGTGTTGTCAACAACCTGTCTGCCTCACATGTGAATCAAGTCAAGAGTGAAATCTGAGGTTCGACGGTGGGTTAAGTGATGGTAGAGAGGTGGCAATAGGGTCCCGAGGTGGCACCGGGACAGAGGACAAGGAGTTCGTTATTGTAGCTCTAGCATTAGTGGTTCCATAAGGCTATGGGGTACCTGAGTGTTTGATTAGGGTTGAAATTGGGTGATTAGCACTGGGAGTGTTTGGATTCGCATTGGGTTAGTGTAATGGAAGGGTTAGGGTTTCAGAGTTCAATGCTTCAGTTCGGGTTTGTATTTATCGATCAGGTTAGCCTTTGCTTGAGGGTACTGAGAATACAGAGGCTGGATGCGTGACAGTATTTATTGCTTACAATTAGTAGTTAATGTTGGTGTATGTATCATGTACCGTTCTCATGATATGGGCTCGGGTCCGTATTAAGAGTTCACTGGTTTGCTGAAAGTTGGTGAAGGCTTCAATGGCAAGAAATATCCTCCCTTTCCCATTTCACCATCCCGTCCTGATCTGAATGAAGTACAATCAAGCAAAGCCTGTGATTGATACATTGTGGAGGAGATTTTCATCCAATAACAGATTGATAAAGGGAAGCATAAAAAATATAGAAGGCTATGGTGTTGGGCTAAAGTGAACGCCATGATCAGCATTACAGTTGAATGGGGTTAGAGCTGAGGGCACAGGTCTTTTTCTAATCGACAGAGTTGGTGTGATGAAGATTTTCACGGCCCAAAGACAAATGTTTACATAGCTATTCCTTCGGGACAGCCGTGTCGAATATTCCTTCTCTCGCATTTGCGACATTATGACTCCCAGAAAGTTGAAGTTTGCCTCCAACATGGGCAGTAAAACGTCATCAAGGAGATATAAGAAATGCACAGCTATCCCAGGAGGGCAGCTCTTAAGAGCAATTCTCATACATCGAACTGTGGAAACCCACAACAAAACAGTGGGTGATGTTTCAGGCAATAGCCTTTCTTCATAGCAAATCAATGTGTGACGTCCCACTGAAGGAGGAGCACTTCCCGAAATATTGTTTCTTATATAATTTAAATTTTAAAGCCAGTGTTGTCAAATGCGTTGGGTGGTTGCACGTGGATCAGCAAATCAACAAAGTCTATATCGTCTGCAGGTTTTGCCCTGCCCTGTTAAAATGTGGAATCAAACTTTATTTTGTTTTTGCACCAGGACCACGAGAAATATAATTTCGTTTTTCTGTATACGGTAATTGTATAAAGATGGAATGGCAATAAAGTTTATCCATCAACTTTATGCCCAGCCATCTGTGAAGAGGCTTGTGTTTCTCGTACAAAGGTGCCCGGTTTGGCTGCAGGATGTCACGTTGGCCCATCTAAGTTAAACACCGCCGATTTGTGGGTCATGGCCTGGGGGTGCTTTCATTAAAAATATAATCTGCTTCATCTAATACATGCACCTCGTATATTTCTCTTCAGTTCTTCACGTTATTGCACTTACACAGAGAGCAAATCCATTCCTACGTTCAGGTGAGATCCCAGGACTGGGCAGGATATGACACCAGGTGTCTGACCGCCATAGCTTGAGCTGAATCAATTACTAAAGACATGGACTCTGTCGGATTCCATTTTATTTGTTCAATTTGTAACCTTGTTTTCTCCCAGTTTTATCCCCATTGCATGATTGGCATTGCGTCATGAGACGAATAATTCGTTGTCTCGTAATCGTGGCGTAAGAACTGCCCGCTGAAGCAGATATGAGCGATCTACCACTGGGATGCCCTGCCAGGACCTCTAGTCCATGCTGTATGGGGCAGTGCCTTTGGACAGAGATTAATCATCCTGGATCAGTAATGTGCAACTGTCTTGCAAAAGTGGGTTTACACCGAGTGACATTTAAAGAAAGCAACAACGTTCATTGCCCCTTCGCGGCAAATTATTTGATGACTCACTACACAATAACGCACATATTCGTTCAATGTCAAAGAGAGACAACAACTCAGAGGCACGAGGAAACCAGACAGGCGGAAAGGGGGAAGGCAGAACACGGTTATCCGGCGCCAACATTTGCCACACTGCATGCCTATGATACAACGGTATTGACAATTTAGTCAAGAGTGTTTTCTTTGTTCATGTTAAGGCTCGGTGTAAATGCTGTTGGACAGGAGGAACGGGCTTATAGTTTTTAGCATTACCCAAAACCCGTTGCCGTGCCGGTTATGGGATTGTGTGACAATCGCTGCGCTGGTAGATGCAGCTCGATGAAGGTAAGAGTTTAAGAACTGGTTCAGACATCACTTCCCCACTGATGTCAGCAATGGCAGAGCAGTGAAACCCAAGCAGTTCCCCACCACCACTCCTCCCTCCATCGGTGTTGCTATCTGGGTCACGGTAATGGGTTGTCCAGGGAGGGTGAGCTTAGTGTGACTCGGATATAGATTAGGGTCAGTGTCAGGGCTATAGCAGGAGTGCTCGGGGAACCGTATTAGTGTTACAGAGTTATTGTTCGACGCGTGTCGGGGTTCAGGATGAGCTTTAAGGTGTGGGGTATAGGTTGGTGTTAGAATTAGACGGTACTTGTTAGTATAAGAGCTCGGTGTTATGGGTGTACGGTTAGGGGTGTCGGCGATGGACTGGCGTCCCATCGTCGGTATATCCTTGCCTTGCGCCCTGTGTCTGCCGGGATAGGCTCCGGCTCACCGTGACCCTGTATAGGACTAAGCGGTTTCAGACAATGAGAGGAGATGAGGTTATGGTGTGAGGTGATGTGGATAAGCGGCGTTACTACAGCTGTGGTATTCGTTACCTCTGTGTTAAGCTGCTGTTAGACCCAGAGCGCTGGACTAGCGTTGTTGTTGCCGCAGTGCCAGGTCCATGGCTGCGGACTCTCGGGGTAACTGGTGTAGTGCAGCGGTTAGCTGACGGCCACCAACACCGGTGACGCTGTCGTAGAACGGTCGAGGACCTCCCCGAGTTCGACTCAAGACTCAAGGTGCTGGACTCACCGGGTTTCACGACCTTGATGCGCACCGGCTGCTGGGGCTCCCCGCTGGCGGCGGCGGCGCCGCGCTGCTGCAGCAGGGCCCGCGCGTCGTGCAGGATGAAGCCGGCCACAGGGATGGCGTCCACCTCGAGCAGCAGGTCCCCGGGGCTCAGCTCCCCGCTGCGCCGCTCGGGACCCGCGGACCCCACGCACACGAAGAGGCCCCGTTCGGCGCCGCCGCTCAGCTCCAGGCCCAGGGTTCCCGCGGGGCTCGGCCACAGCGCCACGTCCCGGACCCGCGCGGCCCACGCGGCGCGCCTCCTCGCCGCCTTCGCCATCGACGCGGGAGACTGCGGCACCGCGACCTCCCCTCGACGGCGAGCGGACTGCCTGCCCAACAGCGGCGGCCGATCTCTCGCGGTCTCCTGGCGCCCTGCGACGACTGCCGAGCCCGGCTCAGCGCATCGCGAGACCCCGTGGATCCGGCTCAGCAGCAGGCCTCCATAGCCCGCGTCTTCCTCTCCCCGCTTCCCTCACCCTGCGTCCCCGCGTCTCTGTCCTCCCTCTGTCCAGCTTCCGTGCCACGCGTCTCTGTCGCACCGTGTCCCTATAGGTCGCAGTCTGTCCCTCTTCTCTCGACCTGACGGCGCTCACAACCCTCTCGGCGCTGGAGGAGCGCTGCTGCTGCTGCTGCCGCCGCGGTGGTGGTGGTGATGGTGATGTCGCTGACGCGGAGGAGGCGGAAAGGGCAGCGGCTGCACTTTGGCCGCTCCTCGCAGCCCCGCCCTGTGCCGCTGCTCCCCCCACCTCTGCGTGCACGCGCACGCCCCCTGCCGGACACTGCTGCACGCTGCACGACTCTGCAATCGCACATCTCGTCTCGCTGCTCATCTCACTGCTCATCTCACTGCTCAACTCACTGCTCAACTCACTGCTCATTTCACTCACTGGCTCATCTCACTGCTTATTTCACTGCTTATCTCACTGCTCATCTCACTCACTGGCTCATCTCACTGCTCATCTCACTGCTCAACTCACTGCTTATCTCACTGCTCATCTCACTGCTCAACTCACTGCTCATCTCACTGCTCATCTCACTGCTCATCTCACTGCTCATCTCACTCACTGGCTCATCTCACTGCTTATCTCACTGCTCATCTCACTGCTCAACTCACTGCTCATCTCACTGCTCAACTCACTCACTGGCTCATCTCACTGCTCATCTCACTGCTCATCTCACTCA
>JAZEWT010000029.1:8627158-8665179 GCA_036362905.1 Mordacia mordax
AGGCTCCGGCTTCACCGTGACCCTATATAGGATTAAGCGGTTTCAGATAATGAGATGAGATGAGAGAGAAAACAGATGGGTAGGAATTCTGGAACTTTCTGCTCCTTTGAGAAGATCCGTTCACTATTTGAGATTCACCTACCTTACTCATTTCGATTCCTTCAGCTATATAGAGCTATGATACTCGAAGGGCTTGCTACAGTTACCGGCTGTTTATTTTACTGCCTATAATAAACTGACCATTTGCTGCATCAGAGCGCATATTCTCTGTGCAGATCCGCCGAGGCTCATTGAGATGCCCTCCTGGGGGTAAATGTTTCTGACAAAAATCGTCAAGAAAAATAGAATAGCAGACTTAGAGCCTCCTAAGAGCTGGTCTTTCGAGATAGCTGTGGTGAGCATTTCTCATTCACGTCCCATGTTGGAGACACAGCTCTCACGAAAGAGCAGCTCTTTAGAGCAATATTCTATATCGAGCCATGAAAACCTATACACAGAGCTTATATAGCTTTCCGAGTAATGATAATTTTTGCAGTTTTCGAAATGTTTTTCTTAAAATGTCCTGTACATTTCCCTTTTCAAAATGATAATGTAGGTATTTTGATGTCATATATTTCTGCATTCCAAAGCTGCCCTGTTTTCCCCCTGTGTCACATGGACAATTTGGTTGTCATTTACAGGAGATATATGATGTAAAGGTTAACCTGAAGCAAGATACTATTGGTGATCTGAGAGAGAAGTTGAGCATTGTTTCTGGAATTCCACCAGAGGTGTTACAATTCAGGTAAGAATCTGTTTTGGACTATACTTGTGCAGTGTGTTTGCCATGATGTATTGGTTATTGCTAGTATTCAGGTATCTAAAATGTTTCTTACAGTCCTCCTCCCAGTAGCATCAATGAATACACCACATTCGTTTGATATACATATCGTGTGTGGTGGAGCAAAGTATAAGTAATCCCCATCTATCCAAACATATCTGTCTAGCATGAAATTATAGGTCACATACCTCTGCAGAGGAACTCTCCAAAGTCCCCTCTTCTGACAAAATTGTCTTCTAAAGGAACTTCCTACAGCTACCTATAGTTTCAACAACAGCAGCCTCAGAAAGTAATTCAGGGGGTTTACCTTCGCCATCATATATGCTAGTGTAACTTCTTTGGGTGTATCAGGCAT
The DNA here is from genome assembly GCA_036362905.1 of Mordacia mordax. Lineage (NCBI taxonomy): Eukaryota > Metazoa > Chordata > Hyperoartia > Petromyzontiformes > Petromyzontidae > Mordacia > Mordacia mordax. Next base: position 8,628,334 of record JAZEWT010000029.1, read on the forward strand.
CAGTGTATCAGGTATCAGGCATCTGTGCAGAATATTACATAACCACACAGTCTGTTATATAACCACAGAATACATTATATAACTTCACATTATATTATATAACCACAGTCTATTATATACATAGTCTATAGTTTATGTACAGTATTTACCTACCGTCAATAATTGATACAGTATATAATACAGTGTAGTCAATACATACAGTCTATCAATAGATTCCATTTTTTAGGTTACGTAAAAAATGTTTGTCGTAAACCCTCCACCACCCGACAACAGCGAATCAGTGAAGTATGTCAACATTGACAAAACGTGCCAATTCTTCATGCTGTCACCACACCGGTGTGTTGAAGAGCAAACTCACAGCATTTATAAATGAAATATGACGTTTCGCTGATAATTGCAATCAGCATTTTCAAGCAACCCATACACGTACTTCAGGCGGGTTCACTTCAGAGAGCTGTTCCTTTAAGATTTGAACATGAATGTAGAGGCCAGATTTTCTCCAAGTCCTTTCGGCTCTGGCTGCATTTGCTTTGAGATCCTGGCGTTCAGCAGTATACCAGAGGGATAGTTTTCCATCTACCTGAGATAACGCGTGATTTAAAATTGGCCAAATCATCCCGTATGCTTGATAGCATGTTGTTGTACGTTTATACTATCGCATCAAAGGCAGAGTGAGTCGAGGCGGTGAGAGATGAACTGTTGATTGCTGCCGCGAATATGTCTGGATTTGGCACTTGGTGATGGAAATGGGAGGTGGTACTTAAAGATCAAACCACGCAGCGGAGTGATCAGACAGTCCTGGATAAGTGATGGACAGGTTGGTTACAGATTTGCCCCATGAGCAAACCAAGTAGAGAGTATGGCCGCATCTGTGAGTGGCAGATGTCACGTGTTGAGTGAAGCTAAGTGAGTTAAGGAGTGGCCATGAGTCACAGCTCTATGCAGTGCTTTCTGACGCTTGAGCGAAAAGCACTCTATAATTGCAATTGTTAATTATTATTATTATTAAGAGGCCTCTTTAGAAAGCTAACATAGATGTTGAAATCGCCAAGAATCAGAATCATTGGCAAAAGAAGTGGAAGTTCTAGGTGGACGGTAGAGCAGCACCAACTTCACAGGTTGAGCCGATCTCCAATCCAGAGACATTCGCTCAAATGAATTGAAGATCGGCGATGGAGTTGGTTGGATGTCTGAAGTCACATGGTAGAGAACTGCAAGTCTGCTACCATGGCCATGTGAATGAGCCTGATGGAACGAAACGTCTCACGGTAGAACCTTATTCAATGTGGTAAATTCATGTTGATGATGCCAGGTCTCTGTTAGGCAGAGTAGGTCCAGACTGTTGTCCGAGATCAGTTCAGCAATGAGTGGGGCTTTTGCATTATTCAAAAAGCACACATTGAGCAGGGCAAAGCGGGTTTCAGCAACAGACAATTTGTGTGCTACTGACCAGCGGTATTTTTCGCAAGCAACGTCGAGCTGCAAACGATCTAATTTGTTTTCTCGGTAGCCGATACGTCGGGCTTAATATGGGGATAGGGATAGGGAAATCAACTGTTGGCAACTTAATGGGATTTATGTTGCCAGCACCCCGATGGATGCCGGTACCCCAGTGGATGTAATGAGGGCGTCAAAGTATCATCAGCTCACGGCAAATGGACAGAAGGTTGGGGTTATGTGTTTATGTAACAGACTGTGTGGCAATGTAATATTCTGTGCAGATAAGAAAATAGAGCAACTATGAAGATAACAATGAAGACTAATTAGTCTCTCAGCAAAGCTTGTGCTACAACACCAGGCTCTCACAGTAATGAGGTGAACAATGGGTGAGGACAGAGGGAGGTGAGGAAAGATGGTTTAGAGCAGTGGTTCTTAACCTTGTTGGAGGTACTGAACCCCACCAGTTTCATATGCGCATTCACCGAACCCTTCTTTATTGAAAAAATAAAATGTGATCACTTGCAGCCAGTGATGGCCAAGCGGGGCGTGTCATCACGAATCATATGAGTGAGGTGTGTGTCTTGACCTCCACCGAACCCCTGAGACTGACTCATCGAACCCCTGGGGTTAGATCGAACCCAGGTTAAGAACCACTGGTTTAGAGAGATGGCTCTCTCTCTCGTAGCTACTTGTATGAGAGATTGAGAACAGATGTGCAAGTGTACTGTGCAAGTGTACTGTGCAAGTGTACTGTGCAAGTGTACTGTAAAAACAAGAACGAAGATTGTGATTGTAATGATGTAGGTTTTCACGGCTCGATGCATGATGATTGCTTCGAAAAGCTGCTCTCTCGGGACAGCCGCGTCGATGGCTCTCTCTCCTCTCCTTGCGACGTTTCGCTTCACACGTTATAGGCATCCTCAGGCTCTTTATATGTGTGGGCGTGATGCATGTGTCCTTTGTTGTGTGAGTCCGCCTCTGAGTCACCTTGACACTAATTTCCTTATTCCATTTCCACCCCGGGAACTCTGATTACCCCCTCCCTGCTTTGTCTGTGGCTAGTCCCCTAATTTACATCTCATGAAAAGATACCCCTCACACAATTATACGATCCCTCTCTGATGTCCTGCTGTCCTGACTTCAATAACTGGCCTCCAGGATTGGCTAAGTTTTATACGCATTTCTTGTTTTCGGTTCATGATGCTTTTAGTCTTCTGAATCTCAATTGCTTCACGAATTAATCTTGGACAGGCGGAAACAGCTGACAGCACCCTTCCGGATAGTTGAGTAGGCCCGTGTGTTTTGAAGCAAAAATATATTAATGAATAATCTCTCATATCATCTCATTATCTGAAACCGCTTAATCCTATATAGGGTCACGGTGAGCCGGAGCCTATCCCGGAAACACAGGGCGTAAGGCAGGAATACACCCAACGACGGGACGCCAGTCCATCGCCGGGCTTAATGAATAATAGTGAAAATTAAAATAAAACAGGATCACTAGAATATAACGATTAACACTGCTTCGAATCTGTTCAGAAAAGACGCAGTTGTAGCGGTAAGCAGGAGCCTAGCTATTGGAACACGTAGTGAGGTTTGAGTTCGCCCTCAATAGAGAAGGCCCCAATTGTTTAAGCATAAAATATAATGATTGAGAACATTTAACAATCACTAGAATTTAAGGAAGATATAATTGAACAGAGGTAACAATGATAAAGTAATTAAGGCTGCTTCAAATACACTCAAAAATATTTGTTTTTCAGTCGGATGTCAGAGAGGCAGAAAGGCACCCGCATCCCCAAAATTCGGGTCAGATAAGTAGACTGGACGCTCCTCATATCCTAAAATATATGCGCATGGGCAAAGAGCTGGCCCAATGTTTAATTACCACGATAGAATCCGTATCGCTTCCACTGGATCTGAGGTTCAATAGCGGATGCAATTTCCTCTCCAGAAATCTATCATAGGGGTTGCCAGGGATGCTTATGAGTGTGATTACTGTAATTAAAATACACCCTCTCATTCCTTTTCCTAATAATGGGACGCCACAAGTTTTTTAATCGACGTTGACCACAGGTTTTGTAAGAGGTTGGTATAGCCAGATTTTGTTCAACCATATATGACCTACCGATCACCTAACTGTGGTATCCACATGCTGTTTTGTACATGTTCATGTTGTATTTAATATATTAATGTATAATTATGCTTCATATACTTGTACAAACTTGTAGTCAATCCATTGGTGGAAAAGGGCCTCTCCATGCTGCCTGGATTGTTGCTGTTGTGTAGCCTTGGTTCGGGCAGCTTGGTGAAGTCAGTGCATTTTGAAGCTGGGATAGTACATTGGCAAAATCGATTTTTCTAGACTGCCCTCTGCAATAACATAGTCCTACAGGTGTTTTATATCCGGTCTGATAAATTAGGATGGGCATGGTTAAATAGCGTCTATATGGGAATTTTTAAACATAATATTGAGCCAATTTCGTTTCTATGACTCTTTTGCAGGTGCGACAACACAGCAAAGCTTGAAAATGTTGGCCTGGTGGATGGTCACACTGAACATGTATACCTATCTCTGCTAGACAGCCAGAATGAAATTATTACACAAAACTACATTGCCGACGTTAAAGCCAACGTAAAACAATCAGATACAGGCGTGTGCAACTTTTTTTCGTCATTATATGTGGCGGTATGTGGCTATATTCAATATATACATCAGCAAATTTAGTTCACTGTAATTAAGTAGCATGTAGGTAGAGGGCTACACCTTCAATCGTGAGATTGCACATTCAAATTCTAATTATGAATCAAATTCGGCCGTTATCTATTTGTGGGGATTAAAATGTTTGTTAAATTATGGGAAATGCTTGTTCACCAAATGTACATCAGTTGCTCTCTGATTTGCCAATGAAAATGAGTGCATAACTTTTAAAGGCCTCAAATTCTCCCTACTGCCTCTGTCCACCCAGTGATACAAATGGGTATGGTATAGTCAGTTGATCTGCAGTATGCATGTGGTGTGGTAAAATGTGGTTACTCTCTTCTCTTCAAAAACACTTGTTTCGCATGATAGAATAGACAAAACATCGTCTGTAAAATCGCTTTCTAGAGCTCATTGTATTGGTGGCCCTTGTGCTAGCAGTGAAGTGAACTAGATATTATAGAGATGCAATTTTACCTTTGTATTTGACTATTTTTTATCTATATTTCAGATCGAGAGAGATACATCTGACACATTGCTAAAAACAATTTCTCTGATTCATCGCTTGACTGGATTCACTCCATTGACGTTGTCACTATACGACATGAGTAGAAAAATCATCTTGAGCAGAGCTCAAAAGGTAAACATGATCAGTGGATATATGAAATGTTATTCTGCTAAAATGGAATAAACACTGTAAAATTCAATGTTTTGAGATTATATCAATGAAAATTATATTATGTGACCGCCATTCTCAACCATTTGGTCCTGAACATTCAGTGGTCTGCGAGCACCACATAAGTGGTCCGTGGAGACAAGACCCAAGTGGGCTAAGTTTACTTTGAGGTTCAAAAATTTGAGAACCCCTAACATACGAGAAACGTGTCGGTGTGTGAAGGCAAGCCAAACGTGCCGGCTCCCTCACCATCACTGCCCTGGCTGTTGTTCCAACAGCGCGCACAAAACACCGCATGGTGACTCCATTCTCTCCGACATATTTGCGTGGCTGCCACTCCAGCGAGGAGACAGGAGATTTCTGTTTTTCCATGCTCTTTATAACACCAACCATTATCACCAACACACTAATACACAACACACTACCCACCCCGCGCTTCGAGCGCTATCGATTCACCTCTCTACATGCCTCGCTGCCAGTCTCCCATCTAGAGCCCTCTCTTCACTTCCGCACATCTCCTTATATCTCCCCTCAGCTGTCAGATGTCACCCAGCCACGAAATATCACTCCACGTCCACCCTCCAATCTGATCATCACACTTCTGCATTATGTTCCCCACCCCCCAGACCACGTGTTGTTTACCTCTGTATATCTCCTCAGATGCCACCTCGCCACGTTAAGCCAATTCGAACGTCACACGTCCGCCTTATGTCCCCCCCCCTAAAGACCACGTGTTGTTTACGATCTCGGGAGGGGGCCACTGCCACCACACTCTCTGTCACCCTCACTTTTTTTCATTTTCACCTCGCCTGACCCTTTGTCACTCCGGACGACCCCATTCGCACCCACATCACTGCGATCCCTCCACGGCCCGATCGCTGGGCATGGGCGCGCAGGCGCACCCAGCCTGTCATGGCGCGAGGCCTGGCACCAAGGTGAATGTACAGTACAACAAGTCATATATGATTTCACTCGGCTTGATATGTTTGGATTTATGATGAGATTATATATGTGGACATGTAAATTAATTATAGTTACATTTGCACAATTGATTTTTCAGCGTGAATATCTTGTTTTTGCGCGTGACAATATGTCCGGGAATTGCATGACAATGCTGTGGTCCGCTAACCATCAGCAGGTTTCAGGGAAGAGTTTATGAAATCCCACTTTTCCTCCATTGAAGGAGTGCAGTCCTCAGTGGTTTAAAATGTTAGACATTGTCATTAAATGTTTGGAGCATTTTTTTTTTATCAGCGAGACACCACTTAATAAGCTAACAAAAGAGTCTTATGATAAACAGACATTTTGATATTGCTGGAATTGCTTTACTGTTCATTTGGTGGGGTCTCTGATGCTGATAATATTGAGTTTTAGTTGACTGTTTTGGTTCAGCGTGTAATATTTTTACTAGTGTCTTTGTATATAACTGAGATCTTGGACAGCTGGGTAGCAATGTCGTGCTAATATTTGCGCTTCACAGAAGGAAAGTCCTGCCCGAGGCAGTTTGATTCCTGCTTCGGGAGTCTTTCTGTACGGAGTTTGTGTGGTCTCTTGTTCTACGTGGGTTTCCTTGGGGATCTCCGGTTTCCTCTCACAACTAAAACAACAGTAGTTAATTGCCTGATTATATCATAATATATAGAACACAGTATTTGGCAAATGTTGGTTCTGGCTAATTGCGTACCTGCTTTCCGCTTGCCTGTCTGCGGTTTCCTTGTGCCTATGAGTCGTTTGGTCTCAAAATACGTATGTAAATGCTAATCATAAACATAAAAAGAATCAGTAACATTTTACAGTGCAGAAAAAAAGAAAACTCACAACATCAAAGATGAAACTCCAACTAATATCATTAAATAAATAGTAGCACAATAAATTGCACTCAAAATTGCGCAGCACATAAAAAAATAATAGACAAAGACGTTATACCATACAACAGTGGCACGTAATTTAAGATAAATAATTTAAGCTGTCTGGTACAAAAAATGGAGCATATGCAGCCATTCAAAAAGGCCAATCAATTCATGCAAACACACGTGGACCGAATTTTTGATAAGGGGCTATAAGGTAATTCAATGACTGTAGCTTCACGCTCATGGTAATATTGCTCCAAAAGCGAGGAGCAGCCACCATATAAGCTTTTCTCCAAAATTTGATGTGCATCTAGGAATATTGAGCAGACAGTAGGTTTAGCTTCAATGATTCGGATTGTTTGTATGGACAACAAATCCAGGAAATATTTTGCAGGCCATGCATTCCCGTTATGAGGTGCGACCGAGCACAGCACCTACGGAGAAGCCATCCATCGGATGGCATCTCCTGGGGTCAGCCCTCTGCGTCTGGCCACTAGCAGTGGCTCCATTTGAAAACAGAGGAACCTGTAGCTAATGGGTGAAGGCACAGACACCTGGCAGGAGCTTGTCAGTGACGAAGTCTGTCTGGAAAAAGGCCGAGACACCGGCACAAGGTAATTGGCTGATAACATTATCGTCATTCGGCCCAGGCAGCCACAGACTGCCATAGAGGCCAGTCTTAATAATTGTTTTAGCCCATTGGGCTCTATCCCACAGATAGACATCTATCCATTGAAATTGAGAAAAAGAAAACATAATTTCAATCGGGGAGGCACGGTGGCCCAGTGGTTAGCGCTGTCGCGTCACAGCAAGAAGGTCCCGGGTTCGAATCCCTCGGCTCGGGTGCCTTTCTGTGTGGAGTTTGCATGCTCTCCCCGTGTCCGCGTGGGTTTTTCGCCGGGTACTCCGGTTTCCTCCCACAGTCCAAAAGCATACTCCTGGATAGGTTGATTGGCTCGCAGACTAAAATTGTCCCGGAATGCCCGGCGATGGACTGGCGTCCCGTCGTCGGGTGTATTCCTGCCTTACGCCCTGTGTTTCCGGGATAGGCTCCGGCTCACTGTGACCCTATATAGGATTAAGCTGTTTCAGATAATGAGATAATTTCAATCGTTCTGATAGCTATAAACTATGTGCGGCTTGGAAACGCATGTAATGCCACTGGTGGAGCGCTCCACTCATGACCACATACCAGACAGTGGATATGTACTGCCCTTTAATACAAAAGGGGATGCAACCGCTAGTGAAATGAATGGCTCGCTGACGTCAGCTATTGGCCCCAGGGCGTTTCGCATTGTATAGTATCGTCTAGTGGGTTCGGTGTGGGCAATGATCAGAAAAGAGACGAGATTTCATGTGCGGGCCGAGAGTGTGTCAGCAGTTGTCCTGGAGTTGAGAGAGGGATTCTGCAGCAATCGGGAGCATGCGTCTCAACGCTCTGCGCTGCGGCTCCACGGCTAGATGTGGCAGGCTTAGCGCTCGGTGCGGGCGGATCCACTGCTGGATAAGAATAGGTTTGCTTGTGTAAATAAACAGTTGAATCGAGACCAGTATGCCGGCCTCGCTGAGTGGAAGGATGGAGACCATATCAACCAGACTGGTACGCAATGTGGAGGGGGCCGAGACTCACTCTAACCCCTACACGCCATCGCTCAGCGCACTCGGGGGCAAAGAGAGATCGGCATCTCCTGACATGGTGCAAGTGCGTACGCCGGCGATATTATGTCATGACCCAGATGGCGCATGACAGTTTTCCACCGGTGGCATTATAGTTCTCCCCTGGCGATTTGCCATGTCTCCGAGCCCAAAGTTGCCACCTCAGCCAGGAAGATCATACTCTTGTTTTCCCCTTTTCCTGGGAAACCTACTTCTACAGGCCCCGGATCGCTTTTATCCCCCCCCTGTGGCAAAGTCTGTACACCGCCAGGCACTCACCGGCAACAACAACATCATCATCAGCATCAATATCATCGCTAACGATCACATTATTTTTTCGCCATCAACAATATCCACAACACTGGTCTAATTATCGTGTGCTACCATCAGCGATAGCATCTACATCATCAATCCTCAGTATTTTCGCTACAGTCAGCGACATTCACGTCGTGACCCACAACATCCACGGCAATCACAGTATCGTTGTTGGCAACCACAGTATTCCCGCCACCATTAGCAACAGTAACAACATCACCAGCATCAGCGCAGTTCCCGACGTGCACGGTATCGTTGATGCAATCATGATCAGTGTCACTGTTCCCAGCAGTTAAGAGTCTCGCTTTCGGTCCCAGCCATTTCGCTACCGTGCAAGTCCATCGCCAACTTTGCCCGATTGTGAGCGACTGATTCGGCGGACTGGACCATTGTCATGTAGTCCCGCATGTGGACCAGTGGCCACCTTGGTCGGCCGGCGTGCGAGAGCGCCTGTTCGGGGGTCGCTCCCGCGGGTCGCTTGGCCTTGCTCGAGGTCCACGGAAGCCGAGAGTCAAACGGTGGCTGGGGTCGTCTCCATCACCACTCCCGTCATGGCTCCCTCTCGGGTTGGGGACACGGGGCTCCTTCACCCGGCGTTGGCTGCCACAGCTTCAATCTGCGCATATTGACCACGACCGCCTTCCTCCAACCCTTCCCCCGTATACTCACCGTTCACGAGGATAGTTGCTTGATCACCATGTGTGGACCCGACCAAAGGGAGGAAAGTTTGCCCACTTGTCCGGGTCACACCCACGGCGAATGCAACTATACATGGGCTCCACTGGTGAACATGGTCGGGTCGGTACGTAGTCAGAAGGCCATGGCTTGTCACAGGTGGACCGCCTCCCTGTCCTTGTAAGCCGTGCTGCGCACCTGTCGCAGCGTGGTCAGCCACCGCGTGTGCAGGTGCTTCGCACCCGTGCCTCATGCCCGTGCAAGAAGAAAAACGGCATCTGCCTGGTTGATGAGTGTACTGTCCTACTGTACGCTAGTAGCACGTACGGGAGGTGGTCGTCCCAGTCACGTTGATGCTGGTCCACCGTGCATCTCAGCATGCCCGCTCGGGTCTGGTTGAAGGACTCCACCATCCCGTTCGCTTGCGGGTGGTATGCCGTGGTGCGCTCCTTGACGATGTCGAGCTCGTGACAGAGGTGGCAAAACACTTCTGCCTCGAGCTTCCACGCCTGGTCGGTGAGCACACGTTCTAGAACTCCATGACGAAGGGGGCAGTGTTCAAGGAATGCGCGAGCGACGGTCTCCGCTTTCTTATCCGGGATGGCCACTGCCACGGGGTAGCGCGTGGAATTCTCCATCGCGACCATGATGGACTTGTACCCGAGTGAGACGTGGCGAGAGGTCCCATTAGGTCGTTCCCGACGGCGTAGCGGGAATGCTTCCGGGCCGCCCGCTGGCACGCTTGGCAGCCACGCACCCACCTCACCACTTTTCGACCCAAACTTGGCCAGAGGTATTTGCGACGTAAGGTCTCCTGCGTCCGCCGCTCCTGGTCATGCCTCCCGAGTGGGTGGTTGTGCACTGCGTGCAACAGCTGAGGTCGTGTTGTGGTGGGCACGCAGATCTGCCCCAGTTCCCCGCCCACCATCTTATCTCTCACCACCTCGTCTCTCAACACCAAATGGTCGTATAACCCCCTCCAGCTTCCCGTGACTTCCGGCGAGCGGCAGGCGAGTGTGGCCACCACATCGGCCAGTTCTGGGTCACCTTGCTGATTTGACCATGGATGCTCTCCGGTCATCCCTGGGAAGGTGCAGCCCACTTCTTCCTGGGTGGCCTCCTCTGCAAATGGGGCATCCCCGGGATTCTCTGCCCCCACCGCATCGCAGACCTGGACCGTACCACCATCACCATCCTGCTCCTTCTCCGCCTCCTCCGTCGGGTAACCGAGGGTGGGATGGTGGCAATGACCCCAGGTGAAACACGAGCAGGGTTGCCCCGTTGTCGTGCCGGCGTTGATTTTGGATCGACATGACTAGGCGTCGGTGTTGAGGTGCGCCCACCCCTCTCGATACTCTATCTGCAGGTCATACTCTTGTAACTGCGCTAGCAGCCTCGCCATCTGCCCCCATGGTTCCTTGAAATTCAGCAGGAACTTCAGGGCATAGTGTTCGGTACAGACTCGACAACCTCACGCATGTGTGTATGGGCAGAATTGTTGGCAGGTGAACACTACCGCCCCTTGCGCCTGTCGAGCTACGCAGTAGTTGAGCTCGGCTCCGCTCAACGTTTGGCTAGCATAGGCGACTACTCGCTCCTCCTCCCCGTTCCCCTGGGAAATCATGGCCCCTAGCCCATGGTCGCTGGTGTCGTGTCGAGGAGGGACTCCTGGGTGAAATCAGGGAAGGCGAGTACCGGGGCGTTGGTGAGACGGTCGTTTAATTCCTTGAACGCCAACGTACACTATGCTGTCCACTCAAACGGTTGCTTTGTCGAGGTTAGCTGTGTGAGAGGTCAAGCGATGGTGCTGAAATTACGCATGAAATGGCAGTAGTAGGTGGCCAACCCCAGGAAGGAGCATACCTCCGCGGCGTTCTTTGGTCGTGGCCATTGCTGGATAGCATCCACCTTCCCAGGGTTGGTCTATATCCCCTTTTCGTTGACCCGATGCCCCAGATATTTCACCTCCTGCTGGGCAATTTTTTGGTTTTAAATTCAGGTGGGTCCTCCATTAGTCAAGTGAATACCTCCCGGAGTCTTGCCAGATGTTCGTCCATGTCTCGGCCGAACACGATGATGTCTCATCTCATCTCATTATCTGAAACCGCTTAATCCTATATAGGGTCACGGTGAGCCAGAGCCTATCCCGGAAACACAGGGTGTAAGGCAGGAATACACTCGACGACGGGACGCCAGTCCATCGCCGGGCATTGCGGGACAATTTTAGTCTGCGAGCCAATCAACCTATCCAGGAGCATGCTTTTGGACTGTGGGAGGAAACCGGAGTACCCGGCGAAAACCCACGTGGACACGGGGAGAGCATGCAAACTCCACACAGAAAGGCACTCGAGCCGAGAGATTCGAACCCGGGACCTTCTTGCTGTGAGGCGTCAGCGCTAACCACTGGGCCACCGCGCCGCCCTCTGTCGGGAGTGTGTCCACGAACTCTGAAGCATTTCTCTGCAGCTGGAAAACTGCAAACTCGGCCGACTCCTGGTCGTTCCACCGAGCGAAGAGTCGGCGCGGTTTATTTGGGGTTCAAACTCTTCCCATGATTCTGCGTTCCATCCTGGGAGCGCTCGCTCGTTCCTGTCGCGTGTGCTCAGTCGCACTTCTGTCACCAAACTGTCGTGCGCCATCTGGGTCATAACGCTTATCGCTGGCGTACCCCCTTGCACCATGTCAGGAGATGCCGATCCCTCTTTGCTCCCGAGTATGCTGAGCGACAGCGTGTGTCAGGGTTGGAGTGAGACTCAGCCCCCTCCACATCGCCTACCAGTCTTGTCGATCTGGTCTCCATCCTTCCACTCAGCGAGGCCGACACAACTGCTCTCAATTCAACTGTTTATTTACAAAACCAAGCCTATTTTCATCTAGCAGTGGATCCGCTCGTACCGAGCACTAAGCCTGCCACATCTAGCCGTGGAGTCGCAGCGCAGGGCACTGAGATCCACGCTCCCGATCGCTGCAGAATCCCTCTCCCAACTCCAGCACAACTGCTGACACACTCTCGGCCCGCACATTATATCTCGTCTCTTTGCTGACCATTGGCCACTCCGAATTCACTAGACGATACTATACAATGCAAAACGCCCGGGGCCAATAGCTGACGTTAGCGAGCCATTCATCTCGCTACCGGTTGAATCCCCTTTTGTATTAAAGGGCAGTACATATTCACTGTCTGGTATGTGGTCATGATGTACTCGAGTGCTCCATTGATGGCATTACATGCATTATAAAACAATAAGCTTAATAGTTACATATATTCTAAATGTTAACACACTTCTGTTTTATAACATTTACTTATTCAGGTAATTGACATTCTTGGCCTCTTGGCTAAATTTGACTTGCGTAGTTCGAAACACATGAATAAATCTCATCTAATCTCATTGTCTGAAACCGCTTAGTCCTATACAGGGTCACGGTGAAGCCGGAGCCTATCCCGGCAGACACAGGGCGCAAGGCAAGGATATACCGACGATGGGACGCCAGTCCATCGCCGGGCACTGCGGGGCAATTTAGCCTGCGAGCCAATCAGTCTATGCAGCAGCAGCTTTTTGGACTGTGGGAGGAAACCGGAGTGCCCGGCGAAAACCCACGCGGACACGGGGAGAGCATGCAAACTCCACACAAAAAGGCACCCGAGCCGAGAGATTCGAACCCGGGACCTTCTTGCTGTGAGGCGACAGCGCTAACCACTGGGCCACCGCGCCGCCCAGTGCTACCAATATAGGGCTGCATTTGCCTTGTAACGTATTGAGCTAGTTTATATGTGGCAGAGCCAATAGTGCTTACTATTGGTCTCAGTGGGATGTTAGGTTTATGAATCTTTGGTAAACCATAAAGCCTTGGTGGTTTTGATGACCTCGGCTTTATGATGTATTGTTCATTCTTAGGGATTGATGATTTATTAATTAAGCTAATAGTCTTAAGTTCTAGCGATTTAGTAGTAGGATCGCGTTTAAGCTTAATATAGTTACCATCATTTAGAAAATGTTGTTATTTTATTATCATAATCAGTACGGGACATCACAATGGTGGATCTCCCTTTGTCTGCTGCTAGGATTACCAGGTTTTTATTTGATCTCAGCGCTCTAAGGGCTCCGAGCTCGTTTGAGGTAATGTTGGGTTTTGGTAAATTACTGTTTTCAATTATTTTTGCTACGTCAAATCTCGTCTTTTCTGCCTCATTGCGTGGAAGTTGTCTTATTGCGGATTCCACTTCCGCGATTATGTTAGCAACTGGTAGTGTATGTGGTGTAATTGCAAAATAAAGACCTTTGGATAATGCCGACATCATGTCAGTAGTTACTTCCGTATTAGTTAGGTTAATGACAGTATTTTTTATTTGGGTAGGTTTATGTGGGCGCTGTTTAGTAATTAGTTTATTGAATTTGTTAATCTGTTGGCTTTTAGTGTGGTTGTATTCTCTCTATTAGTAATAGTTGACTAGCTTTATGTAATATGTAATAAAGCTAGTCAACGTGAGTCAATTGAAATTGAGAAAAATAAGAACAATTTTAATCGCTCCGATAGCTACAAATTAAGTGCGGCTTGGAAACGCATTATCAATTAACAAACTAACCATCGCACACACATCATTGCCCAACATAATCCCTCGCACAACACCTCATGACCAGGGTTATCAGACATCGCTCGCACCCTTTGTCTGAATAACTCAATTGACCCGAAACACCTGCTTGTACAACTAATTAACCAGATTGCCCATTGTGTGCCGGGGCGCCTGATCACGTGGGTGGTGATATCACAACCCCGATATAAACCGAAGCGGTTTGCGGGCCATTTAATTTGCTCGCCCAGTTGGTGGCGCGTGTGCCTGATGATGCTGAACGTTGTTGTCAGCGAAACGTCGTACAGTTGTAAAATATTGTGGGGTCGCTTTTTAACACACCGGTGTGCTGAGATAGTAAAGGAATTGGTGCGTCTTCTGTTCAACGTGACAACCCCTTGCTGATTGGCCGTGTCGGGTGGTGGAGGGTTAAACGACACTATTTTATAATCTATAATTTTTTACGTGACCTGACCCAAAGAATGGATTTCATTGGTGTTAAGATTGTTTGTCCCAGTCCATATGATGGAATGCTGTATATTCCATCACATGGCACATGGGTCTGACATTGGAAATTTCACAATACAGTAGCCTAAATAGCATAAGGGCAAGGGGTTCGTTGGCCCCTTTTAGTGGCCAAAGCTATGATATAAGGCCCCCTTGACCATTACAAAATGTTTTCAAAAGTGTTGAGCTCGTTAACTTATTTATTTCCAAGTTTTTGTTTAGCGTGAACGTTTGGCTGGCATACATTGCACATCGCGTGATTTTTTCTATCTGGTCACAATAACTAAGCAGTACACTTAGTCCTCCATATTCACAGGGGATAAGGGACAGTCGGGGCCGCAAAAAGCGACAATACAAATAAATAAATTATTGGATCCCCACCTGAGTGGTTGCTGCACCCCGTGAACGGATGTATTTATGCCATAGGGCCAATATGGTTAATCAACAGTTCAGCCTCTCATTGTAATGCAAGCGTGTGTGTCTTGGATGTAGTGCCCCTTCGTTATCACTTTGGTCAAAAGACATTTAAAGTAATATTTTTTTCTATGTATTCTTTTTACAGGTTGCTGTGGTAGAAGGGTTGTATATGCTCTTCAAAAAAATCTTATATTCTGCAAAGATGGAAAATGATGACAATGTCTTTGAACATTCAAACTTGTGTTGGGCTTCGCTGACGAAAGATGCAGAGGTATATTTCCCAAGGATTTTATCAAATAATAACCTAATCATGGTATCCACCTCGAAAATAAACAAAGATATATAATGCAATGTAATCTATTTACTTGATTTTAACCTTGCAGAGAAACCTGATTCAAGCACGAGCCGTAGGGTAGGGTGTTTGGTTTTTGGACGTGTGAATGCATTCATTTTATCAGTTTATCTTTGTGCCCGGCGATGGACCGGCGTCCCGTCGTCGGGTGTATTCCTGCCTTGCGCCCTGTGTTTCCGGGATGGGCTCCGGCTTCACCGTGACCCTATATAGGATTAAGCGGTTTCAGATAATGAGATGAGATGAGAGTTTATCTTTGTTTCGCCTCACACGTGACAGGCATCCTCAGGCACCTGAGGATGCCTCAGGCACCTGAGGATGCCTGTAACGTGTGAGGCGAAACGTCGCGGTGGATGGAGAGGGAGCAATCGACGTGGCTGTCCCGAGAGAGTAGCTTTTCGAAGCAATCATCAATATTTATAATAGTTTCCCAAAAGTCACACTATTAATGTTATCTGTACGTGGGTGTTATGGCATTTTATTAAATGTGGCATGCACACACTAAAGTATAATTTACAGTCATAATCAACTGTGAATATTTTTTTCAACAGGAACTTACACAATTGGAAAGCTTTAAAAACATCGACCTAACGTGTTTCTGTTGCAAAACTAGACTGAGCGAACCTGTACGTATTTCTGGAATTCCTGGATTGTTTGAAAAAAGAATCGTCAATAAAAAAATGAAAGGTATATGCATTTCTACACAAATTCATTTGTATGCCATGTTCGTTTTATATAGCAATGTGTATTAGCGTCCTGCCGTGGAGTAGTAGACACTATACTGTACTCGAGGTGAAATGCTAAGGTGGCCAAGTCAGCTTGAGCAATCCAATCCAAGGTGCGAAAATTTAAGATCACTGCTATCCTGAAAACAACAGCTCTAGAGAGCAATTCTCATACATCTCATCTCTCATATCATCTCGTTATCAGAAACCGCTTAGTCCTGTACAGGGTCGCGGTGAGCCAGAGTCTAGGGCGCAAGGCAGTGATATACCCACGATGAGACGCCAGTCCATCACCGGGCACTGCGGGTAATTTCGTCTGTAAGCCAATTAACCTATGCAGCAGCATGTTTTTTGGAATGTGGGAGGAAACCGGAGTGCCCGGCGAAAACCCACGCGGACACGGGGAGAGAACTCGCAAACTCCACACAGAAAGGCACCCGAGCCGTGATTCGAACCCAGGACCTTCTTGCTGTGAGGCGACAGCGCTACTCACTGGGCCACTGTGCCGCCCCTATTCTCATACATATAGTTATGAAAACTTACATCGTATGATCATGGCTAAATTTTTTCTTTAACGCAGCTGACGAAAAAATCGCTGGATGCTTGATCCAAAATCGATCACATACAATCACAAAAGCAACAAACGAACAAAGAGATGTTCTATGTCTTCGACACGACCTAAACCAATACAATATTTTTGTGATTCAAAAAAGTCATCAAACGTAAGTAATCAACCGTAAACGTGCTCTACTGTTGTCATGTATAAACATATGCCTTGAGCAGCTCGGTCAAGATGTGGGAGATATTAAAGAAATGGACGTAGGAGGTCCTTAATAGATGATAAGAGACGATTGAGAAAGCAGGCTTAATGAGGACTCCAATGTTTCATAATGGTGATATTAATGGTTAGGGTTCAATCTTGAAGTTGTATTTGTGCAGTTAGTGGCGATGTGGAGCTGGGTTCAACATGAAATTGGTAGACATTACACCATTAGATAATTTTTCCAAGAGGGAGGAGATAAGAAGGAAACCATCATTATTCGTGGGTTCTGCATGCGTTGTTTCAGCTGTTTGCGGGATGCAGCTCTCCATATTCCGATCCACTGTACCATGCTGCGAGGAATGGCATGTGGTGCATATTATTGTACTGTACAGAAACACTGGTGGTGCACATTGACGCTGCTTGACGCTGGGGCATGGGTAGAATTTGCGTCATTGGAAATATTAAAAGAATAATCACATTGGTCGCCAGTTAGCACGGGATATAATTAACACAGGTGCTCATTAAACTGCACCTGTTTATTACGCTACATTTGGTACCCACGTGTTGCCTTGTGGTGTACCATGAACATCATGGTGCTGGAGGAAAACCGTCAATAGTAATGCGACTCAATCCCAGGCTAAAAAGAGTTATATAGTGATATCATTTATCCATGACTTCGAATAATTGGACTGGTTTTCTATCGGTGAAAATGTGAGTTTAGTGGGTATACTCGACTGCATCAACGAGTCAAATGTACGTTTCAACCAGAACAAAAAACAAAGCTTAAGGAAGGCAATGTTCAGCTCTGTACCGACATCGGGGAGTCTTCCAGATGAGCTTCCAGAAGAACACCACGGTTATAAAACAGCATTTAGTTTATTATAATTTTATTTTGTATGGTGGATATATATATATATATCACTTGTTTATTGCAGTTTAACATTATTTGTTTTAAATGTAAGTATGCATCGGGATCCTATCCCCTCTGTGGTGCTCAACCATGACGGTACCAGGCCGCGTACATGTGGGGACTATGTGTGAAAGGAACTGGGGAGGGGTGCGGGGAGGACACTCACGCTAGGCTCGAACTAGGGGACAGCCCCTTAGTTGTTGACCCGACGTGGGTTGGTTGAGCTATTGACCAGACGATGGCAACAGCTCGGCGGACCGTGGATTGGTTAATTGGGGCTGAACAATAGCGTGAGTAGGCGAGGGTTTGGGGGATGAGGTCTTTCGGGCACTGAGGGAGCTGATGCTGAGTTCGTGCCGGGGGTTTTGTGATGCGGTTCTGTAACTATAGCTCTATGGCCAAAATGCCGTAATGTTGCGCATAATTGTCCTCTGAGTGGTCAGGTGGCGGTTAGTGTGTTGATTGATTAAACCCCGTTCGCCCTTACGATGGAGTCTGCGCCTGATGGAATATCCTCGTGGGAGAGTATATCACGGGAGTCGACTGTCGCTCGGCCGGTCTGCAACACCTCTACTCCCATCAGCCCTTAGTATTAGAACAGTAGTCACAAAATCACCCTTTGTGGCAATCTCGGAAATTTATTTCCCGTCAATATTAAGGGATTACTGTATTGGATAGAGCAGGGGGCTGAGGATGAAGTATTGTGGGGCATCGTAGCACAAGACTTGCACAGAGGAAGACAGGTTTTGTAAGGAAACCTAGAAAACGCCATTAGAGGTGGAGTGGAACAACAGAGAAGTGTGCTGGAAGCAGATGTGTACTTCTCAGTCACCACCTAAGAATATATTTACCCTGCAAGCATCTCTGTCCATAGTTGTTCAACAAAAAAATAAGTCTCAGAACAGTGCATTCTTCTTGTTAGACTGTAACAACATATTGTAGACGGAAGTTATGTCTTACTTGCCCTGCATATATTGTTGAATAATAATCCAATTTTAATGATGTAGGTTTTCACAGCTCGATGCATGATGGATTGCTTCCAAAAGCTGTTCTTTCCAGATAGCCACATCGATTGCTCCTCCTCTCTCCTTCGCGTGTCCATTTGAAAGAATTCAATTGTCTTGCTCGCATATTAGAATTCACATTAACTTAATATATATAATATAATAGATATATTTATATTATATAATAGATTTATTATATAATAGATATATTATATTATATATATTAAGTTAATGTGAATTCTAATATGTGAGCAAGACAATGGAACCCTTTCAAATGGACCCCCCTTCCATTGTCCCTGGAAAGAAGTTACTCTGCACAAGGGAGTGCCTTAACATATATACAGTACCTACATCAGTACATATAAATAGTACTCAAACACGTGAAACACAGAGCGCCTGAAGATGCGTCCAACGTGTGAGTCGAAACGTCGCGAAGGAGAGAGAAGCGATTGACGCGGCTATCCCGAAAGAGCAGCTTTTGGATGCAATCATCAATAATCCAACTGATATACATTATTATAGCAGGAATTTCGGCAAAGGACAGATTGAAATGTAATCGTCACGACGCTATTGTTATGGTAACTATCGATGATTGAATATGAACGCATTTATGTATAAAGTTGTGTGACTTAGGTATGCACTCACTATATAGAAAACTCGCCACATTCATCTCAAAGTTGTCCGAAACTCATCTGATCTCATTGTCAGAAACCGCTTAGTCATGTACAGGGTCGCAGTGAGCCGGAGCCTATCCCGGCAGATACAGGGTGCAAGGCAGGCATATTCCCACGATGGGACGCCAGTCCATCATCGGGCACTGCGGGAAACTTAGTCTCATCTCTCTCATCTCATTATCTGAAACCGCTTAATCCTATATAGGGTAACGGTGAGCCGGAGCCTATCCCGGAAACACAGGGCGTAAGGCAGGAATACATCCGACGACGGGACGCCAGTCCATCGCCGGGCATTGCGGGACAATTTTTTTTAGTCTGCGAGCCAATCAACCTATCCAGGAGCATGCTTTTGGACTGTGGGAGGAAATCGGAGTACCCGGCGAAAACCCACACGGGCACGGGGAGAGCATGCAAACTCCACACAGAAAGGCACCCGACCCGAGAGATTCGAACCCGGGACCTTCTTGTTGTGAGGCGGGGAAACTTAGTCTGAGAGCCAATTAACTTATTCAGCAGCATGTTTTTTTGGACTGTGGGAGGAAACCGGAGTGCCTGGCAAAAACACATGCAGACACGGGGAGAGAACATGCAAACTCCACACAGCAAGGCACCCGAGTCAAATTTCGAGCCCAGGACCTTCTTGCTGTGAGGCGACGGCGCTACCCACTGGGCCACCGCGCCGCTCCATTGTAAAAAACTTGCAATCAAAAACCAGCACTCTCAGGGCCAATATTGGTGTTTTAACCGTGCTCCCTCCCAAGACAGTGTAGCTATCTCAGCACCTTGGTCTTATGATGGCCGACGAACTGCCTCCAGCATAGTTGATAAGAGTGCTGCTCTTATTATATCAATTATTTAATAATAATAATTGCACTTCTATAGCGCTTTTCACCCAAGGGTCACAAAGCGCTGGTCTTTTGTACGCATTTGCTTTATAAATATTACCTTGTGAGTGACTGTGAATGAGTTGTATTATACTTATTAAATTGCCTCATGTTTAGGGAGATTCAAGAACCTCAAAATAAAACATTGCCTGATCTCCGTGGACATGTTGAGATGACACCATTTCAGATTATACCACCACTGTCACTGAAGACACTTGGGATATCAAGTCCAGCAATTACATGGTTAACCAAAGGTAAGCATTTCTTAGCATCCTGTCACACCATTCGAAGTTCACGGTAGTGTAAATAACTCAAACCATGGACAAGTGGAGAGTTGTGATTTGTATTCATGTCCGTTTATTCATTATCAGAACTCCATGGTTCCCCGCGCACTCTTCTTTTCTTTCCCTTCCCCTCGGTTAGGCACCCATCTGAGTATTGACCTCACGGTCACACATCTGGCTTGGTTCCATCATCTGACGATTTCAATAATAAATTGTCACCACCTCGTTTGGTAGCAAGCAGTAAATGCATGCAAATGATACAACTATTGTACGTTTTAAAAAGGCAATTCCAGTGGTAGGTGCTGAATGTAATTCTAGAATACATAAATTTACAAAAAACGTATTTCTATTACGTGTACTGGCCCTTACAACAGCCTGCAGCCGCTGAGCTCAGATTTTTGATGACTGCTAGATGGCAATGATATGATTGGCTCCGAGGTGAAAGAACAGCCTGCAGCTGATTGGCGAGATCCTCTGCAGAGTTGTCGAGTGACACAACTAGCTTAAATTAGTAAAATTATTAATAAAATAAGTAAAATAATTGAAGTAAATAGAATACAAGATACCCTGTACGTCATTTAAATGACTCGTGTGTGTCTTGAAGCTGAGTGAGGAATGAAGAGTCTCCTAGACTCCAGACTGCCTAAAATAACTTCAGTGGTCTGGTGGTCAAGCATCAATTGGATGGGTTCAGTGTTGGACAATTGGTTTTGACAGGTAAAACTTCTGTTTTGTAGCCAATTATCTGAAACCGCTTAATCCTATATAGGGTCACGGTGAGCCGGAGCCTATCCCGGAAACACAGGGCGTAAGGCAGGAATACACCCGACGACGGGACGCCAGTCCATCGCCGGGCATTGCGGGACAATTTTAGTCTGCGAGCCAATCAACCTATCCAGGAGCATGCTTTTGGACTGTGGGAGGAAACCGGAGTACCCGGCGAAAACCCACGCGGACACGGGGAGAGCATGCAAACTCCACACAGAAAGGCACCCGAGCCGAGAGATTCGAACCCGGGACCTTCTTGCTGGGAGGCGTCAGCGCTAACCACTGGGCCACCGCGCCGCCCTGTAGCCAATTAGTTTTAGGAAATTTGAATTTAGCCAGGCCTTCACAGTTGACAGTGAGGATGGCATGCATAGACCAGACGCATTGATTGATGGTTTACCGTGAATATGATTTGGATGTCATTGGCCTAACAATGGTAGCTGAGATTGAGGCTGCGCAGGATATGCAGGATATGCAGGATATGGCCAAGTGGTTTATGTAGATCTTCTGACGACCTCCCGTAGTATCATAAGTCTCATTTCATCTCATTATCTGAAACCGCTTAATCCTATATAGGGTCACGGTGAGCCGGAGCCTATCCCGGAAACACAGGGCGTAAGGCAGGAATACACCCGACGACGGGACGCCAGTCCATCGCCGGCCATTGCGGGACAAGTTTAGTCTGCGAGCCAATCAACCTATCCAGGAGCATGATTTTGGACTGTGGGAGGAAACCGGAGTACCCGGCGAAAACCCACGCGGACACGGGGAGAGCATGCAAACTCCACACAGAAAGGCACCCGAGCTGAGAGATTCGAACCCGGGACCGTCTTGCTGTGAGGCGTCGCCCAGTATCATAAGTGCTCCCTTATTTGTACTAACATTCTATTCACTCAAACTTTGCAAAAATTCTATCCACATTTCAATTTGCCTTGAATATGTTTGCTGCTCATCCACAGCAAGGGTTACTAATAACCATATGTCTCCATGTATAACTGACATTGTGTTACCTGCCTCACATGGGTGGGGTTTTCATCCGGGTACTGCAGTTTCCTCCAACATGTTTAAACACTGATGAATTGGCTGAGATCGTATTAAAATAATAATTAAGACAAGACCCTCTTAGTTAAGAGGCCTATGACTGAGTGTGGCCTAGCTTGATAAATATGTAACTATTATTATTCATGTTATAAAAGTCTTCGGTGCAAGGTGGTACAGTGGTAAGACAAATGCTTTCAGAAAGAAACTTGGGTTTAATTTGCGGCTCAGCTACGATTGTTTCGAGTTTTTGTGCTTCCTTTTTGCATACCGTGTTCACATGGTTTTCTTCTTTCCTCCCATAGATCAAATTCACTGACTATTTGGGCCATACCATCTTAATATATAGAGGAGGCAGTGTCTGACATGTTGGTGCCGGCTTAGTGTGGCCGCTACCCACTCCCCACTCCCCGTCTCCTTGCGGTTCCCCATGCCTCTGAGTCATATTTTAGAGTTAATACATTAGTGGCAAATTATAATTATTTATTGCGCTCAACTTTTCACAGTAAATAAAACAATACTTCACTCATTCCTTGATTTTCATTGATTATCACTGCCTGCTTAATTCCGTACCCGGGTCTAGGTGAGCCCGAGCCTTTCCCAGCATAAATAGAGCACAAGACAGGGCAATTCCCTGGATAGGACGCCAGTCCGTCGCAGGGCATAACTTTAGACTGTGGGAGGAAATTAACGTACCTTGCGTAATCCCACACGTACACGGGGAGGAAACGCACACTCCACATAGAAAGGCACCATAGCTGGAAATCGAACCAAATATTTCTTAGCACTAGTGAGACAAATTCAGAAAGGAAACCTATCTCATACCGACTAATCAGTTTTCTGAACAATTCCTACATTTTTCTCCACAAGTATATATGGATGCATAATTGCAATTAATGGTTATTTGGTGGTCGTTCATTTGAACATTTTTATATCTACATCAGTTCAAAAGGAAAAGCGATTTTTTTTTTAACTCTTAAAAGTGTGTACCTGAGATAATGTATAAAATTATGGTGGACACGTAGGGTATGATCCCGTGGGGTTACTAAGCCGTGTTACTCTGCATATGTTAAATAGCCGGCGATGGACTGGCGTCCCATCGTCGGTATATCCTTGCCTTGCGCCCTGTGTCTGCTGGGATAGGCTCCGGCTTCACCGTGACCCTGTATAGGACTAAGCGGTTTCAGACAATGAGATGAGATGTTAAATAGCAAATCCAAGCCGTATTCAACTCCAGTTAATGGAATTGATAACAGCAGTTCACTTTGACGGCTCCGTCTTCCACATGATTTGCTATTGCTCTATCTTGTTGTTCACAATTATTTTATAAATAATCAACATCATATGCGGAATAAGGTATTTGGCGAGGTGTGGTGGTATCACTGACTGTTGCAATAATAGCTGGTTAATCTTAAACTGAGCGTCCATAGACATGCCATCAACTACAATTAGTGCATTGTATTCCAGTCAGAGTTCTTATAATAAATGTGTTGATGTATGTAGATATATATTTGAGTAGCATTTCATATTACTCATAGTTCCATATTAGAAGTCGCGCTTTGACATGTTTGCCTTTTGACATGTTTATTGCTGATTAAATAAATGAAACATTTTCATGCTTTATTATTTTCAGAAAAAACAGGAATTTACTTAGAAAAAGACAAGGCAATCCCATCTGTGGTCAAAATATTCGATGTAGAGAATGGAAACACCATAAGAATTAATTGTGATGTGCTTGCTGACAAGTAAGTGTGATGCTTTTTTTTATGTTCACCTCAGATTTATTTATTATGTTTTGTTATATTATTAATACTATACAATAATGCAGATATTGTCGGTAATATTCCTTTTCCAAGACGTCTGTCCAGCATGAAAGACAAGTCTTAAACACTCTCAAGTGGAGCTGTCTAGGTTTCATTTAGCAGAGGCCCTTTTCTCACCAGTGACATTAACAATCGATTGCTATATGGCATCTATACCTAATAAGCAAAAATAATGCATGCTGTAGATATTTTTCAGTAACATTTAAATACACTTAAAATATATAAACACAGATTAAAACTTTAATTTAATCTATAAGTATATATACACAGCCCTTTCGTGAATCAATTCCTGTATGAAGGTCTCCCCGAGCTGCTTATGATTATCTGGTATGTATAAAGGTGTTGCCTTGGGGATTAAATAAAAAAATTACAGCTTTGATTAATAATTTTGAAACATAGTGGGTCATCGTGATTGTTTAATTCTAAATAAGTATAGTTTTCACAATTTACCAAAAAAATGTTCATTAGATGGAAAACTTATTACAAAGAAATTATATAACATAAACATACTTTTAGACGGCATAGTCAAAAACAATGGATTGCATCAAGATATTACACAACTAGCTGAACTTTGTCTAAACAACACTTATTTCCTATGGAACGATAATATTTACAAACAAAAAGAAGGAGCCGCAATGGGCTCCCCTCTTTATCCGGCTATTGCCAACTTGTTCATGAAATATTTTGAAGGAAATGCTCTAGAACAAGCACACTAAAACCATCACATTGGTTTAGGTACGTGGATGACACATTGGTTATCTGGCGCATGGTAAAGACACACTTAATGGATTTCTCGAACATCTCAATTCACAACATCCTTCGATACAATTCACAATGGAGATTGAAGTGAACAACACACCACCATTTCTGGATGTCTTGCTAAGATGGAGTTCAAATTGCAAAATATCACATCGTGTTTACCGAAAACCCACACACACTGACGCCTACTTGAATGCGCAATCGGACTATCACCTCTCACAGAAATACGCTCTCGTCAAAACTCTCATACACTTGGCAAAACTAGTGTCTGATGCAAAAAGCTTAAGAACAGATTCTACATGTCAGGAAAGCTCTTCAATTGAACGGCTATAGCAACGCACAAATAAAGAGAGCTCTAACTAATAAAAACAGGCCAAACACCACAGAAATTGAGAATGACAACGTAATTAAAACGATGAAACTACCATACATTTCCAGAGTAACTGATAAAATAGCTAGAATTCTAGAACAAAAAATCAATAGTAAGATTTGGCACAGTACAAACTAGTGTTAAAGATAAACTACCCAAACTCTACACAGAAGGAGTCTACCGCATCAACAGCTCTGCGGAAAATGCTATGTTGGTCAGACGGGTAGAAATATAAGCACACGTCTCAAAGACCACCAAAGGAACATCAAAACTCTCAAACCCAGATATCGGCGTTTGCAGAACACTTGCTAGAAGAACCACACAATTGACATTGACAATGTCGACATCTTGTGTAAAACCAACCACGACTGGCCGAGACTGGTCCGTGAGCCCATTTTAATTGAGAAAAATTAGAACAACTTTAATCGTTCCGATAGCTACAAATTAAGTGCGGCTTGGAAACGCATTATCAAGCAATAAAAGTACAAACCGCACATACATCAACGCTTAACACAATCCCTCGCATAACGCCTCATGACGAGGGTAATAAAACATCGTTAGCCCCTTTGTCTGAACTCAATTAACCTGAAACATCGGCTTGGATACCTAATAAACCAGAGATTCTGTGGTAGAGTTTCTTTAGTGATAGTGCTAATATAAGACATTTGCGGCAGCCGTGATTTTAATTAGTCCGATGATTTGATTGAAATAGTCAACGACAGTCACGCCACCACCGATCATGCAGGTTTCAGCACGTACTATACAATTAATACGGTGGGTGGGAGGTTGATGTGGAACAGATGCCCCATGGTGGGGGTCACGACGTCACAATACTGTACGTTTTTTTTGTATGTACAATTTTTAATGGAAAAGCCGACATACAACCCTACAGTATCCCATGCTGAACTCTTTGAGTAACAGAAGTTATATATGTTATAGCAATTTTCATTCTTGCTAAAGCTGTATAATGTTTCTTTGTTCAGTCAAGCGGGCCTGCGCTATCTCCTTTAATGAGTTAAATTATTATTCTTGTTTTTATAGCACGCCTTGAGTCCCTGCATATATTATTTACTGTATGCGTGTAGTTTGTGTAAACTGCTTTGTCTCTCTAGATTGTAGATGAGTTGTATCTGTGTGACACGTGTATGTACGTGTATAAGTACCTGTGTGTACGGTTGTGGTGCCAAGCCTCGCGCCGTGACAGGCTGGGTGCGCCTGCGCGCCCACGCCCAGCGATCGGGCCGTGGAGGGATCGCAGTGATGTGGGTGCGAACGGGGTCGTTCGGGGTTACAAAGGGTCAGGCGAGGTGAGAATGAAAAAGTGAGGGTGACAGAGAGTGTGGTGGCAGTGGCCCCCTCCCGAGATGGTAAACAACACGTGGTCTTTGGGGGGCGGGGGTGGGGGACATAAAGCTGACGTGTGATGTGCGAATTGGCTTAACGTGGCTAGGTGGCATCTGAGGGGATATACAGAGGTGTGCAGAAGCGAAGGGAGGGGTTCTGGATGGGAGACTGGTGGAAAGAGGATTGGCGTTGTCACTGAGCTCGACTGCGCGCCATCGGAACAAGATGATATGCCAGCGATCAGGCCGATTGATGGCGAGGGAGCCGGCTCGTTGTCTTGCCTTCACACTGTAACTGTGGAGCATTTTGCATGCACCGGGTTGCAGACTCTCTGGACAGTTGCAGGGCCCTGCAGGAACAACTCAACAAAATCTCGTAGGGTCCCAGGCAATGCTTGGTACTTCTGCTAGTATAGATACGAAGTTACATCAATTTCCTGATGGACAGAGCACAGACGGACATTTCTCTCACCTTGAGTTTTATAACAATAACTGCTGTTTGCTACCAAGTGGCAGTATTTTGGTCACATCCACGGATCCACATAACCTCCATTATATTAAGATGCATTTTCAAACTTTTACCAACCAGCTCTGGCTAGCATACAATATCGTGAAATAATCATCGTGTCTTAAAAGGCATGGGGAGGCCTTCATAGCAGTAAATTGATAAATAAGTTGTACCCATACGTGAATTGATGTTTAGTACAGCATACACATGTACCCGAATTGCTATTCATTTAACTACATTTAACAATGTTTTTTTCTATTTTACAGTACCTCAAACTCTCAAAACAGCTCATCGGTTCATCTTGGACTATCACGGAATCCCACGGAAGCAATAATGGTAAATTTATAGATAAACTTAATTGTGTACTGTAAACATCTATAATCTCACCTCTTCACTAATAAAGACCAGGCAGATCATTTTGATTCAGTTTTTCTCAGAAAATAAAATGAAAGCCCACAGTATCTCTACCCAATGCCAACCCCCAACCAATACCTCAGCACTTGTTCCTTTCCTACCCTGATCTCAAAACGCCTCTCAGAATCTGATGTATCTGCATTAGTTACGAGCTGTCGGCCCTTCAAACTGTTGCCTGGACCACTTCCCATCAAAACTCATCTGGGCATATTTCAAATCCCTTGCCACCTTCAACAACTTACTTCGCTCTGGCATTGTCCCCCCACTATTCAAGTGTGCCGCAGTTACCCCTCTGTTCAAAAAAACCTGGCCTTGATTGCAACATCCTTGATAATTATGATCCCATCTCCATTTTACCATGCCTCTCTAGGGTCCTTCAGCATGCAATAATAATAATAACAAAATAGCATTTATAGAGCACTTTTCACCCGAGGGCCACAAAGCGCTGTACAGAGCTGTGGAGATAACGGCGTCAGCACGTCAACAAGAATGGCAGAGAAAGGCAAATCAGCAACAATAACTTTTTAGGGTTTTTTTTTTTTACAAATCCGAGCTGTGGCGACAACGCCATGTCAACAACATCAGAACAGTTCAACTGAAAGTCAAACAGCAGCGACAAATTCTAGGACATAAAGTCAGCAAAAAATAAATAATTTCTTAAACAAAAAAGGAACATATGTTCCCGAGCAGGTGCGGATCGGAAAAGAGCCAACATCCCGGCACGGCATCACTGAACCGCATCAACGGTCCAAGTCGGAGGAAGAAATAAATGTTCCCAAGCAGGCGCAAATCGGAAGAGAGCCAACATCTCGGCACGACAACACTGAGCCGCGTCAATATTCCTAGCCGAAGGAATTGAAAGCTCTACGGGACAAGTGAGTCTTGAGACGAGATTTGAAGATGCCCAAGGACTCAGCTGAACGAATCTCCAGTGGAAGGGCATTCCACAGTCTGGGAGCAGCGCGCGAGTAGGCTCTCCTGCTATCAGCTGCAGCCCTTCTGGCCTGCTGGTACCTGTCCACTGAATCAGGAGTCCCCATGCCAACCAAGCCAAGAAGGACTTATTTTTTAGCTTGACAGCGTCTCTCACCACTGGTGTCTGCCAGCAGGTCCTTAGGTCGGCACCATAATAGGCACTGACGACCTTCTGGCCACAGCTCCCAGCAGCTGCTTCCACGATGGATGCTTTAACATGTTCTATTCAGACTCCATGTCCTCAGCCTCATCCAGAATGTGAGAAAAACTCCTCCAGAGGGAGGAGCTGAAATCGCTCCACGCAATGTCCTCCACCAGTCGTTCCCAAGAAACATTCACTCACGTTTAAGCTTACCTGGTGTCTCCAGCATCTTATCCAGCCATCTGATCTAGCTCCCAATCGGGTGGTAGTCGGTAGACAGCTCTGTTTCTCTCTTCATTAGTGTCAAAATTAGTTGGCCTTTTGTTCCCTAGCCCATGTGAGGTTCTCGCAGCTGTATTTGTTCTTTTCATAGGGTTTATTGAATCGTTATTTGCTGGGCCCTCATCTGAGGACCATCTGCCATGGGTGACTCTACTAGGTGCCGAGGCGCCAGACAGCATATCCTTCAGATTCATTGATGCACACACACCCCTCCACCACATTAAGGTTACGATTCTAGGAGGTGTTTTTCCTTACAGCTGATGTCATTATACCAGGGATGGAAAACTTTCCTTTTACTGTCAATCAGCTGTTCTATTTTGAAGTCGTTTTCATTACATCATTCTTCCTGGTCGTGTACCCAATGATGTCTATAGAGGTGTCAAGTATGGTGGCCTTCAGCGCAGTTTGGTGTGTTTCAGTATCCTGTGGATATGCTCTAAGAGTCTTTGGCCGAGGGCAATCTGGAGACGTTGTACTTTCTTAGTCTCCTAGGTTCTCGTTTTTAAATCTGGGGTGGCTCATCTGCTTTTGTTCCCTCCTCTTTTGCATGACTCTGATGGACATTATGCAGCAGATGAGATGACGATCTGTCCAGCAGTTGTCAGTACAGACCATTGCTTTTGTGATATTTGCATCACTCTGATCCCTGCCCCTTAACAATGACACAATTAATAAGATGCCAAAGTTTAGAGCATAGATGCATCCAAGATATTTTGAATGTATTCATCTGACGAAACAAGGTATTGTTACTACAAGGCCGTGTTCAGCACACTTGGAGAGTAAATGAATCCATTATAGTTGATGTTGTCAACACCCTCTTTCCCAATTGTGTCTTTCCAGAGATTATCCTTGCAACTATGGCATTGAAGTCCCTGAGAAGGATTATTTAGTTTTTCTTGTGGATGCTTGATAGTATGAGGTCAAGATTGTCGTAGAAGGTCTCATTGATTTTGTCATATGATTCCAAAGTTGGAGCACAGGCACTCACAGCTGTGGCCATCTTGGCATCAATGAGATTAAGGCAGAGGGTTATGAGGTGCTCATTGATGCCTACTGGATGTTTTGAGATATGGCTTATTAGTCTGTTCTTGATAGTGAATCCTACTTAACGGATTCTGGGTTCCTTAGTTGATTTTCCCTTCCAGAAAAAAAAGTGTAGCTCCCCTTATTCTCCTTCAGTTGTCCTTCCACTGCCAGGCATGTTTCTGAGAGCGCAGTAAGGAGAATCTTTCACCTTCTAAGTTCTATTGCAATTGTTAGGGGCACACCAACGGGCCAGCCTCCACACCACCTGCAGACCGCCCGCTAACACACCCTGCGGATCTCGGAACGTGCGCGACGATGCTTCTCCTCACGCGGTAGTGAAATCAATTACGAGGACGGGAGACTGCTTGTCTTTTAGCCCTCTATTAACAATCATTAAATAATCATTAAGCAACCATCATGCATCGAGCCGTGAAAACCTACATCATTACATTAAATAACAGCCACTAACAACAACAACATGACAAGCATTACGCACTGCGGCACGTCAACTGTTCCCTCTTGCTCACTGCATTGGTGCCAAGCCCCGCGCTCCTGCCCCAACAGGCTGCCGTACCCTACATTACGGCCTGGCAGCTGTCACCTTCCCTATTCGACTGGCCCTCTCATCTCCACGCGTCTCCCTTATATTTATCTCCGCTCACCTTCCATAATGTTCCATACGACATCACATGAGTTGTTTACCAGTTCAGGTGAGTCCCACTTCTCCCTACCAATCTCGTGGTGTTTTCCCCACTTGAGACGTTACACTACTCTTTATGAACCTCACCTCATCGGACCTCTCCTTTCATCCATGCAAGCCAACCAGACCAGACCCGCTTCCAACGGCCTGAGCGTCAGCATACACCCAGCCTGGCGCAGCACGACACCCCACTCAGCCATCCCCATTGCATCGCTCGGCACCACTCACCATCGTCCCTCATCATCACACGGCGCCGCTCATCACCGTCACTTGGCACTGCTCATCACCATCACTCGTCGTCACTCGGTACTGCTTATTGCGCACAACCCCCACCCCCACCCGTGACATCGCGACCCGCCCCCTCGCGGCCCACCCTCTCGCGGCCCAATCGCTGGGTATTGGTATGCAGGTGCACCTAGCCTAGCACGGCGTGGGGATTGGCACCACACAATGATCGCTGTTCTTCTTTCAGGACGGTTTCTGGTTGGATTGTCCATAAAGGTTTGCACTTTCCAAGCTCCGAAATTTATAGGGTTTTTTTTGTTTCTGACTGCTACAAGGTGAACTCGCTGGACACGGTCTTTTCAGTCAGGTATTGAAAAGGCAGGTTGTTTTCGGGCATCTTTTCTAGCCCCTTCCCCATGTGTGGTGAGCAGAGTGGGTCTTCAGTGCAGCAGTAAAAAGCTATCTCTCCGCCTCAGTCCGAGAGCAAGATGACTGAATCAAACAATCACCACTTGTGTGCCGGGTCTTCCATTTGCTTCGCTATTGAGGTCTTGGTTTGACCGCTTAATCTGAGTTCTCCCTCTCGACCTGACCTCCATGGGTGACCTTACCAGGAGTTAAGCTGTGGACGGCATCCCTCTCAGGTTCTAAGAATCACACAAGCCTCTCCACCACGTCAAGGTGCACGCATACACACTTGCTTATCACCTTAGTCTTAGTGTCCCAACGTCACACACTCCTTATCCATATTAGTGTGTTAATCTTACGACGCCACACCTTTTCTCACTGCACAAAATTATTGCTGTGAGGGAGGTTATTTTTTCTTTGATGTTATATGTTGTTGTATCGGTCACTTCGAACAATTGTTGTGTCGCAGGAATCCCACATCTAGAGCGTGCAAGCACATTGGTAATTTTCTGCTGTAATAATAAATAGCTATCTATCCTCTATGTAGGGGAGGACTACTCAGACATGTCCATGCAAGTGTGCCGATTTATACACAAACACCACTGTCTCACTAATGTCCCACTTCTGTCGAGCCGCGCTTGGCCTCAGCCCGTCTTCGACATCCGCTCTTGAGCACGTGTGCAGTTCAGGTTCTCTCGTCACCAGCCTTGGTCCTGCAAGCGTTCCGTTTGAGGATTGCACCCCCGCCACGGTAGCTGGATCGCTGATCGAGGAGAGCCTACAGTTGTGGCCTCTCTTCTAACCGCCATTTGCTGCAATGGCGTGTCACGTCCCAAGTCAGGGTTACGAGCTCGGGTAGATCCATCCTTTGCCTGTGGAACCCTCCCAGTGCTGGCTAGTCCTGTGACTGTTGTTGGGGAGAATGATGTCACTTGAGCTCATCTTTGTGGATTTTATAGTTGACTCTCCGTGCCTTCGATACTTTCAGCTGGTTTTAATATTTCCTGAAAAAATGGCTCTCAAAACCAGTATTCCCTCCATAGTCAGTATTAACCACACCGTTCTTTACTACCACTGCTTCATAATGAGTTCATTGCAGACGTGACAGTTTACAGTGTGATCTACAATTCCATCCTCACATATATTCATGAACCTTAGGTAGTAATCAAAACTATCAGCTAAGGAATACAAGAGACCGATTTGAAGTTTCTTCACAGGGTTGTCAGACTCACTTGGCGATAGTGTGAGCATAGTAGTCGAGCGGCTATGCCTCCAGTTTGAAAGGGGCCAGTTCAGGTGGTGCGGACACCTCGTATGGATGCCTCCCAGTGGGCTTCCATTGGAAGATTAATGGCCTCGTCCCACTGGTATAGACTTCAAGGCTTTGATGCTGGCGAAGGACTCACTGATAGGACTATCTCTCGGCTGACCTGGGAAAGCGTCAGAATTTATTTTTCTCAAAGAAACACCATTTCAAACAGCTAGTGAATGAATATCATCAAAAGACAAAAAAACATAAATTGGTGACAAAGGAGTTATTTGAACTGGTATACGAAAGAAGAAACCTAAAAACCCATAGAATATAAGATTATAAAAACTGGACAAAATTATTTGACACTTGTGTACAAAGTAAAAATGAGGAATGACTTGAGGAAAATGTCTAAACTAGAAAAGCAATAATGCATATACTTCACAGGCAAAGGAGGATACACTGCTAGCAGATCCATAAGAGCTAAGAACAGACCTTTGATTAATGATCGAGAAAAAATACTGAAAAGATGTACAGAGTATATTAAAGTTGTATGTCAAGACATTAAATAAAGGAGCAATGTTTCATTATAAACATGGACGTTTGAAAAGGCTTAAGCAAGTAGTTCCAATTTATCAATAGACACTATATTAATGGAGCACTGTCACAATGTTGATGTTGCACTTTGGTGGACGTGGCTCCATTCAGCAACAATATTTTACGAAAAGGCTAGTTCTTTACAGGCATTAAGGAGAATGTGGAATCGAAATATATTAAAGCAGATAATATAGCAACACTTTACGATGAGAAATTGAGCCGTTTTGATTTAGAGAACATGATGCTTTAAGTCTCATTGTTCATAGTAATTTTAAAGTATTTGTAAAGCATGTGACCTACATATAGCTCATCTCATTGTCTGAAACCGCTTAGTCCTATACAGAGTCACAGTGAAGCCAGAGCCTATCCCGGCAGACACAGGGCGCAAGGCAAGGATATACCGACGATGGGACGCCAGTCCATGGCCGGGCACTGCGGGGCAATTTAGCCTGCGAGCCAATCAACCTATGCAGCAGCATGCTTTTTGGACTGTGGGAGGAAACCGGAGTGCCCGGCGAAAACCCACGCGGACACGGGGAGAGCATGCAAACTCCACACAGAAAGCAGCACCCGAGCCGAGACATTCGAACCCAGGACTTTCTTGCTGTGAGGCGACAGCGCTAACCACTGGGCCACCGCGCCGCCCCTACATATAGCTTCTATATTAAATCAAGCCAGTCATGTGTCAGGTTAGTGACAATTTCCTGGCCTATTATTGGTTGGGAGCCTTTGTGACGTCTCAACCAATCCACTAGATAGCCTACAGCATGTCTTGTAAAGAGTATACACATATCATTTATTTAATTTATTCCATTGATTTCATACATATTATTTATCGTAATAATTTTTATTTATTTCATCATTACCCTTGTCATGTAACTTGACAGCTCTAATGAGAATTTTACCAATTTTTTCAGCTTGAGGGCTGATCGCATTGTTATAGTCTTGCGGCCAGCACACATATTGCCGAGGGGTTGCAGGCTACGTGGCCCGAAGGCCCAAATTCATTATTTGGCCATAGGCTTTATGCCAATTTTAAGCTAGACCCTATTAATTGCTGTCATGCCTCGAGATTTGGGATTTGACCAGGATTCACAAATTAAAATTAAAAAATATGTTTAACACATGGCAATTGAAAATCTACAACTATCACAGTCTACCATATTTTGTTCCATTTTCCATATTAAGGTGGCTTTCCAAACCTAGTAACCCCACAATCTAATATTATTGTGCGTGTAATTGAGAGCCTGAATATTTGATGAGTGTGTATCAAAGGGAGCTTTACGCAATGTTTTAAACAGCTTTCTATGTGATTAGGGCTTGAAAAAAATGTTCTGCAACTGCAAATTTATTATGAATGTGATGTGCGAGAATTGCTCTGTAAATAAACGTTTTGTTTGTAGCTGCTCATGCATCAAGCCAAGGACACCTACATCTATACAATGTGATGTATCTTTGATGCTGACACGGTATGGCTCTTTGGTACCTACCCTCGACCGTGCCAAGCCACGTGCATGTGGGGAGTGTGTTAAGGTCCTCCCCCCATGCCAATTACCAGCGAGTGATGAGGTCATGAGACATTACCCATACTGAGTCATAAAAACAACTCGTGATCGGTGACGAAGGTGGCAGTTGCGGTGCAGGCATGCATATGTGGATATAAGCCGGTGTGAGGAGGGCTAGGGGGAGAGTGCTCGCCTGGGAAGTGATTGAGGAGGCCGCGTCACGATGTAAGGAGCGCTGTTGTGTGGGGAAGGGTAGAAGTTCGTGGTTGGCCGCGACTGCGGCCGTTTGTTATTGGTGGAATAAAGCCTTGAAAATCCAGAAGGCCTCTGCTCATCTGTCGTTGGCTTGGTAAGTGCATCGCTGCATGACGGCGAACCGCTATGCCGCCGCTGAAGAACTCCTGGCCGCATGCGCCACATGGCCGCATGAGCAAGTCGGAGCCACGGGTGTCTGGCGGGGATTACGACTGAGGTCGACTCCCTAGGAGGGTTTCCCACCGAGACACCACAGTTTGGTGTCAGAATTTGGGATGCGGACTCATGTCAAGAGATTGCAGCAAGTTGGGTCCGACTACGGCGTGAGGCAGCTGTGGACGGCGCCATTACCTATGCCACGGAGGTGTCTGCGCACCACAGCTTGGCGGCGTAGGCCAGAGAGAGTCGGCTGAGGAGTCCACCAGCAGCAAGCGGAATCTGACTGCTGGCGGGACGGCACGGGCCGGAGGGAGCTCGGTCGGCGAGAGGAGTTGGAGCTACGGCAGGCTCGCTGAGCTACACCAGGCCGGCCTGGTGTGGCTCAGCGAGCCGCACGTGTGCGCAGAAGCGGCTGCGCGATGTTGGCAATTGCGATACGGAGACACGGAGCAGTGGAGAACATTGCAGCAGAGGCGATGCGGTACGAGAGAGCGACTGTATCAGCGGCAACTACGATGAGCGCCTGCATCGGCATGAGGTGGCTGGAGAGGGAGCCAGCAAGCGGGGTGAGGAGCCAGCGAGCCGCGTGAGCAGTCCACCAGTACGGCGAGCGGGGCTGAGGAGTCCACCAGCGGCGGCGCGGCACGTTCTGTGGAGTGCCCGTGGGGAAACGCGGGGCGCAGCAGCGGCGGCGGCGACTGCTTCATGAAGCGCAGCATGGCGTGCCGCGAGGTGATGGCGAACTACGCGGTGTGAGGTATGATGCAGCAGGCGGAGCGGTGGAGATGACGCGGTGCAGCGCGCGCTGTTGCTCCGCGCTGCAGAGTGCAACTGCACCGTGCTCGGAGGCATGCAGGGAGCGTGGAGTCAGAGCTGTGTCAGGCTGGCCCAAAGCTGCGTGACTCAACGAGTCGCCATCTTGGTGGCACAGAGCACACGGGCGCGGTGCCCCGCCCCTGTTCGTGGGGGGGCGGAGCCGAAGCCGCCCAGCTGTGGGGCGGAGACGTCAGTGGGCGGTTCCCTAGGAGGAGGGGCCGTCAGGCGGCAGCCCCTCGAGGAGGAGCCGACAGAAGGCGGTGCGAGGAGCGCTGGGAAGCGGCGAGGCGAGCCGCTGGGCTGTGTTGGCGAAGTGCGACATGGCGGGCGGAGCGGTGCGGCGCGCCCCACTGCTTCGATCAGCGGAGATGTTCGCGTGCGTGAGCGGCCATCAGGTGTGGTTCCCTGACTCGGGTGAGAGTCGTCTGCGACGGGGAGCTACCGGAGGAAATGGCGTCCTCGTCTGCACTGGACCCGGGGAGGGGGGGAGGAGGGGCTCTTGTCGAGGGTTCCTGGCTCATCGAACCCCAGAAAGGAGTGCCGGTGAAGGCGGGGGCTGCGTGCGAACCATCAGAGCTGGTGGCGAGTATGTGTTGTTTCACAGTGTGTATTTTTCTACGGTGTATGTTGTTCCTCAGTGTGTGTTGTCGTGATGTTGTGGTGTCCCGGCAAGTGTGCGAGTGCCATCAGAGGTGGTTCCCTGGCAAGTGTGTGAGCAACCGTCAGAGGTAGTGGTGAGCTATGTGAGTGACCATCAGAGGCAGTGCCCCAGCAAGTGTGCGGGCAACTGTCAGAAGTGGTGGTGAGTTATTGAGTGACCATCAGAGGTGGTGGCGAGTGTGTGCGTGCACCGTGGTGTGTACCGGGGAGAGTACCGTGGTGTGTACCAAAGAGAGTACCGTGGCGTGTACCAAAGAGGGTACCGTGGTGTGTACCGAAGAGGGCACCGTGGTGTATACCGGAGAGAGTTCCGTGGTGTGTACTGAGGAGGGTGCCGTGGTGTGTACTGGGAGAGAGTATGGTCATGTGAGAGAGGGTGACGAGTGTGTAGGTTAGCAGCATGTGGACCCCCCCCCCCCCC
>JAZEWT010000029.1:8670376-8705554 GCA_036362905.1 Mordacia mordax
GTGGCTATGGCGCTTACCGCTGCGCCACCGCTCTGCACGCACTTCCCTCTGGGGTATGATGAGCCGGATAACCTCAATGGGCCCCCCTCCCCCGGCTCCAGCACCGACGGGGCGCCACCACAATGGCAGCCCCACATCGGCGACGGTTCCCGGCGGCCTTCGGCACCACGCGCGGCCCACTGAGCAACGCCAGGTCGGCCCGCTGGACTCTGCCGCAGCTCCAACTCCTCCCGCCTTCGTCGCCATCTCCTCCTGGGGTATGATGAGCCGGGAAACCTCAATGGGCCCCCACCCCCGGCTCCAGCGCCGATGGAGCGCCACCACAATGGCAGCCCCACATCAGCGATGGCTACCAGCGGCCTCCGGCACCACGCGCGGCCCACTGAGCAATGCCAGGTCGGCCCGCTGAACTCTGCCGAAGCTCCGACTCCTCCTCCCGCCTTCGCTGCACTCCGAGTCGCGCCACCATTATCCTGCGACTCTCCTCCGTGTCTCGCTCTCTCGCCGCACTCCAAGCCACGCCGCCACCATCCTGCGACTCTACTCCCCTCCGCGGCCCGCTCTCGCCGTCACCGCCGCACTCCGAGTCGCGCCGCCATTATCCTGCGACTCCTCCACGCCTCACTCTCGCTGTCACCGCCCCTCCCTCCGGCCCGCGCCACTCGTTCCACTGCTGGCTTGCTCACTCCGCTCGCTGGCTCCACCGCTGGACTCCTCACCGCTCTTCCAGCCGTCACTCGTCGCAGCCTCCGACGTGAGTCCGCATCACCACTTCTAACACCATCTGTGGCACCACGGCTTCGACTGTGGACTTGTGACGGCTTACAGCGGTAACACCACGGCGATGATCAGCAGCCACTCTGCGATAGATCAGCCAGCGAGTGCGAACGAGCAGAGACTTCTTGATTTTGATGCTTTATTGAAACCAGCAGACACGGGCCGGAGTGTAACGACATACGACGAGCAGCCTACATCTTGACGTCCTTCTCGTTCCCTCAGGAGACTGCCCCCGCCCCTCCAACCGGTCCTCCTTATATACCCCCGCAGACCCCCTCCAGCGCCCCCCAAATGACATCACCCCTCCACCACAAACACATCACGAGACATCACGAGGCATCACGTGAAAGATCAGCCACCACACCACGAGACATCACGAGATGAAAACAGAAAGCGGACGCCCCCCGCGCCTGCACTCCTCAACTCTACACTCCAATAGATGCTTGCTGCATGTGCCATGATCGCACCTTCATTCAATGAGTAACAGAGCCTTCTCACGCGCTGCTCCCAGACTCCAGAATGCTCTTCCATTGGAGATTCGGTCAGCTGCATTCCTGGGCATCTTTCAATCCCGTCTAAGACTCACTTGTTCTGTAAGGCATTGAAGTCCTCTGGCTCGGACTCTTGATGCGGTTCACTGTTATGCTTGGATGATAGTGCGCTGCAGACCTGCACCTGCTCATGAACAGTTATTCCTTTCTTCATTTGTTTAACAATTATTTTTATCTCTTGTTTTATGTCCTTCTCAGATCCATAACCATAATTTTACTTTTAATTGAGCTACTCTGATGTTGTTGTTAACATGCCGTTCTCTCCAAAGCTCAGATTTGTTACAAAAAAAGATGTTATTGTTGATATTCCGATCATATGTTGTTGTTTTGGCATGCTATTATCCAAAACTCTGTGCAGCACTTTGTGACCCTCGGGTGAAAATCGCTCTGGAAGTGCAATTTTTATTATTTAACGTATTAGATCTTACAGCAGTAGCATGGTACGTACATGATGTGTGATGTTACGTATATGTCACCAGAGGTACTAAACATTATATTAACACAATCTTCTTATTTTGAATATAATTATCTTTGTCCAATATTGTTTTTCATGTATGTAATTAAGCAAGAATATCGATGTCGTTTTTTAAATATAATATGTTTTCTCATTTTTATACAGACACATGTGAACGGATTGGTTGCTCATTCAAACACAAAGCTGTACGATGCATTGAATGAAGCTGTGGTGAAGTTAACAGAACTGAGAAAGGATTTTCCAAAATGTAAGCTACGAATCCTTTGCCTGACTGATGGAGAAGACGTGGGGTGAGCTTTGTTTAGCATAATTTTTATGTTATACTTGTGATGCTGCCATGCTATTATGCTTACAGATGCTGAACTTGCTAGAGGTCATTGGCTCGATATACTGGGAAAGCAACTGACAAAATGGTGCACATTTCTTAAATTCCCCAACCTCTATCCACGTCAGTATAATTGTGTTCATAACAGTTGATCGATAATTTCCAAGTGGTGGGTAAATGCAGGTATAACGCGCTTTTTTAAGATTTCTAGGTATTTTGCATATTCACTCTGATGTACAGGGCGGCACGGTGGCCCAGTGGTTAGCGCTGTCGCCTCACAGCAAGAAGGTCCCGGGTTCGAATCTCTCGGCTCGGGTGCCTTTCTGTGTGGAGTTTGCATGCTCTCCCCGTGTCCGCGTGGGTTTTCGCCGGGCACTCCGGTTTCCTTCCACAGTCCAAAAGCATGCTGCTGCAAAGGTTAATTGGCTCGCAGGCCAAATTGCCCCGCAGTGCCCGGCGATGGACTGGCGTCCCATCGTGGGTGTATCCCTGCCTTGCGCCCTGTGTCTGCGGGAATAGGCTCCGGCTCACCGTGACCCTGTATAAGACTAAGCGGTTTCAGACAATGAGATGAGATGAGACTCTGATGTACAGCAAGGGGACATAACATACAGCCCCTGGTCCAGGTCCAGCCCAGCAATACATTTTATATATCCCTGAAAGAATTTTTTTTATTCTTAGTTTAAAGCGGTATAAATTTATATCCATTTCTGTATTCCATTTTCAGTGAATGCCTTCTCATCGTGTGGGTTCTGAGTGTGTTTTTACCATACTTCATCACACTGATTGGTGTGGGGTTACGCTGGAATAAGCACTGGGACAAATCATAAGGTATATATCATTCCCTACTGAGGTTAGTTGTGGTTGGCAATCAACCTTGTTTGAGCCACCAGGTTCATATGGCAAGTTCTCCACCTCCAAGTTAATTCTATATCAAGTTAGCATCATACTACAATATGGTACATATATATGAACATAGCACTGCTGATTTAGGGCCTTCCCATACCGTATGGGAAAGAAAACCTCATCTCATCTCATTATCTGAAACCGCTTAATCCTACATAGGGTCATGGTGAGCCGGAGCCTATCCCGGAAACACAGGGCGTAAGGCAGGAATACACCCGACGACGGGACGCCAGTCCACCGCCGGGCATTGCGGGACAATTTTAGTCTGCGAGCCAATTAACCTATGCAGCAGCATGCTTTTTGGACTGTGGGAGGAAATCGGAGCGCCCGGCGAAAAACCCACGCGGACACGGGGAGAGCATGCAAACTCCACACAGAAAGGCATCCGAGCCGAGAGATTCGAACCGGAAAGAAAACCCGTTGTTGCTAATTTTCTATCCTTATGTCCTTGTTGTTGCTGACATGCCGTTCTCTCCACAGTTGTGTGCAGCACTTTGTGACCCTCGTGTGAAAGGTGCTCTGGAAGTGCTATTGTTATTATTAAATGCTTTTTTCAACATACATAACCACGCTATGGGTACTTTTTTGCCAGTATACAAATATAAGATCACAATAGGTTTGCCAGGCAATTGCCAGGCAATTATGCAGGTGTTAAGTTCTTAACACCTGCATAATCGCCAGATACGGTAAAACCTATTGTGATCTTATATACATAACCACACTGGCCAATGGAGTGTTAGGGCAGTGGGCAGATCTATGAGGCGCTTCGTGATGCTCCACTTAAAATTCACTTGAACGTTGTTATTTCTAAATTGTTCAAGTTGTACAGTCATTTTAAGTATGTGGTGAAGTAAAATGTGTGCCATGCCTCATACAATATGGTATTACACCTATACCTCGTTATCCGCTAATTTGTGATTTGTGAATCCATATAAGCACAAATTTTCACTGAGGCACCAGCGAATTCCTCGCAAATGTTACAAATTCCATCGCTCCGTTAGGAGACATGGTAAGCACTGTTCGTATAAGCATCTTTCTCCCGTCTCGTGGGGGGGAGGGGGCGAGGTCAAATGACCGCGGACCCTAACCATCTACAACATATAGTGTCTGCAGGTTTGGGTGGTATTTTCCTAAACTGGTGGTGGCTACTTGTTTGAGTGGTCTTCCTTAGCTGAAAGTGTTAACTAGTAGTGTCTACCTGTTGGGGAAGTGACTTCCTAAACCGGCAGAGTCTCTCTTCCTCGGTAAGAAGACTATACGATTGTGGACAACGTATTTTTATTGTCGTGTGTCATGGTCATGGTGCTTTTCGTACAATGTGTGATCCTCGAAGGTTTTTGGAAAGGATCCCTCGCACATGAGGTGTGAGTATATTAACAATTTCGTTCTATCAGAATGTATTCCTATGAACAGTAATCTAGATTTCACTAATACAGTGTGGCTACTACTGATAGTATAAACAAATTGTGGTGGTTCCCAAATTCCTAAGGTCCCCACCCCCGTAAATATCTTCTCTAGATCTCCAGCGATCCCTAACTCCTAACACCAATCTCTCTGAATGACACGCGGTACGACGATCCGAACATGCCACGTGCACACGCACTCACGTGCGCGCGCCCACACACACACACACGACCTTCCAATCGCACGCCACGAGCGCGCGCACACCGACCTCCAGCCAACGCGTGGCCGGACTCTCAACTCTCGCACACCACACACTGCTCTCTCTCGCCGCCGCGCTCACACCACGTTCACCCATACAATTGCTTTGATACAAAAATACCGGACAGGAGATGACTTGGAAGCCTTTTACTGCTGCAGACTTGCGCGCCGCGACGAGGTCCCTTTTCAGCCGCGCCAACTGCTCCCTCGCTACAACTCGCTACGCGGCACAACTGCTTGGGCATAGCCCCTCGGCACAGCCCCTCGCACAGCCCGGGCACAGCCCTCGCACAGCACCGGGCACAACTCCTCGCACAGCCCAGGCACAGCCCTCACACAGCACCGGGCACAGCTCCTCGCACAGCCCTCGCACAGCCCTCGCACATGACTAACTAACCCCGCTTCCCGACTGCCCTTAACGCGACTAACTAACCCCGCTAACTAACTAACCCCGCTTCTCTCTGCCCTCGTCCCTCTACATGGCTGCCCTTGCTAACCACTTCGACTCCACTAGCAACTATCCCGCCCCCTTGCTCCGCGCTCCCTTAAATACCTGCCCCCCGGTTCGAACCGCCCCCTTTTAACGGCCGTGTCTCTCTCCACCAATCCCCGTCGTTCCCCCTTGTCTCTGGGCACCGTGTCTTACTCCTACCAATCACCGGCCTGGCGCCGGCCTGTCTAGAGAGTGCACCAATCCACGGGACCCAGCCGTTACAACAACTGGCGCCACCCTGTCTGGCTCCGCTCACGCCACCATGTGCCACGTGTCTAGCCGAGCCCAGGCCACCGGACCGCGCGGAACAGGAAGATAGCGCGCAACGTCCGTCTGAAAGCCCCGCCCAGCTTGCTAATGCCCCGCCTAGCTCGCTAATGCCCCGCCTAGCTCGCTAATGCCCCGCCTAGCTCGCTAATGCCCCGCCTAGCTCGCTAAAGCCCCGCCTAGCTCGCTAATGCCCCGCCTAGCTCGCTAATACCCCGCCTAGCTCGCTAATGCCCCGCCTGGCTCTCTAATGACCCGCCTAGCTCGCTAATGCCCCGCCTAGCTTGGCCCTGCATTGCACGCCGGCCGGATGGCCCCCCTCCGGTCGGCA
This sequence comes from Mordacia mordax, assembly GCA_036362905.1. Taxonomy (NCBI): domain Eukaryota; kingdom Metazoa; phylum Chordata; class Hyperoartia; order Petromyzontiformes; family Petromyzontidae; genus Mordacia; species Mordacia mordax. The sequence goes on from JAZEWT010000029.1 coordinate 8,676,164, forward strand.
ACCCCGCCGGAACACAATTGTCTGCAGCTTTAACGTTCCGGGGGAGTTATTCTCCCCCGGCAGAACTGGTAGATGGCACTCGGCACCACCAAACAAACTGTCCTACTGACAGGGTCTATGGACAAAACCTCAGCCGCTGGGGCCGAGTCCATCATCGTTCTGCTACCCACCGAACCCTCGTGTCGTGCGGTACACTCCGTCAGTGTGAAACAGCATGCTGTTGTCAAATGTCCGCTCTAACAACGGATGCGCGCAGGCATCTAGCGGTTGAGTGCGATAGTGGTGGTTGCATGTGTGTCTCTGTGGCATAAAATACTTTCCCAGGGGGGGTTCACAAGGGGAATATCGCGGGTACACAGCCAGCATCCCTGGTGAATCCGAGGTCCACGAAGTGGGCCTCCACACAATTATAATTTGACTGATTTACATTACTCAGATATGTAAGATATGGCGATATCTGCAATGTTTCGATATTTTAATGTTACATTTTTATTTGAAGGTCAAAAACACCAGTGGACTCTGTTATAGCGAATTTACTAAAAGAAGATATTCTCGTGGATTCAATCATTATTGGACAAGTAAATAATAGAGAGCTTCATGGAATTTCAAATGCAACAGGTAAAAATATACTTTATTATATAAGGCATATGTTGCAAATATCAAAAATGGTTCAGTAAATACTGGGCTATTGCTGTATATTTTTGTTGATAGGATATATTAGATTTCACGATAATCATCACATTAATATTCAATAGAACATGTGATTTTCTTCACCATTTAAAGCTGTTTTATATATAAATTACATAAAAGTTCTTTAACTGTACTTCAATCGAAAAAACATGGGCATTTCTCTACATTTCACTTTAACAAATGTATGCTGATATAGGAATATCCCGCTATATATTTGTTGCATGCTCTCATTTCACATTTACGTTGTAATGATGTAAGTATTCACGGCTTGATGCATGATAATTCCAAAGCTGTTCTTTTCGAATAGCCATGTCGAGCACCCCTCCTATGTCCTTTATGATGTTTCACCTTCTGCGTTGAAGGCATGAATGATTGAATGGTTGATGAAATAATATAAAATGGAAAATGTTATTGCGAATTAAGTATAGATAAATCGTTAGTCAGTATAAGTACCCGATTAATCCTATACAGGCTCGCGAGGCGCTGGAGGCTATCCCAGTAGACAGAGGATGCAAAGCGGGACTATACCCAGGATATGACGGCAGTTCATCACGTGGCCCTTTTTAAAATAATAATAATTGCTCTTCTGGAGCGCTTTTCACCCGAGGGTCACAAAGCTCTGCACAAGGCTGTGGAGAGAAGGGCAAGTCAGCAACAGCAACAACAACATAAGAACATCAAAACAAACACAATGACGGTTATTGATTTGTTTTTCGTTACAAATCTGAGCCGTGGAAAGAATGGCATGTCAACAATAACACAACAGTTCAACTGAAAGTCAAATAACAGCTATAATTTAGTGAAGGACGTAAAATGTGTTGTCAAAAAATAATTGTTCGGCAAACAAGGAAGGAATAAATGTTCCCAATCAGTCGCAGGTCGGTAGCAAGCCATCATCCCAGCATGACAGGAGGGAGACGCATCCACAGTCATAGCCAGAGGACTTGAAAGCCTTATGGAACACGTGAGTCTTAAGACGAAATTTGAAGATGCCCAGGGACTCAGCTGACCGACTGTCCAATGGAAGGGTTTTTCAGAGTCTGGGAGCAGTGCGCAAAAAGGCTCTATCACCCATCGAACCGAGGTGCGATCTGGGCATATGCAGCATCCGGTAGTGGAGGATCGAAGTTGTCATGTTGAGGAGGGTGTCTGAAGTGTGTTTGTCAGAGTTGCGCCAGTGAGAGCCTTGTAAGTGAGAAGGAGGATCGTGGATTAAATACATTATTTAACCAGTAGCCAGTGGAGAGAAGATACTTCTGGGGATATGTGATGATAGATGTGTGTGTGGGTGAGGACTCTAGCAGCCGCATTCTGCACACATTGAAGATGGTTGATCTTGTCGGCAAGGATCCCAGGGAGTAATACTTTGCAATAAATCGATTCGTGAAGAGATGAAAATGTGGATTATCGTCGCAACATTGGAAGGTGACATGATGTGGCACAGTCTGGTTATATTTTTGAAATGGAAATAGGCTACCTTCGTCACCTTGTTGATGTGTGTCTCGAAGCCGAGTGAGGAAACAAGAATAGCTCCTGGACTCTGTACTGCCTTAGTAACTTCAATGGTCGGGTGTCAATCACCAATGGGATAAATTAAGTCTGGGACAATTGGTGCGGGGGTTCTGGCAAGCAAAACTCTGTTTTGTCGCCATTTTGATTTGGAAATTTTTGATTGAGCCAGGACTTCACAGTTGACAGTGATGACGATATGCAACGATCAGATGCATTGATAGATGGCTTTGTGTGGCTATAGATTTGAATGTCATCAGCATAGCAATGGTAGCTGAGATTGAGGCTGAGCAGGATATGGCCAAGTGGTTGTATGTAGATGCTTAAGAGAAGTGGGCTGAAAACTGAACCCTGAGGAACTCCAGACAAAACAGGATGGATCTCAGATTTTTTTAAAAATATTTTTTATTATTTTAATATTTTTTGTCTTTCGAGGCTGATGAACTGCTTCCGGTCGAAGAGGTAGGAGCTCAGCCAGTGCAGGGCACTGCTTGAGACCCCTATAACCTCCAGTTGCTCAATTAAGCTCGGGTGGTCAGTGGTATCAAAGGCAGCACTCAAGTTCAGGAGGACAAGAATATTTGGCAAGCCTTCATCAGCAGCCGCGAGTAAGTCATTAACTACTTTGACCAGAGCAGTTTCAGTGCTATGGCCAAATCTGAACCCAGATTGGAAGAGAACAAGGAGGTCATTTTTGAGAACGTGTTTTTAGAGTTTGCGCGGCTATTGCACGTGCAAGGATCTTAGAGAGGAACGCTAGATTTGAGATGGGGCAATAATTATCAGAGATGTTGCAATCGAGGCCAGGTTCTTTTTTAAGCAGATGGGTAACTGCAGCACATGTGAATAGTGGAGGAATAATGTCGGAGCGGATTGAGTTATTAAAGAGATTAGTGACGAAATTGGTAAGTGATTTACAATTTGACCAGATGATTTTGGATGGGAAGTGGTCCAGGGAGCAGTTTGTAGGCCGAGATCTGGTGGCTAATGGAGAGACATTAGATTTAGACTATTCCAGGAGGTTTGAGATCAGGCAAATTAACCTAGACAGCAGCATGTCTCTGGACAGTGAGAAGAAACTGGGGTACCTGGAAAAAAACCCACGAGGATATGGGGAGAATATGCAAACTCCACACAGAAAGGAACTCGAGGCGGGAATCAAATATGGGGCATTTTTGCTGTGAGGCAGCAGCACTTCTCACTCTGCTACGACGCCACCCTAGAAAAATCGTGTTAGATGGCATTATTGAATGAAACGTATAAATCTGCTTCTGAAATGAAGGCATATAACAGCACATCTTATTGTGCATGAAATATAGATGAATCGTGTACAGGTGCAGAGTTAAGAAATAAGGGAGACTTATTAACCTTTCCATCTCGTCATGCGGTGTCCAGTGAAATGCGGCGGGTTAATAATTAGCACCCGGGCCACCACGTAGAGGGGGAGAGGGTTAAAAACTGAGGAGCGGGGAGGAAGGGAGAGAGACTCTGGCTGGATGGTGGAACGAAAAGCGCGTGCGGGATTTGTACGCGGCTCTGCGAGGACAACGACAGGACTATGTGGTGGGCTAATAAAGGATTCTACAGTGGAAACTCTTTCCCGAGATTTGCTATGAGTGAGCCGAGAATCCAACGAGTTGTGCCGGAGCTCGGAGGTAGGCTGACGGCGCGCTGCGAGGGACGGGATGAGGAGGCTGACACGGTATCCACCGACACCCTGTTGTCCACCCTGGCCGCGCCTTATCCAGCATCTCGGCCAGAGCCTCGACCCAGGGGCCGGAGTCCCAGCAAGCCTCAGCTAAAGAGAGAGTATGAGTGGCTGCCAACACAAGCGCACACTCGCCGGAACATGAAGCGCCTAGCCCGGAGTCACGACCGGTGCACCACAGAGGGCATTACTGAATGAAACGTGTTTTACCTTTGATGATATGCGAGAATAGTGAAAATACCAGTGTTATTGTGAGTGAAATGTGTATGTTGTATGATGGAAAGGCAGATGCTAATGGTGGAGGTCGACACCAGGGGAAAACACTGCATGCATGGAGGGGGAACAGATGGTCAACATAAAATGACGGGTGCCACGTAAATGTTGGTCTCTGCACACAAGCCAGCGAACTCACCACAGGGTCGCTCTCAGTCTCCACGAACCGTTGAACTCCAAAGGGGTTTAATGGCACATGAACCTGCACGAGAACGGTACACAGTCTGACCTTTTGATCAAATCGCTTGACAATTGAGTAGGACTACTCAAACAATAAGCGGAATTAATTTGGCACCCGCTACTTTAAGGAGCACTGGGAATCACTGTGCAAGAGTGAGGAGGAACCCTAAAGTACCCTGGCATACAGTATACATTTTAGTTTTTTCAATAAGACTGCAGGACAATAATAATAATTGCATTTCTAGAGCGTTTTCACCTGAATGTCACAACTCACTGCACAGAGCTATGGAGAGAACTCGTGTCAAAAACAACATCTGAACCGCAATGAAATAATCGACGACTTTTGCATCACATTTGTGACAAAAAAGCGTTCCACTCTTAAAAGCGCAAGCACCACCTCAGCATGAGAAGCACTCAGCATCCACACCACATCAGCCCCCCACTCATGTAATCTGCCGCCGCTACCACCAACTTTCAAGCCAAATTTGTATATTGAAAAGTAAATATATATATTCTCGGCCTGCGAACCACAACTGACCTTTTTCCCACCACAACCACAACCTGGCGAAATGCAATGCAACATTAGAAGTGGCAAGGATAAACTTCAAACGGTTTTCAACTGCCAGCAAAAAAGAGAGAAAGTGAGTACCTTGGACTACAAACTAAAGAAAAATTTGCCCTGCACAGAGGAAAGCGTGTTTCGCATAACTGTGGTTAGCAAGGGATCAAACAAACCCAGGCGACCTGCCCAAGCGGTTAACGGCGATTCTACAGCAGGGCTCTATTTGCGAGTCACGCGACACAGATCGCTATGAACTAAATTTGAATTACCCAGAAAGTGCAAACTTCCCTAAAACGCTCGTGGGCTTTCCACACGATACAAAGCCGCAGCGGAAGAAACCTATAGACTCGAACTGGGTGGAAAATACGGAGCGAGATCATTGCAGCTGTATCTGCAGATTGCCCGTGCGACCACATAGCCCGGAGTGAAAATCCTGCATATCTCACAAGTGACGACGCGGGCAAGCAGACACCGCTCCTTTGGGATAGATTGACGTTTCCTGATCACTCGAGACAGGCATCCATTACCTTGCTGTATGTGACACAATCTCAGCCGGCCAGCATATGTTTTCAGAAACGCGGAGGGGGGGGGGGCAGCGAGGGAAGGCAACCAACATCTGTTGTCAAAAATGACAGAAAATGTCACAAGGCCGGTGTGTGTACGAGATGCCTTGTCTGGGAGTAGCCACTCGCGAAGCGACTTCTCTGGCTACAATTGAAGCCGTGAGTTCCCATGGGCTGCCGCGACACCACGCTCACAGCCGGTGGCCTGCAGCTGTCACAAACGTGTTTATATCAGCGCCATGGAAGTTGTATTTTTCATCGTCGAAGAAGCGGCGAGAACAAGTAGTTCCGGCAGGGATGCCGCCGGTCTCCCCAGTTAATTTGGCCGCAGTATTGCGAGTATGGTTCATTGCTTTTCTATTTAGGAAGGCTCTGCGCATATCGGCCCATAGATAAAGAAATTCCGATTTCCTATGTGCGTGGGCTTTTAAGGACTATTAGTGCATATTCTTTTTCGTGGATTGGAGTTCATGGTGATTGCTCAGTTCCCTCATCCATTATTAGTGGGGACGCAGGAAGCGGGGGGGGGGGTTGGGGTGACGTAGGCAGCGGGGTGTGAGGTAGGGAGGGGCTGGGGTGTGCAGGTGATGATTTTATGAACCGGTCCCAGGCTTCGTCTAGGCCTACTCAGCCTCAAATAAGTACCTAGTGCAGTGTGTAAACATTGCCACTCAGGATACAAAGGCGGCGGGCGTGGTGGTGTTCGCTTCCCTGTTCTTGTGCCGTGTCGACTTTTATAGATGTTCGCTAATGGTGCTTGAACCTACAGTTTGTTAAGGCTATAAATGGGGATCTTTGTCCTGGGGAGTGGGGTCCACTGGGGCCTGAGAGTCTATCGTGGTTCTCCGCAGGCCTTTCATGTGTCAGCCACAATTTTTATGACCTCCTCTCCTATGGCCTCATGACTGATAGCGACCTTCCTGTGGTGGTTGGGGGTTAACGTGAGTTGATAGAGGAACAGATTCCACTAGGGTGTGCGAGTGTAGAAGTGTCAATTCTGTACGTATATCTCGTTATTTGAGTATACAATATTAGGTGTAAATAGCGGTATTCACCCAACAGAGCACTTTACATGGCTATCCCAAAAGAAAATCTTTGGACAGCAGTAATCACATATACCTTGTTAATTTATTTGGGAAATTGTCATTTTAAGTGTAATGCTTTACATAAAATAACTTTTAAAAAGCTCAAAACCATACTTGCACACGTTATTAATTCGGTGAAAATTGACATTTTTGTAATGTAATAGTGTACAGCATGCATATAGCGTGTATGAATGCCCTCCACTGCATGCTCATTCTCCTTCCACCAGCCCACCATTGTGTGATTATTGCGCACCTGGAGCAGCCTTCCCTTGCATCTCAGAAAAACTTTCACAACCTCGACCTTCACAAACTACTCAAACAAAACATATTCCTTCAGGCATACCCAAATTGAGTTCGGAAATGTGCGTGTGTGTATCCATGTTTCTCCCGTGACCTAGCGTGAAATTTGTGCATGTTATAAATTGTACTATTATTAAATGACCATTGTGCTAGATTACATGTTTTAACGCTATTATATACCTCATTCTAGGAGGATGCTGCTTTCTGCCAAAGTCCATTGAAGAAGGAATGAAAATGTTTGAATCAGAGACTGTGCTTTCAATCCAAAATCGTCAGAAGAAGCCAAAAATGCCAAGCAGTCCGTCCACAAACATCGTAAGTATAAACAATATTACATACAGTGTAAATCTTGTCAGTTCTAAGTAGGCTGTTATTCTGTTGGGCACAACCCCGAGCCGGCCTCCACCCGTTGTTGTGCCCGTGGATCGTGATGACATGCTGGCACTTCTCAGATAGCGGCTATCCCAGAGACGAGGACGTGAAGCTTCTCGCTTTACAGAAATTTATTGAACACTCGCTCCACACCTCTTCAGTACTGTGCGCGTCAACCGAACAGTCCGTCGCGCTTTACATCGTGAACCGTCAGCTCCCGAATTCACATCACAGACTCCCTTCATGTCTGCCCAACCCACCTTTTATCTACCTGACATCCCTCCCAGGACCCCCGCCGAACTGGCTAAAACTGGTTGAAACCGGCCTGCTCCAGAACATGTTTATGCCTACGAGCACACTAACCTCTCCCTGCTCACCTTCCTATGACCCCCCCTTCGGTCAACCACCCCATAGCAACAGCTCGGCAACCTACTCTCCACCAATCACACACGAACTGCGCTCAACCATTCGCACCACAGCTCTCTCTCCCGGCTCAAATCCCGGGCATGTCAGTGTGCACCCAGCCTGGCACGCACGACACCCCACCCAGCCATCCACACTGCCGCAACTCGGCACCGCTTATCACGCATGACCCCTGCCCACCCCATGACATCGCGACCCCCCCCCGGGTGTGGGTGTCCAGGTGCACCTAGCCTGGCACGGTACGGGGCTTGGCACCACAATTCCCCAAAACAGTTGATTACGTTCCTCCTTCAGCGATTTCATAAACTGCCCTGAGGTGATTTTGACCTATAGCCAGACGATCCTTCAATGTGTTGTCGCTTCCTTTCTCCTCTTGGTTTGTATCTGAGTGCAATACCTCGGAGACGGTATAGGGGTTATGAAAGAGGGAACATTGCTGGGGCATATAGGGGGAGTTTCAATACGAGGTCCCTCAGCTCTGTCTCTCTCTACACGCAAACCCCCAACCAAAGGTTTCACCAAAGGCCTCGCCTCCCGTTCCGTCTCCCCTTAAGTCGGTCCTCTGGCTCAATCCTTAGTCCTCCCTTCTCCCTGCTCATGGCCATTCGACCCTGGTCTGGGCCAATGGGGGTTTTTCTGCAGCATGCGTGGGTATCAATACATTTGGAGGTGAATTTGAAAAAGGCAGGAGACTGGGAACAATTTGGAGGGTGCGAGAAACTGGAAAATTCGGTGAGTCTCCAGCAGGTTTCTTTCGAAGTCCTTGATTTAAAGTCGTTACACGAGTAACAAATTGATGTAATAATAATTGCATTTATAGAGCGCTTTTCACCCGAGGGTCACAAAGCGCTGCACAGAGCTGAGCAGAGAACGGCACGTCAACAACAATGGCAGAAAATGGCAAATCAGCAACAATAACTTTTTTGGGGTTTTATTTTTTACAAATCCGAGATGTAGCGAGAACGCCATGTCAACAACAACATCAGAACAGTTCAACTGAAAGTCAAACAGCGACAAATTATAGGACATAAAGTCAGCAAAAACTAAATAATTTCTTAAACAAACAAGGAAGGACCATATGTTCCCGAGCAGGTGCAGATCCACAGAGAGCCAACATCACGGCACGGCACCATTGCTCGGTCATCACCAGGCATCATGGCTGGTTTAATTCTGCCACTGATTATACTGTGGCTCTGTAGATGAGTGTGGAGCCATTCATTATAATCAGAACCTCTACACCACTTATACCACCTACCAGATGGCCCCTTACTGCTTAACCACAGAACAGCACTGTGGTGCAGAGACATCTTGTCGCCTCTCTGTGCCCCGAGTAAGGACGGAATCCGTCTCTCCTGGCATTGTCTCGATGCGGGCTCGCGTCTCGGGCACACTCGCTCATGCCCTCACACACACGCAGCGCTGCCGCCCGGGTACTCATGCACCTCAGCCAGCAACAAAACCACTCACTCATTCAACCACACATGCTCAGCACCTATGGAATTGTTACCGTGACAACTCAAACACCACCACTTCCACTAGCACCGCACTCCATCCAACCTTAATTTTTCCCACTTGATCAATCATCTACAGTGCTCACAGTCGCACTAACGCATCGCACAAACTCGCTCAACACCAAAGGCCACGCTATGTTCCCCCTGACTCGACCCTCGTTAATTGCTCATGCCCGGTGTTATTCTCCACCACTTGTCGTGCCGCTGTCCCTTTGTCTCTGCTGCCACTGTCTCGTCTTGCACGCAACACTACATCACTCATCTCATCTCATTATCTGAAACCGCTTAATCCTATATAGGGTCACGGTGAGCCGGAGCCTATCCCGGAAACACAGGGCGTAAGGCAGGAATACACCCGACGACGGGACGCCAGTCCATCGCCGGGCATTGCGGGACAATTTTAGTCTGCGAGCCAATCAACCTATCCAGGAGCATACTTTTGGACTGTGGGAGGAAACCGGAGTACCCGGCGAAAACCCACGCGGACACGGGGAGAGCATGCAAACTCCACACAGAAAGGCACCCGAGCCGAGAGATTCGAACCCGGGACCTTCTTGCTGTGAGGCGACAGCGCTAACTATTGGGCCACCGCGCCGCCCACACTACATCACTCCTTCTCTTTAGCCTCGCCAGTGCAGAAGCGCGCTCTCTCCCTTAGTGTCCTCCCCGCTAATCACCTCATTGTCGCCTCCTACCCCCGAGGGGTGGCGTATCACCGCAACCCCCTGCACCGAACTAATTCGTCTCCACTCATCATAGAGATGCTAATTACAGACCGATCACTCCACTGCCTCACTCCACCTTTAAACCCCAGATGTGTTCGGATATTCTATTCCCGTTTGTCCCTGCTGCCTTTACAAATTTCGCCCATTCTCCTCGTGGCGTCCTCTGCCCATCTTTGGGATTCTAATTGCCCGATCCCAGGTCTCGAGTGCACCACAGGTGCACCACAGGATAGCCAACTCGTTTGTGATGGCTGGGTGGCCCCCGAGCCCACCTTACCCACTGGCCGCCTTTTTTTACCTGATTTCCCCCATGGGCTTGTACAGAAAAATCTTGGGGGGGTGGCATGTCCCCTCCGTGAATAAAAAAAATGCTCCGGGGGCGTGTGGAGGCCATGGTGTGGTTCACCTAAGTAGTGCTCTCACGGTGCGCAGTGGGACGAGCCTGGTGTCTGCTGCTAGTGAGTTGCAGAGCGCACGTTAGAATGGCAGCGATGATGTCGGGTCCACGTGCTCGGGTTCGGTTGCCTGTGGCACCATAATTCGATGCCAGACACCGATGTCGGCAGGACACTGTCGCGTTGTATTCCGTTTGCTATCGGCATTGATATTGCATTGTCCTGAGCTGATTGCCTTTTGGCAACATTTGGCGAGCACTGAGAATGTCTGGAATGGAAGCTGTCTCTGGTGTGGGTCAATCAGTTTCAAGGGCAATGTATATATATTATCAAAGCATATTGTATGCATTCCTTGTCACAAAGGTGTGTGATTTTTGCAAGCTTGACACCTTATGAAAGGTGTCTATTTGGTATTTTTAAGAACTTAAAACTCTATTATTGCCAGAAAAATGGGTAAAGCCTCTTTTTTGACATCTATCGACTTGCAAAAGCTTAAATTGCTCAACCCGTGCTACAAAGGCATTGATATTGCTTTGTCGTGAGCTAATTGCCCTTTGCCAATATTTCGTTAGCACTGACACTCGGCTGGAAAGGAAGCTGTCTCTGGTGTGAGCCAATCAGTTTCAAGAACAGTGCATTATTATGAAAGCATATTGTTTGCGTTCTTTGGCACAAACATATATGGAATTTGCAGACTTGATACCTTGCGAAAGGTGTCTGTGTGGTGTTTTTTTTAAAGCACTAAAACTATTTTATTGTTGGAAAAATGGGTATAGCTCTTTTATTTACATCTCTATACTGGCAAAAAGTACTCATAATGCTGCAGAAGATTTTACAATCAGCTCCAGTCTGTTCTCTAGGCTCGAAGCTAATCGCATTATTACCATCTAGTGGTGGAGAGGAGCAGTAACATAAAAAAGCTTGCTGGATTTTCTTTTATGTGGCTAAGTTGATTTTTGACATATAGCAGAAGAAAAACTACGTATTAAGAAAATTTCATCTCAAAAAATATCCAATGATTGGCTGCGATTTTCCCCTACTTGGTCAGGACTGATCTGGCTTGGACGGCCGGAAACCACCATGAAGACCAGTTAAAAGTAAAAGAGCAGAGTATTACCCCTTACATTTCCTTAAGATGAGGCGCTTGCCTGTCATCTTCCACATCAATCTCTGTAAAATAAAAGAAAATGTTATTGTTTTTTATTTGCCGTTCATATGTCCTTGTTGTTGTTGCTGACATACCATCCTCTCCGCAGCTCTGTGCAGCACTTTGTGTTTTCTGGGTGAGAGTGCAATTATTAATAAATGCCCTTCTCTTCATTTCTATAAACGACCCGGTCTTCAGCTGTCCCAACAGCCCAATCGTTTGTAATACCCTCGTTCTGTTCCCATCCATTCCTCCTTCTATAATGTGCCTCATCAAGCCATGCCCTCGTAATTGTTACATGTACCTCTTTACATTCTCCAAATGTGTGTGTGCTTTAACGATTTCCCAATTCGTGTTCCAAGCCCCATTTACGAGTTTATATGAATGACAAATCTCCCCTGCAGCTGTCATGCAGATTCTTTTGGCATTTCTGTGGTGTTTCTTTACCTGAGTTACATATGTCACTTGCCTCACTTTGCAACGTGCCATTAGCATTCTGAACCAATGTATCTTGCACAAGCTCATCTGAGATATTTGTTGACTGACTTACAGCTCGTCTACTTTCATCAGATACCACTCTGGCAATTTTACCACCTCTGACTACAGGCTTGAGACCCTAACATATTCTATCATCAGGATGGATGTGGAACTTTGGAGGGCAGAAGCATTCAAATGCAATGTACCTTACACGAACATACAGAATGGTGCAACAGTAAGAAGACAATGACTACAGTGGTTTTGTTGTTTAAACATGTCATCAGTCTTCAAATAACAATACTTAATAGTACGGTGCATACACTGGCAAGCACAAAACTGCCTATTTTCATCTCAGAAATATAACCAGACTGTGCAACATCTTATCACCCTCTGAAGCTAATCCACATCTCCATATTTTCACGAATTGATTATCGCAGTTCACTACTTCCTGACCTCCCTGCCTACCTTATCAATCACCTCCAACGTTACTGCTTTAGAAATGCAATGTGCAGAGTCTCATCTCATTATCTGAAACCGCTTAATCCTATATAGGGTCACGGTGAGCCGGAGCCTATCCCGGAAACACAGGGCATAAGGCAGGAATACACCCGACGACGGGACGCCAGTCCATCGCCGGCGAATAGCAGAGTGTACATACTTTTCAGAATGTGAGAGTTCAATGGTGGAGGGGGGAGACAAAGACAGAGAGAGCAGACAGGCTCTGAACTGCTTTTGGCATGATCCACTTCACTGCCTTTGACATGAGACAATATATAAGCACACCACACTCACCTTGCACTAGTCTCAGCACACCTCAGGATGCCTCCAAGGTGGGAGGCAAAGATTCGGAAGGAGAAAAATGGAGGGCTCTGGTCCTTGAAAGAACAGCTTTGGAAAGAGGTTATCGTGCAGCCAGCGATGAAAAATAACATCAGTACATTTATGCTTTTCCATTGAAATTATAAAATGTTTCTATATAAACAATGACTTGGGTTTGCTTGCAAATAAATATAAATGAATCATAACGGCTGTTTTGTTTGTTTCGTTACAGAAATCTATAAAAATAAAGTACCAGGGCACAGGATTTGATGCTATTCCAGCTACTGTTCTTCCCGAAGATGTGAAAAAAAAAGTTTCCTGTTCATCACGGTAAGCAATATCGAACACTAAATTAGTCAAAAAATCAAATGTCTCACAAAGAAACTCACTGCACAACCAACTCTTTTTAATATGCACCATTGTGGAGTATATACATAACAAATAAAATACAAAAATTGTATCCTTTGCATAGCCATTTGTCCACGTAGAGAAATAGATATTTTACACCATCAGCCACATTCCTTCTGAAGTAATTCCTGAGAATTTCTTCAGAAGGAATTAATGACGAATATTTATGTATTCATCCATAAGTTATAATTTTGCCTTTAGCAAGTCAGACGTTGCCCATTTACGACTCATGAAATATACCATGCACAGTAATGGATTTGAAGAAAATCTGGCCTCACTGTCCACGCTCATCTGTAAGGACCAGCACAATCGCTACCCGAGGGTACTTGATTGTGCAAATACCAATCATATTTTCAGCATCCTACCAGATGCCTGGGACAAGCCCAAGATCCTCTTCTCCACAATCCATCGGCTTCTTCATCCAAATAATCATTCACTCTCACCTCATTTACTTAATAAAGACCAGGCATATCAGTTGATTCAGTTTTTCACAGACACAATCAGAGCTCACGCATCTCTATCCAGTTTCAACCTCCAGCCACTACCTCAGCAATTGTTCCCTCTCCTACCCTTATATCAAAACTCATGGAATATTCCGAAGTAACGGAATATTATGGTTCTTCATTAGATACAATATCTCGGCCTTCAAACTGCACATTGGATCCCTTCCCATCCAAACTCACCCGGGAAAACTTCACTTCGCTCTGCCATTGTTCCCCTACTATTCAGATGTGCTGCAGTTACCCCTCTGCTCAAAAAGCCCGGCCTCGATTGCAACATCCCTCATTAATATAGACCGATCTCCAACTTAACATTCCTCTATGACGTCCTTGAGCATGAGGTATCCATGCAACTCCAGAAACATGCCCTCAACAATAATCTCATCAATCCCTTCCAATCTGGGTTCAGATCAGGCCAGTACTGAAACTGACCTACTTGTCAGTGCTGATGAAGGCTTGTCAAGTATTTTTATCCTCCTGGAGCTGAGCGCAGCCTTTGATACCACATTAACTACCGTATATCACTGGAGCGACTAGAGATTGTGCCATGCACTGGCTGAGCTCCTACCTCTCCAACTGGAAGAAGTTTGTGAGCCTCAGAGGATGCAATTCAAAGATCTTCTCTGTTTTGTCTGGAATTCCTGAAGGTTCAGTCCTCGGCAAATTCCTCTTCAGCACTTCGATATTTCCACTTGGCCATATCCTGCGCAGCCTCAATCGACCATTGCTATGCCGATGACATCCAAATCTATATCCACACAAAACCATCCATCAATGAGTGTAGTCTTTGCATGTTGTCCTCACTGTCAACTGTGAAGGCCTGGCTCAATTAAAATTTCTTAAAACTAAATTTCGAAAAAACAGATGTTTTGCTTGTTGGAACGCCGCACCAATTATCCAAGGCTGAACCGATCCATTTGATGCTTGACAACCAGACCATCGAAGTTGCCAAGGCAGTCCGGAGTGAAGGTGTGATTCTTGGTTCCTCGCTCACCTTTGAGACACACATCTTCAAGGTGATGAGGATAGCCAATTTCCATCTCCTTAATATAACCAGATTGTGCTACATTCTGTCACCTTCCGTTGTTTAAAAGCTAATCCACATCTTCATCTCTTCACCAATCTATCATTGCAATGCACTACTCTTTGGCATCCCTGCCTACCTTATCAACGTATGCAGATTACATATCTCCAGTGCTGGCGTTTCTCCACTGGCCACCAGCTAAATACAGGATTACATTTAAGACCGTCCTTCTCAGCTACAAAGCTCTCTCTGGCCCAGCTCCGACATACATCTGTGACCTACCTCAGGCACCCTCCTCAACACGACAACATCAATCCTCCAATACGTGCTTGCTGCATGTGCCCAGATCGCACCTCCATTCGATGGGTGACAAAGCCTTCTCAAGCACTGCTCCCAGACTCTTGAATGCCCTGCCATTGGAAATTCGTTCAGATGAGTCTTTGGCATTTTCAAATTCAAGTCTCAAGATGCACTTGTTCCTTAAGGCCTTGAAGTCCTCTGGCTAGGACTGTTGATGCTCACAGCTGTGTGCTTGGATGAGTGACTCTCTGTTGACCTGCGCCTCCTCGGGATCACTTTTGATCACGATTGCGTCATTTCTGGCTACGGGTCTCTTGTATTGGTGAGTGGCACTGCTTTCCGTGCTATACCTAATCGTGGAGTCTTTGAAGCCAACGCCTTCAAATCTGCCATGCTGTTCCCGGTGCCCTTGGCTGTGTTGTCCTGACTTGGGCTTGAGGTACCATGCCTGATTGCTCCCTCAATGAACTGGTCTCCTATGGCCGGCATTGTATCACCTCATTTGTGAACGCCAGGTTAGTCTGACAGTGCTGCTACCTCGTCGCTCTGGCGGTCGGCTGTAAATGCCGCGGCCTCTGTTCTTGTCTGTCAGTGTGCAGCCTTACTGCAATGCCGGGCCCAGCCCACCACATTCTCTAGCTCATCGTCCTTTGCTCCTTGGGGCTCGGGGTGCATTCGTAGGTGATGGTGGCTGGCCCCTGCTTGCTGCGATGAGCGCAGTACTGAGTTCTCCTGCTCGCTGAGTTTTGCTATTGCCCCAAGTCTCATTGGATGCCTCCCAACGCTCTCGCAGCATGCTTGCTGAGTCCTTGAGATGCATGACGTGTGGAAGTGCTGGTGGGTCCTGGCTCACATCTGCCTCGGCTTTCCCTGTCACCCTGAGAGCCATAAATTCTACATCAGGGCCTGTGCCCATTTGCAGTTGTGGGAGGGCGGGTGTGGTGTGCTAGGATGGTCCTGCGGTGAAGATGATGAAACAGTGACTTTTGCTGGATCACCCGCACCTATGATCAATCATACCGATCTTGGTATCAATTTATACTGATATCGTTATATCACTGAGAGAATAGAAGGACTCATTTGACAAGCTACCATGTATTGATATACACACTCGATCGCTGTATTATCATAATCCTGGCACAAAACATTATGCCTTGACTGGCATTGTGACATCATCCCCTTAATCATTATCATCATTGCCTCCTTCCGCACTTGTTCACATATTAATGCAATGTCTCATCACTTCATCCATTCTTACACTGCAATATTCTGCAGCATTATTCATTACTACTGTGCTTATAATCCTCCATTTACACTGTATCCATTGGGTTCATTAGCCACTTAGGTCACTCAACTGGTCATCCTTGTTTTCTTCCTTAAGAATTCTCTACCATACTCTCATACAAATAATCACAGTATACTCACCTTCTTTCGGTCGCTCAAGCAACCATTCACTTTATACACTCCTTCACCACACAAAAAAATCAACATCTTAACCTCACACATCAGTACCCATAGCAGTCATTGTCTAATTTTAGTTGGAATGCATGTTAATCCTGCTCTTACTCAAGATAATTGATGCTCCAGCTACGCATCAATTTAACTCGTTCGCTATTGCATGTTCCACCTTCAGTTGAGGCTATTCTACAGACTCTTAATATAGTCAAACAAAATCACGAGCGCAGCAGAACAAGTAGCCATAGGCGTCGATGAACTCCTCAGTCATCCTTTACTGTTGATCCTATCTTGTTAAACAATGACCACCACCCTGGTTGTCTTGATCATAATTATTAATGTCTGGTTTAATAGGATCCATGGACTTACAGCGTGGAAACATAACTTCCATTTGTTTCCACAGCCAATACCGATTCTATCACGATAAACACTCCAATTTCTTACGATTATTATTTAACTCATTGCCCCATCCTTATTTCCTTTCCACTACCTATTCTGTTAGTCTCCACTTTGGAACTGTCGCTGTGCCTTCAACAAAGCCAACAATATCTGGTTATGTGTCTCACCTTTTGTTGGATGACCTTGCTTTAACTGAAACCTGGATCAGACCTGATGACTCCACCATTCTAGCAGTGCTCTCTCCAGCTTACATTCATCCAGTCAATCTGGATCAAGAGGAGAAACTGGAATTCTAATGAATTAATTTTGAATCTTTTCGCTATCTTATACTCTTTCTGTAATTTCAGTTACTTCTTTTATTTTTCACTAGTTTGGGTGCCCTTTCCTTTTATTCGTATCATAATTGTTATCTAACACCCTGTCAGAACACATGTTGACTTCTTTTAAGCGCATGATTCAGTTCTTTTGGCTAAAGTTTTAAACAACATTTCAGCACTTACTGGATGTTTTAAATAATCGCATTTGAATTAATTTCCGTCTGCTGATTTCCATTATCTTTTATACATTTTCTCCTTTTGTCTCATTACCACTCCACCTACCAATAAAGCTGGCAATAACTTGGCAAGATAATGTTTACTTCATTCAATGCTCTTATAGTTCTCCTTCGGTTATACTGCTTGACATTTCTGATCACGACTTAATTTCCTTCACTATCGCTATGGGCACTTTTTGCCAGTATACATATATAAGATTACAACAGGTTTTACCGTATCTGGCGATTATGCAGGTGTTAAGATCTTAACACCTGCATAACTTTTTGCCAGTATACATATATAAGATTACAACAGGTTTAACCGATCTTAACACAGGTTTTACCGTATCTGGCATAATCGCCAAATACGGTAAAACCCATCCTTATTTCCTTTCCACTACCAGTACCACTGTCTTATTTGATGATTTTTATCTGTTGCTTCTTCGGTCAAAAAATATAGTTTAATTCAATCATCTAAGCATCTTCTTCAAAGCCCATGAAACTGTTCTCTATCTTCTCCACCTGCCTAAGTCCGCCACTACTTCCTCTCCTCAGTTCAAGTTTATGCCTAAATGTTTTCAAACTTCGTGATGGCTGAGGAATGTTATAGGATGCCCTTGAGGGAGTCCATCCATCCATTGTCATGCCACTCATTGGGTCCAGGTCACAGAGGCAACAGGCTTAGTAAAGCAGCCCAGATGACCTTTTCCCGAACAACTTCCTCCAGCTTTTGCCAGGGAATTTCAAGGCGTTTACAGGTCAGCTGAGGGATATTATCCCTCCAACGGGTCCTGGGTCTACCCCGGGGTCTCCTCCCAGTTGAGCAGTGCTCAGTACACCTCCAGAAGTAGGCACCAAGGAAGGCTTCTTATCAGATACCAGAACCACCTCAACTAACTTCTCTCAATGCGGAGGAAGAGCAGTTCTACTCTGGAATCCTCCCGGATCACTGAGTTCTTCATCCTTTCTCTATGGCTGAGGCCAGACACCCAATGGACGATCCTTATTTCAGCTGCCTGTATCCGGTACTTTACTATTTCTGTCATTACCCAAAGCTCATGGCCATAGGTGAGAGTTAGAATGCAGACTGACTGGTAAATTGAGAGCTTTGCCTCCTGGTTCAGCTCTCACTTCACCACTACAGTCTGGTACAACGCATTGATTACTGCAGACACTGTGCCCATCCGTCTGTTCATCTCACGCTTCCTTTTTCCCTCACTGATGAATACAACCCCGAGATATTTGAACTCCTTCACTTGGGTCAGCTGCTCACTTCCCGCCCAGAGGAGGCAAGCAACCTTTTTTCCAGGCTAGAACCATGGCCTAAGATTTGGAGATGCTGACTCTGAAAACCTCCACCTTACACTTGGCTGCAAACCGTTACAGTGCATGCTGAAAATCAGTTTGATTAAGCAAAGAGGACAACATAATCTGCCAAAGGCAGAAATGCCACCCTCACACCCCAAACTGGATACTCTCCAGTCCTCAGCTTCACATTGTTATCGGAGCCATGAAAATCAATAAAATAATAGAAGACAAGGCGTACCCTTGGCAGAGCCCATCGCCCACTGCAAGAGGGCTTGACTTAATGCCAAGGATGTGAACACATCTCTCACTCCAGTTGTACACAGACCAAATGGCATGCAGTAGTGGCTCTGGTACTCTATTCTCCTGCAGTACCTCCCATAGAAAATCTTGGGCACACGATCATAAACCTTCCCCAAAGCACGTGTAGACTGGTTTGGAAAATTCTTATGACCCCTGAGGAATCTGTGTGAATATAAAAAGCTGGCCTGTTGTTCCATGGCCAGGACAGAATCCACATTGTTCCTCTTGGATCCGAGGTTCGACAATCGGCCGGATCCTCTTTCCAGCACCTTGCCATAGGCTTTCCCAGGTAGGTTAAGCAGTGTAATCCCTGGCTAGTTAAAAAACACCATCCAGTCCCCCTATGTGATGTTGGAACCATTACCTCTGTCTTCCAGTCCACTGGTACTGTTCCTGACATCCATGCGATATTGAAAAGGCCTGTTAGCTATGACAGCCTCACAACATCCAGGGCCTTCAGCATTTCTGAAGGGATCTCGTCCACTCCTAGCGCTTTGCCACTGTGTAGTTTCTCGAGTACCTCAGTGACTTCTGCCAAGAATATGGGCTCTGACCCCCCAGACCACTCTGGCCCTGCCTCCTGCTCCGAGGGCGCGTCTGTCGAATTTAGGAAATCCTCAATGTATTCCTTCCACCTCCCAACAATATTCCCAGTTCAGATCATCGCCTCCCCTCCCTTGCTGATAAGAGCCTGGGGGTGCTGTGCTTTCCCTTCCTGAGCCGTCGGATGGTTTACCAGAACTTCTTTGAAGCCAGCTGAAAGTAATTCTCCATAGCCTCTCCGAACTTCTCCCACACCTGGGCTTTTCCTTCTGCAACCACGGCAGCTGCAGTCATTCTCGCCTGTCAGTACTTTTTTCCTGGAAGGACTCCTTTTTCAGCTTGACAGCTTTCCTCACCACTCGTGTCCACAAGTGGCTCCTTAGGTTGTCACCATAACAGGCACCGACCACGTTCTGGCCACAGACCCCAGTAGCTGCTTCCACGATGGAGGCTTTAAACAAGGTCCATTCGGACTCCCATGTCCTCAGCCTCCTCTGGGACAGAAGGTAGGTATTGAAATCGCTCCAGATCGGGTCCTCCACCAGTCGTTCTCAGCAAAATCTCACTACACGTTTTGGCTTACCAGGTCTGTCCGGCATCCTGCCCCGCCAACTGATCCAGCTCACCACGAGGTGATGATCGGCAGATACCTCTGCTCCTGCCTTCACTCGAGTGTCCAAAACATATTGCCTCAAGTCCGATGAGTAAACTATAAAATCGATCATCGATCTTTGGCCCAATGTTTTCTGGCACCTGATACACTCATGAGCTTCCTTTCTTCAAACATGGTGTTTGTTATGGGCATTCCTTGACTAGCACAGAAGTCCAATAACAGAACACTGCTCAGGTTCAGATTGGACAGGCTATTACTCCCAATTGAACCCTTACATGTTTCTCCATCATTGCCAACATGGGCGTTGAAGTCTTCCAGTAGAACTATGGAGTCACCAAGTGGAGTGTTTTTCAGCACCATACCAACTCTTTCAAAGAAGGTGGTGTACTCTAAACTGCTGTTTGGTGCGTAAGCACACACAACAGAGTCATCCCTGTGACTCAAAATCGCATTGCGGTAACCCTCTTATTCATCAAGACAAACTCCAAGTGAGTGCACCTAGTTGGGGGCTGGTGAGTATCCCCACTCCAGCTTGGCACCTCTCCCCCTGTGTGATTGGAGTGGGAGAGAGTTAAACCCCTACCAAGGGGTTTGGTTCCAGAGCCGACACTGTGTGTAGAGGTGATCCTGACTCCAGTCAGTACATCTGAACCTCCTGCACAAGTTCTGGTTCCTTATCTCCGGGATATGTGACGTTTCACATTCCAAAAGCCAGTTTCTGTTGTAAAGGTCTTGCACGCCTGGACCCACTCTGCATCTGTCTGCTGCCCAAGAGGCATTGCACTGGATCCTTATGATTTGCCTTGCAGATAGCGGGCCTGCAAGTCAGCGGCCCCACATCACTCTTACAGGCTGTGCCTGACCGAGCTATGTGGGTCACCCAGCCAGCAAATACTCGCCTGCGAGCTTCGCTCTCAGACCTAGCTACAGAAGTGGGCCCCAGATTCCCTGGTCTGGGCGAGGTTCTCCGAACCGTATTTGTTCTTTTCATTATGGTTTATTTCAATCGTTATTTGTCTGGCCCCTCATTTGAAGCCAATCTACCATGGGTGATCCTACCGCGTGCTGAGGCGCAGGGCAGCAGCGCCCTCATGTTAAGGCTGCGTTTCCAGGAGTGGCTTAAGGCAGTCCTCAGATAAAAGCCTTTTCACTGACTTCCCATGTATATAAATTCAAACAAGTCGCAATCCTTGTCTGAGAGGCTCAATTAACATCATTGATGGAAAACTCTCGACAGCCAACAGACATGAGAAAATCCAAAAAATAAACTCCCTGCGTTTGAGGAAGACCGACTGCTGAACAGTGAAACTCAATCGACGATGTAAAGACCCGCCTTACAATACTCCCACATATTCTTAAGAACAGTGAAGGAAATCGCAAACCTAATCTGGATTAAGGCATGCCATAAAAATATCACCCCAATGCTCCCCAAGGGGAAACCTCCACATATAAAATATGCACAGATCAACAAGTGTTTCAGAGAATACTTCTCTAGCTTATATGCCAGACACGCACCTTCAGATTAATGAACACATTAATTCTTGTCTCCACTCCATACTCCTAAACTAGCTCAGGGTAAGTGGGGTGGGGGGGGGTCTCATCTGCCGATACCATGGTCTCCCAGGGATAGTATTCTTCGGGGCCGAATGGCCTTCTGCCAGACTTTTATAATAATAACACAATTTATAATGTGCACAAATTCCGTGTCTGGTTCGACACCAGGCATAGATACTGAGGCACGGTGCCAAGCTTAATGTGAGAAAGTCAGATGAAAGAGGCGCTGTTTAAGTCGTTTTATGAATGTCAAAGTTGTGGCGGTCTAATGAAGGTGCAGGGGAAGGCTGTTGCACGTTGTGGGCAAGGACATGGAGAAGCAGCGTTCTGCATTTGTTTTTAGAGCGGGGGGTGCTCAGTGTATTGTGAGGAGCTTTAGAGAGAGTGTTAATGCATTGTGGTGCGTAGTGTGAGTAGGTGTGAGTGATGTGAGCCCCGAGTGCATTATCGATGTCCTTGTCAAAGAAAAGTTTGGGGTGGAAGGTGACCCCGAGAAGTTTCTAATGTGGTGAAGGTTTGACTGCAGTGCCAGCGATTTCTCGGTTGGTCGGACGTGTGGTGGTGACGAGCTGGTGAGAGATTCCTATGCAGATAAGGGTTGCTTTATCAGGGTTGAGTAACATGTGATTATTAAGCAACCATGCCTGATGTGCAGTAGTGCAAGTTGAGAGGCTGACCGAGTTGTCCGATGCTGTTCAGGTGGTGTGGAGCTGAATGTCATCGGCGTAGACATGGTAGTTGATGTAGTTTACAATGTGGGCAAGGAAGTGGGGTTAAGTACGTGGAGAAGAGGAGTGGTGCAACGAACATGAAGCCCTGAAGGACGCGGTGCATGGTGTGTGATTTAGGGATGTTGCAGTTGCCGACTTTGATTTGGGGTGTTCTTTTGCTGAGGTAAGAGGATATTAGTGTTCATGTAGTGTTTGATGAGGCTCCTGTGGCTTATGGAGTCGAAGGCTACAGATAGGTCAAGACTGAGTAGCGCAACTGTTGAGCCGGAGTCGATATAAGGAAGTCGTCATTGATTTTGAGTAGTGTGGTGTCAGTTGAGTGAAACTGAAAAGGACAGAAAAGGCAAGAAATTAGGAAATGAAAGGGTATGCCTTTGCAGGAGAGGCATAATGAGACGTTAAATTATATAAAAATGGATGAGGTGTCAGTGACAGGAGGAAAATGAGCAGGGTTATTTAGGGTGACTTTAGGTTTTGAAAGAAGGGGATAGATGAGGTCTAGTTTTAAGGCAGTGGAGAAAGTATTAGAAGGAAACGAAGCATTTCCAATGTTTGTAATAATGAGTCTGAATTCAGTGACAGTGTAGAAAAGCGGCGTTGTTGGGTGTGAGGTCTTGTGGCAAAGATTTCGATGTGTTTCTAAGGATTAGACTGAGAATTTTATGAAATGTAATTGGTTTGAGGGATGAGATTGTGGAGGGTGGTGTAGAATGGGGAGGTTGTGTAGTAGTGTAAGTTGATAGTGTGGTTTGTGAAGCAATGGCATGTAAAATGGAATCAAGTTTGTTGTTTATAGTGGTCTCTGAAGCTGATGGCCATGGAGTGGTTAAGTTCTGAGTTGCGTTGTAGTGTAGCTTGATGTGAGTGCAAGTTGCTGTTGAGAGTTTTCTCGAGTTTATTGGAATTGTCTGAGATGGAGCTGTTTTACTCAGTGATGTGTGCATTTCGTGACGTTGTGATGAAGAGGTTGAATAATATGTAGGCTCTGCAGTGTGAGATGGAACGATTTTGATTTGGTGCGGTAATATGTGCATTCAACTTTGTTTCTGTTTCACTTAGCGTTGCATGTGGCGGAGGAGAGCGATAGGTTGTGATGATTGCGTATGCATAAGGTGAAGTATTTTATGTGTACGTGTTGATTAATGATGTTGTCGAGCTCAAGGTTGAGTTGATCGTTTAGAATGTTGTTTATTTGCGTAGGGTTATGGATAAGATGCATGTGCGGGATATGCCTCACTAATTTTAAACAAAACATGTAATTTTTAGGGTGAAATTACTTAATTTGACTTTGTTTTCAGGGTAATCCAGAAAAAACCTGTTCTCACCTCGACATTTGGTGACAGAATTTTGCAAGAGTTGAGAATGTTGCATCGTAGACCACATCCCTTCATCACTGTATATCCATGCGAAACCAATATAGGTAAGTGAAATGCTCCATAATAAGGTATAATTATGATATACTTTTATACTGACTGACCGGTCTGGTGACAGAATCAACAACCTTCACGACCAGTATAGCACGACAAAGCTTTTATTACTTATATAATGTAACAATTCTTGTAGTAAAGCACACTCTGGATGAATTCATGGTACCATCTCCTTGTAGATAACTTAGTGGATGTATTTCATTCCTCAGCGATATCAAATTACCATTGTTAACCATTGCGTCTAGGTTTTTTTTACAGCCAATTACTTTTCCCAACTCATTGCTTCCATTAACAGCACGAATTTTGCAAAAAAATACTTATTGATCCTATAAAATATACATTTCAGGAGGAAATTGCTGAATACTCGTAAATTGGATTTTCCTTCATTGATCATCCATCACATTTTTAACACTTACCAAGCATGGATACAAGTATCCTCGCATTAACTTTGTTTCTCTGTCTTTCTCTGTCAATTTGTAATGTTCCTGCAGTACAATCTGGCTTCCTCTCCCACTCTCAGTGTTTCACTTGAATTGCCTGCAGTTACACGCATTGGTGTGTCCATCTCTTGATCATCATCTGCGCTCACCCCTTTTGACTTTGCCACCGATGTCTTGGATATGATAAATTACACACATTGCTGCCTTATTAAAGTTGGCCTACCTCAACTTAAGCAACACATAGCCAAATGTATTCCATGACTGACGCCTTTAGGCAAGTTTTTTTAATTATAATTCTCTTCTGCCGGCGTTTATCAGTGATATATATGTAAAAAGTATGCTTGCTTAGCATTGTGTCGACTAGGTATATAGTCTCATCTCATTATCTGAAACCGCTTAATCCTATATAGGGTCACGGTGAGCCGGAGCCTATCCCGGAAACACAGGGCGTAAGGCAGGAATACACCCGACGACGGGACGCCAGTCCATCGCCGGGCATGCGGGACAATTTTAGTCTGCGAGCCAATCAACCTATCCAGGAGCATGCTTTTGGACTGTGGGAGGAAACCGGAGTACCCTAGGTATATAGTAGAACAGCCAACTTGACTAACTTAGGTCTTATTAGATCTTGAAGCCGCATTTTGTTATAAGCAGCAGAAAGTGCAATCGTTGCTGTTTTTGCTATATATTTTTTAAAGGTTTTTGGAAGATACTACTAGAAGGACCACAAGATACACCCTACCATTCTGGCGTGTTCCTCCTGTACGTGAGGTTTTTGGAACATTACCCAACGACTCCACCAGAAATTCGCTTCATCACACCGGTAAATGTGTAATGTCAATGTAATTTAACATTGAGAAAGGCTTGGTGGCACAGAGGTCAACTTTCCAGGCTGGCAATGCTGAGGTCGTTAATTTGAATGTATGTATCAGTTGTCTCATTTAAACTAGGTGCTCAAGTTGAGTGAGTTGATGGCTTCAGCTCAGTCACTAAGGATTACACGATACATTTATGACATTAAACCGAATCTTCTTTAAATATCCTTATTGACAGCTCTCAGAATTTAATGTAAGGTTAATTGATAATTGATTCCAAAAGTTGCTCTTTTGGGATAGCCATGTCGATCACTCCTCTTTTCTTTGTGCCGTTTCACCTTCCACGTTGGATATATACTCGGGCGTTCTGTGACTGAGTTGTATGGCCGTGCTGCTTATATGTCATCAAGTGTTGTCAAAATCGATTGTGTGTTGTCTATGAAAGACACCATGGACAGCTTCAGTAAATATATTGGGAAATACGACATTAAAACCATCTCCACAACCTATTAGAAGATACAGACATGCTCAAATCATCCAAATACTGATTGCCGTTGCAGACAGATGGCATGTACTGCATATGTTGCAGCAAATTTGAAGAAGTGTACATCGGGGAAACTGGCAGAAAAACAGCCACAAGCAATAAAAAACACGAGGCTGCAGGACGTTTGCTGCATACGGAGAAATCGGCAATGCCTGCCAGCACTCTAGACAGACATCACATTATCGATTTTGACAAAATGCGTGTAGTGGCTGCTCTTCGGGACAAAGGCCCAAGTTCAATTCGTGAAACAATAGATATTCACAAGACACTAAAAAACATAAATTACAAACAAGAAATTTGAATTAAACCTGAGCAAAACGTGGCAATCAGCTTTGAAATTAATAGCAACAAGCTATAAGAGGTTAACTACAAAGGGTCAAGGACGGGGGACGACAGAGGCCCGATTAGAGAGAGCATGACAAAAATCAAGAGAATGCAGGCAAGGCATGGAACATACAATAGTATCATCATGGGCCTGATGAGGGTCAAGGGCATGTGAGCAATCCAATGAAGCGCCTTTCACATAAATAGCACAGCATACCCACATTTTCACTTAGCCTAACGTTTGAAGATGCCTCCAAAGTGGGGGGCAAAATGTCATGCAGAAGAGAGGTAAAGTGCTAGACACAGCTATCTCAAAAGAACAGCGTTGGAAAGCAACCATCATTCATCGAGCCTTAAAATCTACATCAATACATCGATATTTACATCATCTCCACGATATTAAAATTAGTCCATTGTCTATTCTGCAGAATTGTGATGAGTTTCTCCTCTCCTCCGAGGTGTCCTGCGATCTTTGTGTTTTGTAAAGTACGTTGAAATTTTCCGAGGCCATTGTCTCTTCTGCCCCCCCCCCCCCCTCTATTATCTCTGTCATGCATCAAAGGTGTATCGGGTGTGACACACCTATCCCGAAAAAAAAAACAACTATGGAAAGCAAGTCTTATATATCGAGCAGTGTAAACCTACATCAGAAAATGTTTATGTTAATATTGGTGACTTACTGTTGCAATTAGAAGCACATATCTCTTTAATAGTATTCAGAATGGACTATTATTGGCGATGGACTGGCGTCCCATCGTCGGTATATCCTTGCCTTGCGCCCTGTGTCAGTCGGGATAGGCTCCGGCTTCACCGTGACCCTGTATAGGACTAAGCGGTTTCAGACAATGAGATGAGATGAGACTATTATAAGATATGGCCATATAAACATCTGGGTTTAATGGACTTATGAATACCCATTACCCCCTGTGCGTCCGTTAAATCGAGGTTTAACTGAACTTAGAAATTATGCCACAAACCTGTAAAACAGAGGTGTACTAACTTATTTTTCACAAGGGCTAGTTCCAGATATAATAAACCAAAGCGCAACAGATTGGTAAGGACCCCCTGCTCCCAGGTGCACCTGGACACCTAAACCCAGTGATTGGGCCGTGAGAGGGGTCTCAATGTCATGGGGTGAGTGGGATGTAGTGTCAGGCTAGGTGCACCTGGACACCCTCACCCAGAGATCAGGCCGTAAATGGGGGTCGCGATGTCATGGGGTGGGTGGGGGGTCGTCTGTGATGAGTGGTGCCAAGTTTCGGCAGTGTCTATGGGTGAGTGGAGTGTTGTGTGTGCCAGGCTGGGTGAACATTGACACACCTGGCATTTGAGCTGGGCGAAAGTTATGATTTAGTGTGGGTCGTGTGTGATTAGTGGAGAGTAGCTTGCCGAGCTGGTGCTATGGAGTGGTTTACCGAAGGGGGGTCATAGGAAGGTGAAAAGGGAGAGGCCAGTGTGCTCCTAGGCATAAACAACTTCTGGAGCAGGCCGGTTTCGACCGGTTTGAGCCGGTTCAGTGGGTGCCCTGGGGGGGATCAGGTAAATAAGAAGCAGGTCGGGCAGACATGAAGAGAGTCAATGATGGGAACTCGGCAGCTGACGGTTGATTATGTAAAGGGCGACAGTCTGATCGGTTGACGCACGCAGTGCCCAGAGGTGTTCTGTAAGGAGAAAAGCTTCCCGTCCTCATCTCAGGTGTAGCTGTTGCATGAGGAGACACGCCAGGACATCGTCCAGGTCCACGGCACGACAACGGGCAGTCTCTGGTGGTGTGGAGGTCTGCTCGTGGTTGTGCCCAACAATTGCACCAGACCATCATTTAGACAATCCTGGGTATTACTGCTATAATGTACTGTTCTATCGTTTAATAGTTTGAACCCACATGAGAGACCAGTGTTTTTGGATAGATTTAATTAATTTTGGATTATTCTTCACGAATATTATAGAATACATTGCTCTGCCGCACGTAACTCGTGGGCCCTATGTTTTGCAGCCTTACTGTAGAGGTTTAACATTATATCAATGTTGATTTTAAATATTATTCAATGTGTTCTTACATTTCGTATTTGTATAGGTCTATCACTGTAACATCAACAGCAGTGGCAGAATCTGTCACAATATTCTTGACAGAAATTACTCTGCGCAAATCACAGTGAAGGAAATTTTTGATGCAATCTTTGGTCTGCTGATTGCACCAGAGCCATCAGATCCGCTAGACAGGTAAGACATATTATATGACATAACAAATATTGCATGATGCCTTGGTTTAATGGTTATTACTCGAAGTCGACTAATATGGATGCTTTATGGTCGATACTGATATCGATATTTTATAGAGCACAAAGGCCGATAAGCTAATATACCAACCGATATCCATAATTTTTTGATATAAGAAAAAAGAGAGAATAACACCAAATAATTGTACTTAAATTAACAATTTTATTTTAGATATTATTTGTTTAAAATGACAACAGTTGTGGCATAAGTACGCAATTACAGTGGCTGCACATTCACCTAATTTACATGATCAACTAACAGTCAAGCAGTAAGGTGGTGCAGTGACTAACGCTGCGGACATGAAGTAAGACGGCCCCAGATTCGATTCCCATTTCAAGTGCCGCTTTTTTGTGTAGAGTTTGCACGTTTTCAGCGTGTCCACGTGGGCTTCCACGGGATATTCGATTTTCCTCCCACAGTCGAAAGCCACGATGCCTAGGATAACTGGCCTGAATAAATTTCCCTCATTGCCCTGCGATAAACTGGGGTACCATCTTGGATATAGCCCTGCTTGCATCCTTTGTCCACTGGGATTGGCTCTGGTCCTCCACGACCCTGTACAGGATTAAACAGGGTTTGATGATAATTGAAGTAACTAATAGCCCGAGCTCCACTGGATAGATTAATTATGGAAAATCATATTTTGCTGCCACATTATTTGTTAGAATTTTCCATACTTCTCTAGAAATCCTGAATGCATGTCATGAATGATATACTCTTTTCTCTCCCCCCCCCCTCCCGGAAAAAAAAAACATGTAGCTGTTTGGCAGAAGAATTCATGCTAAAACCAAAATCGTACCAACAGAATGCCACCGAATACACGATAAAACATGCCAGCAAGACTCTTGAGAAATGGCAAGAGGTATGCAAGTTGTATCACGATTATTACAAGTAATCGTAGTATTAAGTGACGAAGATACATGCAGCCCAATGTTCTAAATGAATACCACTAATCTAATCCTGAAAAATAAAAAGGTTCTGCTCGAAGCAGATCATTTTTCATCTCGGGCTCCTTTTTGCATAGAGATTGTGTCCTCCCCCTGCTACCTCCGGGTACTCCCATGTCCTGCCACAACTAAATAACACAATCGTTAATTTTCCCATTCCATAATAGTTCAAATTATGATGCATGAAAATGCAGTGCCTGGTCATGCATGA
>JAZEWT010000029.1:8705869-8733046 GCA_036362905.1 Mordacia mordax
AAAAGAGAAAAAGGGTTTTGTTTCTTATATAATGTCTGGTAGTAATAATAATAATTGCACTTCTAGAGCACTTTTCACCCGAATGTCACAAAGGGCTGAACAGAGCTGCAGAGCGAATGGCATGTCAGCAACAATGACGAAATAAGGACAGCAAATCAGCAACAATAATTTTTTTTTACAAATCTGAGCTGTGGAGAGAACGGCATGCCAACAACAACATCAGGACAGTTAAACTTAAAGTCAAATAATAGTTATGATTTATAGAAGGACGTAAAATAAACGATAAAAAAAATAATTCTACAACAAAAAAGGAAGGAATAAATGTTCCCGAGCAGGCGCAGGTCAACAGCGAGCCATCATCCCGGCACGAAAACAGAGCCGCGTTAACAGTCCTAGCCAGAGAAGCCTTACGGAACAAGTGATTCTTGAGACGAGATATGAAGATCAAATCTCCGATGGAAGAGCGTTCCAGAGTCTTGGAGCAGCATGCAAGAAGGCTCTGTCACCCATCGGATTGAGGTGCGATCTGGGCACATGCAGCAAGCCCGTAATGGAGGATCGAAGTTGTCGTGTAGCGGGTTGCCTGAAGTAGGTCACGGACATATGTTGGAGCAGCGCCAGTCAGAGCTTTGTTGGTGAAAAGGAGGATGTTCTTCCTCTTCTTCTTTGCTCTACGTCGACACGGTATCGACGTCAACCCCTAGTAGGGTTTTCATGGCTGTGGTCGCCGAGGTGACCTGCTGCACGGTTTACCAGGCCACGTGCAGTCCCAACGATACTCCATCGTACGGCACTGGGGGACGATTTAACCAACTGTCAATCAATCTGGGCGTGTTTTTTTGGGACAGTGGGAGACAACCAAAGCATCCGGCAAAAACCCATGCGGACACGGGGAGAACTAGGCAAACTCCACACAGAAAGGCACCCAAGCCAAGGAACCGAACCCAGCTCCTTCTTGCTGTGAGGCGACAGCGCTACTCACTGCGCCAACATGCCACCCACAGGAGAATGTTGAATTACATCTTCTATTTAATCAGTCGACAGTGTAGAGACATATGTGATTCTGGATGGGTTTGCGAATGAGGACTCTAGCAGCCACATTCTGCAAACGTTAGAGACGATTGATCAGGTTAGCAGGGGTGCCAGGGAGAAGTGCATTGCCATAATCGATTCGTGAGGAGATGAAGATGTGTATTGGCTGCTCAGCATTAGAGGGTGACAGGATGTTGCATAGTCTGGCTATATTTCTGAGATGAAAATAGGCTACCATCGTCACCTTTTGTTGATGTGTGTCTCGAAGATGAGTGAGGAATCGAGTCACTCCTAGACTCCGGACTGCCTTAGCAACTTCAATGGTCTGGTCGTCAAGCATCAGTTTGATAGGTTCAGCCTTGGACAATTGGTGCGGGGTTCCGACAAGCAAAGCTTCTGTATTGTCGCCAGTTAGTTTTAGGAAATTTGAGTTGAGCCACGCCTTCACAGCTGACAGTGAGGACGACATGCAAAGACCAGACGCATTGATGGATGGCTTTGTGTGGATATAGATTTGGATGTCATCGGCATTGCAATGATAGCTGAAATTGAGGTTGCGCAGGATATGTCCAAGTGGTTGTTTGTAGATGCTGAAGACGAGTAAGCTTAGAACTGGACCCTGAGGAACTCCATACGAAACAGGATGGATCTATGAATTTTATCTTTCGAGGCTGACGAACTGCTTCCAGTCAGAGAGGTAGGAGTTCAGCCAATGCAGGGCACAGCAAGAGACCTCGATACCCTCCAGTTGCTCAAGTAAGATCGGTTGGTCAATGGTATCAATGGCAGAGCTCATGTCCAGGAGGACAAGCATACTTGGCAAGCCTTCATCAACATAGACGAGTAGGTCATCAACTACTTTGATCAAAGCAGTTTGGGTACTACGGATGAATCTAAACCCAGATTGGAAGGGATCGAGGAGGTTATTGTTGAGATCGTGTTTCTGTAGTTGGCAGCTATTGCACGTTCAAGGATCTTATCGAGGAATGGTAGATTTGAGATGGAGTGATAATTATCAGGGATTTTAATAATAATAATTGCATTTCTAGAGCGCCTATCACCCGACAGTCACAACGCGGTGCACAGAGCTGTGGAGAGGATGGCACATCAACAACGAGATAATAACGGTAATTCAGCAAATAACTTTTTTTCGTTTTTTTTTACAAATCTGAGCCGTGGCAAGAACAACATGTCAAAAACCTCAAGACAACACAACCGAAAGTCAAATAGTAGCAATACATTTTAGAAGGACGAAAAAAATCAATTAAAAAAATTATTCTGAAACAAACAAGGAAGGAATGAATGTTCCCGACCAGATGCAGGTCAGCGTAGAGCCATTATCCCAGTACGACAACACGGAACCGCATCAATAGTTCTAGCTGGAGGACTTAAAAGCCTTACGGAACAAGTCAGTCTTGAGATAAGATTTGAAGATGCTCAAAAACTCAGCTGATCGAATCTCAAATGGAAGGGCATTCCAGAGTAAGAGCAGTATGCGAGAAGGCTTTCTCACCCATCGAATGGAGGTGCTACTTGGGAACATGCAGCAAGCGGCCCGTATTGGGGGTTCAGAGTTGTCGTGTTGAGGAGGGTGTCTGAAGTAGGTCAATGGTGTATGTTGGAGCAAACACCAGTGAGAGTCGTATAGGTGAGAAGGAAGATCTTGAATTCAATCCTGTACTTAACAGGTAACCAGTGGAGAGACATCAGTACTGGGGATATGTGATAGTGAATGGGTATGCGAGTAAGGACTCTAGCAGCCACATTCTGCACACGTTGGAGACGATTGATCAGGTAGGCAATGGTACCGGGGAGCAGTGCATTGCAGTAATTGATTCCTGAGGAGATGAAGATGTGTATTAGCTTGTCTGCATAAGTGGGTGACAGGATTTTGTGCAGTCTGGCTATATTTTTGATATGGAAATAGGATACCTTCGCAACCTTGTTGATGTGTGTCCCGAAGCTGAGTGAGGAATCAAGAGTCACACCTCGACTCTAGACGACCTTAGCAACTGCAATGGTCTGGTCTCCAAGTATCAGTTGGATAGGTTCAGCCTTAGACAATCGGTGCAAGGTTCTGACAAGCAAAACTACTGTTCAGTCGCCTTTTAGTTTTAGAAATTTTGAATTGAGTCAGGCCTTCACAGTTCACAATAAGGATGACATGCAATGACCAGACGCATTGATGGATGACTTTGTATAGCAACGGTATGTGAGATTGACGCTACGCCAGATATGGCCAAGAGGTTGTATCTAGATGCTGTTTTGTCTGGAGGAACTCTGAGTTTTGTCCTCCGAGGCTGACAAACTGCTTCCGATCAGACAGATAGGAGATTAGCCAATGCAGGTCACTGCCAGAGACCCCTATACCCTCCAGTCACTCAAGTAAGTAAGATTGCAACATCACTTATCATTATGATCCCATCTCAAATCTACCATTCATCTCTCAGGTCCTGAAACGTGCCGTAGCCACACAACTCAAGAAACACCCTCTTAATAATGACCTCAATCCCTTTCAATCTGGGTTCAGATTCGGCCATAGTACTGAAACTGCTCTGGTAAAAGTAGTTAATAACCTACTCATTGCTGCTGATGAAGGTTTGCCAAGTATGCTTGTCCTCCTGGACCTGAATGCTGCCTTCGATACCGTTGACCATCTGATATTACTTTAGCGACTTGAGGGTATAGGGGTCTTTGGCTGTGCCCTGCATTGGGTGAGCTCTTACCTGTCCGACCGGAAGCAGTTTGTCAGCCTTGGAGGACAAAACTCTGAGATTCATCCTGTTTTGTCTGAAGTTCCTCAGGGTTCAGATGTTGGCCCACTCCTCTTCAGCATCTACCTACAACCTCTGGCCATATCCTACGCAGCATCATGCTCAGCTATCATTGCTATGCCGATGACATCCAAATCTATATCCACGCAAAGTTATCCATCAATGCGTCTGGTCTATGTATGTCATCCTCACTGTCAACTGTAAAGGCCTGGCTCAATTCAAATTTCCTAAAACGAAATGGTGACAAAATAGAAGTTTTGCTTGTTGGAACCCCGCACCAATTGTCCAAGGCTGAACCTATCCAACTGATGCTTGACGACCAGACAATTTAAGTTACTAAGGCAAACCGGAGTCTTGGTGTGACTCTTGATTCCTCACACCTTCGAGACACATATCAACAAGGTGACCAGGGTAGCCTATTTTCATCTCAGAAATGTAGCCAAATTGTGCAACATCCTCTCACCTGCTGACGCTGAGAAACGAATACACATCATTATTGCAATGCACTGCTCCCTGGCACCCCTGCCTACCTGATTAATCGTCTCCATCATGTGCAAAATGTGGTTGCTAGAGTCCTCACCCGCACACCCATCCATGATCACATATCCCCAGTACTGATGTCTGTCCACTGGTTACTTGTTAAATACAGGATTGAATTCAAGATCTTCCTTCTCACCGACAAGGCTCTCACTGGCGCAGCTCTAACATATTTGTGACCTACTTCAGGCACCCTCCTCAACACGACTTCTTCGATCCTCCAATGTGGGCTTGCTGCATGTGCCCAGGTCGACCGCCATTCGATGGGTGACAGAGCCTTCTCGCACACTGCTCCAAGACTCTGGGAATGCCCTTCCACTGGATATTCGTTCAGCTGAGTCCTTGGGCAT
This sequence comes from Mordacia mordax, assembly GCA_036362905.1. Classification (NCBI taxonomy): domain Eukaryota; kingdom Metazoa; phylum Chordata; class Hyperoartia; order Petromyzontiformes; family Petromyzontidae; genus Mordacia; species Mordacia mordax. The sequence goes on from JAZEWT010000029.1 coordinate 8,710,563, forward strand.
CTTCAAATCTCGTCTTAAGACTCATTTGTTCCGTAGAACTTTGAAGTCCTCCGGCTAGGCTATTGATGTGGCTCAGTGCTATCGTGCTGGGATGTTGGCTCTCTTCCGACTTGCGCCTGCTTGGGAACATTTATTACTTAATCCGGCTTGGACTGTTCATGCGGCTCAGTGGTGCCGTGCCGGGATGTTGGCTCTCTTCCGATCCGCACTTGCTCGGGAACATATGTTCCCTCCTTGTTTGTTTAAGAAATTATTTATTATTTTTTGCTGACTTTATGTCCTATAAGTTGTCGCTGCTGTTTGACTTTCAGTTGAACTGTTCTGATGTTGACATGGTGTTCTCGCCATAGCTCGGATTTGTAAAAAAAAAAATCCAAAAGAGTTATTGTTGCTGATTTGCCATTGTCTGCCATTGTTGTTGGCGTGCTGTTCTCTCCACAGCTCTGTGCAGCGCTTTGTGGCCCTCGGGTGAAAAGCACTCTATCAATGCAGTTATTATTATTATTAGGTGGTCAATGGTATCAAAGGCAGCGCTCAGGTCTAGGAGGACATGAACACTTAGCAAGCCTTCATCAGCAGCGACGAGGAGGTCATCAACTACTTTTACCAGAGTAGTTTCAGTACTATGGCCGATTCTGAACCCAGATTGGTAAGGATCATTGATCATAATGTGTTTCTGGAGGTGCGCGGCTATGCATATTCAAGGACTGTAGAGATGAATGGTAGCTATGAAATGGAGTGATAATTATCAGGGATGTTGCAATCGACGCCAGGTTTTTTAAGCACAGGGGTAACTGTGGCACATTTGAATAGCGGGGGAACACGAGAATGAATTGAGTCATTAAACAGATTTGTTACGAATCTGGCAAGGAATTTGAAATTTGCCCAGATGATTTTGGATGGTTGAGGATCCAGCGAGCAGTTTATGGGCAAAGATCTGGTATCTAAAGAAGAGACCTCAGATTTCATTAATTCGAAAAATTCCAGGAGTATTGAAGGCACGGAAGGTCGAGGAACATTTATTGAGGTATTGGTTGGTGATTGAGGCTGGGTAGAGATACGATGGGCTTCAGTTTTTTAGGAGAAAAGCTGAATCAACTGATCCACACGATCTTTATTAGTGTGGAGAGGTGAGGGTGAATGACTGGTTTGATGAAGGAGCCCAAGGGCGGCGTGGTGGCGCAGTGGTTAGCACTGACGCCTCACAGCAAGAAGGTCCCGGGTTCGAGTCTCTCGGCTCGGGTGCCTTTCTGTGTGGAGTTGCATGCTCTCCCATGTCCGCGTGGGTTTTCACCGGGTACTCCGGTTTCCTCCCACAGTCCAAAAGCATGCTCCTGGATAGGTTGATTGGCTCGCAGACTAAAATTGTCCCGCAATGCCCGGCGATGGACTGGCGTCCCGTCGTCGGGTGTATTCCTGCCTTACGCCCTGTGTTTCCGGGATAGGCTCCGGCTCACCGTGACCCTATATAGGATTAAGCGGTTTCAAATAATGAGATGAGATGAGATGAAGGAGCCCATCAATGGTTGAGAAAATAATCTTGTGTTTGTTGCAGTTATCAGCTGGAATGCTGGAAAAAAAATTGGTACAGGCGCTGGCAAGTGCCTCCTTTTAGCGGTTGAGTTGTTGCTTAAAGATTTGAATATGAACAGTGAGGCCAGATTTAATCCAAGTCTGTTCGGCTCAACATGAATTCGCCTTGAGATCCTAGAGTTCAGCAGTATACCAAGGGGACATAGCGTGATTTTAATGGGGCCAAATCATCCCTTATGTTTGATAGCAGGCTGTTGTAAGTTTCTACTGTTGCGTCAGAGGCAGAATAATCCAAAGTGATGAACTGTTGATTGTTTCGGTGCTTGCCATAAGATAAGCAGCTCAGGACAATGCAGACTTCAATGCATTAATAGCTCCAGTCAAGCCATTAAGTATATGGGTACCTTTTTGCCAGTACAGATATGTAAAAACAGAAAAGCTTTTACGATTTCTAGCAATAATACAAGTGTTAATGTGCACCAAACAGACACCTTTTACAAACTGTCAACTTTGCAAAAAAATATCGACGAGCTTGTCGCAATACATGCAGAAAAATGCTTTGAAAAATGCATGCATTTTTCCAGAAATTGCTTCATCGCACCAGAAACGGCCCACTTTAATAGCCTAGTTTAACCAATATTAACCAAGTGCTTCCAAAATGCAAGAAACTTAGGAAAGCGCAGATATCAATGCATTAGTAGCTCAGGTCAAGTTGTTAATTCTCAGGAGTAACTTTTTGCCAGTACAGCTATGTAAAAAAAAACATGTTTTATTATTTATGGAAATAATGTCAGTGTTATAGTCTTAAAACACTAAATAGAGACCTTCATATAGTGTCAAGTTTGCAATAAACAAACATACTCATGGCAAAACATGCAAAAAATGCGTTGATGATGTACGTATTGTCCTTGAAATTGATTGGGCCAAATCAGATACGACTTTACTCATAGCCTAGTCTCATCAATGATAGTCAAGTCGTTTCCATAAGGCAAGCAGCTCAAGACAACACGTATAAATGCATTAGTGGCACAGGTTAAGCTGTTATGTCTATGGGTACTGTTTTGCAAGGTTAAATATCTGAAAGTAGAAAACTGTTTGACCATTTATGTCAATAATACAAGTGTCAAAAGCTTACAACACCAAATTGACATCTTTCACAAAGTATCAAGTTTACAAAAGAAAATACGTTTGTGGCAAATGTGCAAACAAAAGGCATTGCTAATGTATGCATTGTTCTTGCAACTGATTGGCTGACACTAGATACAACTTTCTCATCTCATCTCATTATCTGAAACCTCATCTCATCTCATTATCTGAAACCGCTTAATCCTATATAGGGTCACAGTGAGCCGGAGCCTATCCCGGAAACACAGGGCGTAAGGCAGGAATACACCCGACGACGGGACGCCAGTCCATCGCCGGGCATTGCGGGACAATTTTAGTCTGCGAGCCAATCAACCTATCCAGGAGCATGCTTTTGGACTGTGGGAGGAAACCGGAGTACCCGGCGAAAACCCACGCGGACACGGGAAGAGCATGCAAACTCCACACAGAAAAGCACCCGAGCCGAGAGATTCGAACCCGGGACCTTCTTGCTGTGAGGCGTCAGCGCTAACCACTGGGCCACCGCGCCGCCCGATACTACTTTGTACATAGCCTATTCTCACCAGTGTTTCCACACTGCTGCGAAAATGCAAGCAGCTAAGGACAACGCAGATATCATTGCATTAGTACCTCAGATCAAGATGTTAAGTCTATTGGTATCACTTTGCCAGTATGAATATGTAAAAAAAAAATATGTTTCGCAATTTTTTGTTATTTTCAGATCTTAACGTGCAAAGAAAATGCTTTAAGAATTTAAATATTGTCCTTGAAACTGATTGGCCGAAACCAGTGACAGCCTTCTGCGTGATATGGATTCACTAGTGTTAGACGTCGTCTCATCAGTGTTAGACCTCGTCTCACTAATGTTAAGTCAAATGTTGCAAATGGTAAGCAACAGAAGTTAAAATAAAAAGATATCAGGCATTAAATCTCTGGTCGAGTTGTTACAACTATGGGCAAGTAACTACCAGGCGGCACGGTGGCCCAGTGGGTAGCGCGGTCGCCTTACAGCAAGAAGGTCCCGGGTTTGAATCTCGGCTCGGATGTCTGTCTGTGTGGAGTTTGCATGCTCTCCTCGTGTCCGCATGGGTTTTCGCCGGGCGCTCCGGTTTCCTCCCACAGTCCAAAAAACACGCTGCTGCATAGGTTAAATGGCTTGCAGACTCAATTGCCCGCAGTGCCTGGTGATGGACTGGCGTCCCATCGTGGTTATATCCCTACCTTGTGTCCTTTGTCTGCCGGGGTAGACTCCAGCTCACCGCGACCCTGTACAGGACTAAGCGGTTTCTGACAATGAGATGAGATGAAGTAACTATCACCAAGGGGCTCTCTGCCACTGCGATACATTGTGCTCAGCGTTTCCATTGAACACTTTCGCCCGCTGTATCATAAACTGCCTGCCAGTTTTATTACTCATCTCATCTCATTATCTGAAACCGCTCAATCCTATATAGGGCCACGGTGAGCCGGAGCCCATCCCGGAAACACAGGGCGCAAGGCAGGAATACACCCGACGACGGGACGCCAGTCCATCGCCGAGTTTTATTACTGTAATACCATATCAACAAGGGCAGCAATAAACATGAATTTATTTTTGCAGATGTGTTTGATTTGTTCCAGATTTAAGCATGGGCTTTATCATGGGTTTGAGGAGTTATATATTTTTTTTAATGAATGCAATGGATCGCATAAAACCATTGGAAATTCATTGCTAAATCTAGTCAATAGCAAGCAATGCCAACCCATTCTTCAACCAATTTTCTTTCCGTACGAATGAAAGAATGATGATTGGTTCAATAGTGTCTGGCATTGCTTGCTATTGTGCTCATTTAGTTTCTGTATGCATAAGACTCATGTTTTGTGCACTAATTCTATCATACCACAACGTCATGCCCAGATAGACAATTGGAAACAAATTCATTTTAAAACTTTCTTAATCACGGGATATATCTTTACCGTATTTGATAAGGAAGTGCATGTAAGTGAGATTAAGAATACACTACGTTAATGTGTGTAGAAAGTTGATGTTTGCGACGTATACAAAATTGATAATAAGAGTGCGTTGTGCTTGGACGTTTGGTTTATTTGTCAGGCAGAATATTTAATGGTTGAATTTGCAACATTTTTCTTTTTAAGGAATTGATTTCAGAAGAGGAAAGAGAAAGTCTGCCATGCCACTTGGTTTGCCCTTTAACAAAAAAGCTCTTTGTTGAACCTGTGAAAACACAGTATGGCAATGTGTATGAGCAAAGGGCCTTAGAAGAACACCTTAAAAGGTAATGTTCAACGCTAGTTTGTATAGCTTTATGCTGCCAAAGTTATGCAACAATTCGCAAACAGCAACATAAATGTATACTCATATTTAATTCATAAGAAGGAAAAATTTATCAACCATTTTTTTAGCTATGAGTACTTTATGCCAGTGTACAAATGTAACGAGTAGAAAAGGTTTTTACCATGTCTAGCAATTATACAGGTTTTAAGATCTTTAAACACCAAAATAGACACCTGTCACAAAATGTCTAGTTTGCAAAAGCCACACATACTTGTAAAGAAATATGCAAACAGGAAGCTTTGATAACATATGAATTGTCCTTCAAACTGATTGGTCTAAACCAGATATGGCTTTCTTTTCAGCCTGGATTGTAAGTATTAGCCAGATGTTGCCAAAAGGCAGTCAGCTCAGGACAATGCAATATCAATGCTTAGTATTATTATTGCATTTGCGGGCAAATGCAATAATAATCCACTTAGTACCTTGACACGAGCTGATTTTATTAGTCCATCTCCTCAGTGGATATTTCATCATTAGTCTTGATTCATCAAAACAATTATGCTTTAAAGTTTATTTTGTTTAACCAGGGAAGATTCCAGTGACCTTGAGCAAATTCCAATCAGACAGGGTGCTGGCGCAGTGAATAGCTCTGCTGCCTCAGAGCAAGAAGAACCCGGGTTTGATTCCTGGCTCCGGTGCCTTCTCTGTGAAGTTTAGGAGTTCTCTCCCCGTGTTTGCGTGGATTTTTTTCCGGGTACTCTGGTTTCTTCCCACCGTACAACGATACGCTGCTGTCTAGGTTAATTGGCCTGCTGTGTCAATCGCCCACAAGAAAGGATCCTGCGATGTACTGGCATCAAATCAGGAAACACTCCGGTTCCCTGCGAGCCTTGACAGTATTAAGAATGTACCGACACTGACTGACAAATTTGTATCTATGTGATTCTATTTATTGGTGTAAGTCAAAGAACGTATCTCTCCTTTGCATGTTTTTGCAAAGGAGAGATACAGCAATGGTCAGTTTTGACGATTGCTGCCTAAAGCTGCTCTTTTGGATAGCTGTGTCGATCTCGCCTTTTATCTTTCGTGACGTTTTGCTTCCCACGCTGGAAGAATTTTCAGGATTGAAAGATACAGCTATCCCAAAACAGCAGCTTTTGAAGACAATCATTATGCATCGAGCCGTGAAAAACCTACATGGGTATACTTATCAGTTTAATTTCATTGTCTTAGAATTGTGTCTGGTGTTACACATACGTAAGAAACAGTCAATAGACTTTAATTATCTATTTACATAATATCATGAACAAACACATGTTTACAATTGTATCAAAACCACGCATGGACATAATTGTGTTCCTTATATATGTTTGTTGCATAATGTGATATACTGGTACTGTATTTACAGGAACGAAACGGATCCTAAAAATGGGAAACCCTTGGAAAGGTCCCGTTTGAGACTGGATTGTGGAATAAAAAAATGTGCAGAGCTCCATCGCATAGATCAGGAGGCTCCATAGATAAGTGTGCAGTTTTCACATTAACACACCAACATATTTAAACATATACTGTATGGAAAATTACACTGCTTAAATGATTAAAATAAAGGGATTTTAACTTTGAATATTGGGTAGGAAATATGCATATTATCACACTTAGAGGTTGGGTATCAGGTTTACAAATTATTATGCATCTAATCAATTAAGGCTAAGACATATATTGCGAAGAATTTCGCTTACAAATCATAGTAGTTAATTGATCTCTCTATGTTTCAATAGCCTATAATAAATCTTTATTTTCTAAAATGTTCTTAGGCTTAACTGCTCGTAATTTTTTCACTGATGCACATGCTGTTCATTTCCTTCGAGAAAACCCATTTGGTTGCCACTTTGGCTGCTTTTTTATTTTTAGCCAAGAGCTAAACTCCTTTCATGAATTGCTCACTGTCTTGGTTAATCTCTGACTGAGTTTATCTAGAGATATCTTAGACCCTCTTCCTCAGCGTAGTAAGATTTGGAGATGATATTAAATCAGAATTATAAATTACACCTGCTCGTAGAATGTAATTATCATGACTCCAAATTTGTTTTCCTGTTTATATTTGCTCTGCTATCATGGGCGGAAATTAGAGCTATATACTTTCCTTATGAAACAGTTGCCCAATTTCATACAATGTCTACATATTCCTGACCTTTATTTGAATAAGAGATTTTCTCTAACCCGCCCACCAGAAATTTTAAAACCCCACTTTGTGACTGGCACAATGCACCATAAAGGTGTCATTGGTTAACCTAAAATTATAGTTTTAATATTGATTACTAAACAATAATTTCACCTTTTGAGGTGCACATACAATTAACGTTTATTTATGTACATTTGATTTATTGGTACAATTGGACAGCGAGGGATTATACCACCCGCCAATAACACTGGATTCCTCCACCCGCTTGAAAGGTTCTGAAATATTAAAATAGCAAATCTATTTTATAACTTTGATTTTTGCATTCTTCAGAAATTGTACAATCATTCAATACACGTGTTCTACCCGTAATGCATTATACCAGTAATATTTTATCACGTTAGGTATATACAAATGTATACACCAATATAAAATTGTGAATTATTAAAGCTATTGAAAGATAAATAATAACGTGTAATTGTTTTAAATGTTTGTAAGGAAATATGTATTGAGTGTCTGTTCGTCCCTCTAAATAGTTCAAGATGAAAATAATGAAAAGAAAATAAGTTGCATATTTGAAGTCAGGATACTTGGTCCGTTATCAACATCTAATCAATCTTCACTGGGTGAAGAACTCATCCTAATATAGCATAACTGCGGTCAGATACCACTGCCAGTCAGTGGCCTTAATAAAAATCCGGCAGTTAAGCTGTTGTTTCGGATAGCACAGTGTAATTATTGGGCTGCACGGTAGAGCAGTGAGTAGCGCCGCTGCCTCACAGCGAGCATTTTATGGTTCAATTCCTGGCTCAGATCCCGCCTTTCTGTGAGGAGTTTGCACGTTTTCCCAGTGTCCGCATGAGTTTTCGCCAGTTACTCCAGTTTCCACCGTCAACACAAAGACTTGCATCTTAGTATGATAAATCTCGTTAAATTATCCTTGGTGCCATGCTATATGCTGGTGTCTTATGCTGGATCTAGCTCTGTATTGCGTCCGATGTCTGGCGTGATAGGCTCTGGCTCACCGTGATCCTCTATATGATGAAGTGGGGACTGATGATTAAAAAATAAACGAATATAATTCTCATCAGGTACTATGGTGTAAAGTGCAGTCTCCATAACATATCCAACATATTTTTATGCTATGAGAAAAGACTGTTGTCTGAAACATCACGTATTATGCCCGTATGTTGTATACCACCCCACTTTTTATATTATTTTTCTTCTAGGCATGTACTTAAACTTGTATTTACTTTGCGTGCTACATCCATTCGACAGATCACAGAACCCTGGTTAACATGTCCCTTAGTTCCTGGAACAAATTTCAGTTCAGAATACCCGTTTCTCTCCTATTTATGTATCAGTTAGTTCAACTTCATTTCGGATGTTGTATTTTTAGGCCCATTCTACCAGCGTATATTGGCAGGGTGGTGCAGTGGTAACATCTGCGCCTCACAGAAAGAATGGTCTTGCCCAAGCAGGTTCGATCCATCCCTTGAGCACCTTTCTGTGTGGAGTTTGTGTATTCTCCCCCTGTTCTGCGTGGGTTTCCTCCAGGCTCTCCGGTTTCCTCCCACAACATAAAAAAAATACTCATTAGTTCATTGACCGATGACGTTCTAATATATAGGAAGCAGTGTGTGGCAATATAGTGCTGACAAACTGCCTGGCTGCCTCCTCTGCCTCTCTGTGTTTTCCTTGCGTCTCTGAGTCGTTCTCTGTGGAATGAATACCTTTGACACTGAATTAATATGTGTGCGTTATAAATGTAAAATTATTATGAAACAAATTTTTATTGTTTGTTAAAATGTTGTGTCTTACACACCACAAGTGGGTAGGAAAATATTACCGGAATCGAAAACTCGCAGTACAGCTTCTAACTTAATACCAACCTAGCTTCAGGGCTTAGTGCATAGAAGAGGAGGGTCCATGTTTATGCCACCAACAAACACTTTCTCAATAAAATCGGCCTCTGATTCCACAAGTGCATTAAGATTCGTCGAATGCAAAAACAGTGCCTTATCTAGATATTTAATTTACATAATAATAAATAGAATTAATAACGCATACAGATTCGTTCAACGTCAAGAGTATTCAAAGGAACGATTCAGATACTGCAAAGAGGTGGGGGGACGAAGTTAGCCAGCGCTAACATTTACCAGACATTATGTTCTTTATGTTAATCTTTTTTTGTTCATTGTGGGAGGAAACGAGAGAACCCGGAGGAAACCCATACAGAATAGGGGCAGAGAACACACACACCCCACTGCAATGGTGCCCGAGGTGGGAGCCAAACTGCGTTGGGCAGGACTTTCTGTAAGGCGCAAATGTTACCAATATGACAGAGGATAATCATTGTGTAACGCGATAAGTGCGTGCAGCTGAAGTGATTTCGAGTAACGGCAGCAAAACAATAGTACAATGCAAACAGCGAGATGAGGCAATACAGTGTATGTGGAGGGCTAAATGAGAGAAAAAGTGAGGGTCAGCTTGTAATTGTGTTACGAAGTTAATGTGTGTGGTGCAAATACTAATAACGATGATGAAGTTAATTTTGGAAGCACTTGGGAGATAGTTAAAACTCGTGGCAGGCTTCAATCGCGTACAGTATAGAAGGCCCTAAAGTTTAAGCGTAATAATCTAATGATTAATAAACATTTAAGAATTTTATGAAAAAATAATAGAAATAAAACCAGGTTAAAATACTATGGGTACTTTTTTTTGCCAGTATACATATATAAGATTACAACAGGTTTTACCGTATCTGGCGATTATGCAGGTGTTAAGATCTAAACACCTGCACAATTGCCAGGCAAACACCAAAATAGACACATTTCACAATGTGTCCAGTTTGCAAAAGCCACACATACTAGTGGCAAAATATGCAAACAGGTAGCTTTGATAACCTATGCATTGTCCTTCAAACTGACCGACCTTCACCAGGCAGTGGCTGTTAAGATCGTACACCTGCATAATCGCCAGATACGGTAATACCTGTTGTAATCTTATATATGTATACTGGCAAAAAATTACCCATAGCGTTAACAGCTCCACCTAAGCTGTAAGCATTGATACTGCATTGTCCTGAGCTGACTGCCTTTTGGCAACGGCTGACACCGGCAATTAGGCTCAAAAGGAAGCCGCTGCCTGGTGAAGGTCGGTCAGTTTGAAGGATTGGCATTAACCTTTGACCCCTGGGCACTCAGTTTTGACACTTGGGCCCTGCTGATTGACCCCTGGGTCCTGACACCTTACCATTGACCCCCGGGCCCTAATCCCTGACCCCTGGACTCTAGGGCCTTAACTTTGACCCCTGGGCTCCCACCTTTGACCCCCAGGCTTTAACCTTGGACCCCTATGCCGTGATTGTTGACTCCTGGGCCCTGACCCCTAACTTTTGACCTCTAGGCTCTAACCTTTTTTCCTGAGATGTGATAATGGCTTCAATGCTCCTGCAGTTAGCCTTCTGCAGCACATCCAGATGTGGCATGCAGTCACGCCAGGTCACCTTCAGGATGCGTTGAAGACATATTATGTAAGAGGATTCAAGCTGTGTTAAATGGCGGCTGTAAAGTGTCCAGGCTTCACAGCCATAGAGGAGTGTGGCTATGCAAACTGCCTGGTAGACGGCAACTTTGGTGTGTAGATGCAAGTTGTTGTCAAAGACTCTATTCCTCAGCCTTCCAAAAGAGGAAGAGGCCTGTTTCAGTCTGTTTTGCACATCTTGGTCGATAGTACATTTTTCAGAGTGGAGGCTTCAAAGGTACTCAAAGTACGGTACAACAGTGGGTATGAAATCTTTAATGGAGAAGACAGGTGGTTCAAGTGGAGGATCACATGACTACTCCGTTTTTTAAATATTTACAGAGTCCCAGTCTGCAGTACCCTCTTACAGCTGCCGTTAGTGTTGCTTGTAGGGCTTCAGGAGTGTGTGCCACCAGGGTACAATCATTGGCGTACTGTAGCTCAATAATGTGCTCAGAGTTTAACTTTGTAGCAGCTTCAAGCCTTCTCACTTTAAAGATGTTCCTGTCCAGCCTGTAAACTAGAGTCACCCCGATTTAAGTTTCTATGTCCTGTCATTTGACCCATAGGTCCTGATCTTTGACCCTTGGGCTCTAATCTTTGACCCCTAGGCCCTGACCATTGACCCCTACACCCTGGACAATGACCATTGACCCCTGGGGTAAGACCTTTGACACCCTGGGCATTGAGCTTTGACCCCTGGGCCCTCATCACTAACAATTAGACCCATAAGCTCTTGCTCTTGACTCCCGGGCCCTGACGCTTGACCCCTGCAACATGGGCACTGACCTTTGACCCCTGGGTCATGACTTTTGACCCCTGCACACTGATTTATGATCCTGGGCCCTGATCCTTTATCCCTGCACTCTGGACACGAACCTTTGATCCCTCGGCCATGATCTTTGACCCCTAAGCTTTAACTTTTGATTCCTGGGGTCTGACTTTTAATAATTATAATGAATAATAATGGCATTTTTTATAGAGTGCTTATCATCCGAGGGTCACAAAGCGCCGGGGAGATGAAAATAGGTTACCTTCGTCACCTTATTGATGTGTCTCGAAGGTGAGTGAGGCATCAAGAGTCACACCTAGACTCAGGAGTTTCTTAGCAACTTCAGTGGTCTGGTCGTCAAGCATCAATTGGATAGGTTCAGCCTTGGACGATTGATGCAGGCTTCTGACAAGTAAAACTTCTGTTTTGTCGCCATTTCGTTTGAGGAAATTTGATTTGAGCCAGATTTTCACAGTTGACAGTGAGGGCGACCACATGTAAATACCAGACGCATTGATGAATGGCTTTGCGTGGATATAGATTTGGATGTCATCGGCATAGCAATTGTAGTTGAGATTGAGGCTGCGCAGGATATGGCCAAGTGGTTGTATGTAGTTGCTATAGAGGAGTGGGCCGAGAACTGAACCCTATAAGGAACTCCAGACAAAACAGAATGGATCTCTGACTTTTGTCCTCCGAGGTTGACAAGCTGCTTCTGGTCAGACAGGTAGGAGCTCAGCCAATGCAGGTCACTGCCAGAGACCCCTATACCCTCCAGTCGCTCAAGTAAGATCGCTTGGTTAACAGTATCATAGGCAGCGTTCGGGTCCAGGAAAACAAGATTACTTGGCAAGCCTTCATCAGCAGCGATGAGTAGGTCATCAACTACTTTTACTAGAGCAGTTTCAGTGCTCTAACCGAATCTGAACCCAGATTGGAAGGGATCGAGGAGGTCATTGTTAATAAGGTGTTTCTGGAATTGTGCAGCTTTTGCAAGTTCAATGACCTTAGAGATGAATGATAGATTTGAGATGGGGCAATAATTATCAGGGATGTTGTAATCGAGACCAGTTTTTTTTTAACACAGGGGGGTAACTGTGGCACATTTTAACAGTGAAGGAATGATACCAGAGTGAAGCGAGTTATTAAACACCTTAGTGATGAACGTTGCAAGGAATTAGAAATTTGCTCAGATGATTTTGGATGGGAAATGGTCCAGAGAGCAGTTTGTGGGCCGGGAAGATGGAGGAACAATTATTGAGGTATTGGTTGGTGATTGAGGCTGGGTAGAGATGGGCTTCTGTTTTTTCAGAGAAAAATTGAATCAACTGATCCACCTGATATTTGTTAGTGAAGGGAGGTGAGGGCGAGTGACTGGTAGGACAAAGGAGCTGATTAATGGTCGAGAAAATAATCTTTGACTTGTCGCAGATATCAGCCAAAATGCTGGAAAGATGGCTGGTATGGGCATAGTCAAGGTACCTTTAGTATAAGAGGAACTGTTCCTTAAAGATTTGACCAAGAACGGTCAGGCCATATTTTCTCCAAGTCCGTTCGGCCCTGCGTGCGTTTGCCATGAGATCCCGGAGTTCAGCAGTATACCAGGGAGATGGTTTTCTGCCTGAGACATAGCATGATTTTAATGGGCCCAAATAATCACGTATGCTTGATAGCATACTGTTGCAAGTTTCTGCTGTCGCATCAGTGGCAGAGTGAGCCGTGGTGGAGAGTGATGAACTGTTGTTTGCTGCAGTGAATATGTCTGGAGTGAGGGCGTTAATGTTTCGAAATTGGATTTGGCACTTCGTGATGGAAGTGGGTGGCAGTACATGAAGATCAAACCACACAGCAGAGTGATCAGACAGACCAGGATCAGTGACGGACAAGTTGGTTACTGATATGCCCCATGAGCAAACCAATCGAGAGTTTGGCCGCATCTGTGAGTGGCAGATGTCACATGCTGATTGAAGCCAAGTGACTTAAGAGTGGCCATGAGATCCCTTGCAAGAGGGCTCTTTAAAGATTCAACATGAATGTTGAAATCGCCAAAAATCAGGATCCATTCAGAACTGGAGCGCATCTTATAAAGCAGCTCAGAGTTCATTAACAAAAGAAGTGTAGGCTCGAGGTGGGCAGTAGAGCAGCACCAACTTCACAGGTTGAGCCAACCTCCAATCCAGGTCAGCGATAGAATCGATCAGATGTCGGCAGAGACAGGCTCTTGACCCTTGCACATTTGGCACTGCACATTTAACTGCTGGGGCATGACCTTTGACCCTGGGGCATTGAGCTTTGACCCCTTGGCCCTCCTCAGTGACAAATAGACCCTTAAGATCTGACCCTTAACCCCCTATCCCTGGCCCTTGACCCCTGGCCTTTAACCAATGACCTCTGGGCCATTAGTCTTGACTTCTGGGCCCTGACCTCTTACCTTAGACCCCTAGGCTCTGACTTCTGACCTCTGCACCCTTGGCACTGACCTTTGACTATTGGAGCATGACCTTTGACCCCTGGGGTATCGCCTTTGGCCCCTGTGCACTAAGCTTTAACCTCGAGCCCTGATCCTTTACCCCTGCATCTTGGGTACTAATCTTTCTGGGGTCTGACTCTTGAACCTTGTAGTCTGGGCACTGACCTTTAACTGCTGGGGCATGACGTTTGACCCCAGGGCACTGAGCTTTGACCCCTGGGCCCTCACCACTGACCCGCAGACCTATAAGCTCTGATCCTTGACACCTGGTCCCTGACCCTTGACCCCTGGACATGAGTTCGGACCTCCTGGCCATGAACATTGACCCTTGGACTCGGTGGCCTGTCATTTGTCCCATAGGTCCTGATCTTTGAACCCTGAGCTCTAACCTTTGACCCCTAGGCCCTGAGCATTGACCTCCACACCCTGGGCACTGACCTTTGACCTCTGGGGCATATTTGACCCCAAGACACTGATCTTTGACCCCTGAGCCCTAAATCTCTTACCCCTTGACCCCTGGACATGAGTTCGGACCTTTGACCCCAGGGCCCTGTCCCCTGGACCCCATGGCCCTGAACCTTGACCCCTGGACTCGGTGGTCTGTCATTTGTCCCATAGGTCCTGATCTTTCAACCCTGGACTCTAACCTTTGACCCCTATGCCCTGATCATTAACCCCTGCATCCTAGGCACTGACCTTATTCCCCCTAGATCATGACCTCTGACCCCTGGGCACTGGTCTCTGACCCCTGGGCCATCATCACTGACCAGTAGACCCTTAGTTCTTACGCTTGATCTCTGGGCCGTGACTCTTGACCCCCGCAAAAATGGGCACTGACCTTTGACTCCTGCCGCATGACCTTTGACCCCTGAACACTGAGCTTTGACACCTGGGCCCTGATGATTGACCCCTGGGCCACGATCCCTTACCGTTGACCCCTGGGCCATGACCCTTGACCCCTGGATCCTCAGTTTTGACCCCCGGGCTTTAACCTTCACCCCCTCGGCCATGATTCTTTACTCCTGGGCCCTGACCCCTGACCTTTGACCACTGCTCCCCTTGTGTGGCTGCAGCTAACGTTAGGTCTGGTCGCTCCACTCCACACGGGTAGAGTGACGCGTGGCAACGCTACTATAGGGGTGAGGGTGGTGAGTGGACAGCGTAGTGAGTGGGAGTGAGTGTTATGAGCATGGTGAGCGTGTTGAGTGTGGTGAGCGTGGTGAGTATGGTGAGCGTAATGAGTATTGTGAATCTGTTGAGTGTGGTGAGTGTGGTGAGGGTGGTGCGCGTGGTGAGTGTGGTGGATAGGGATGGGTGTTGTGTGTGGTGAGCGTGGTGAATGTGTTGAGCTTGGTGAGTAGGGGTGGGTGTGGTCAGTGTGGTGGGCGTGGTGAATAGGGGTGAGTGCGGTGAGTGTGGTCAGCCTGGTGAGTGTGATAAGTGTGATAAGTGTGGTGAGTGGAAGTGAGTGTGATGAGCGTGGTGAGCGTGTTGAGTGTGGTGAGTGGTGATAGTTGTGAGCATAGTAACGGTGAGTGTGGTGAGTGTGGTGAGTGTGATGTGTAGGGGTGAGCCTCCCCAGAAACTCTGGTTGACGGAGGTGTTCAAGCTAGCCGAGAAAAAACGGCAGGTGCAGTCCCACCACCTACAACATCCCACGCCCGAGAACGAGGAGATTTACCACAGCCTTCGCTGCGAGGTTTGGAGAGCAGGTGCGGCGTTGCAAGGATGAGTGGTGGTCGCGGGCTGCCGAGAAGATGGAGTCTGCCTCGGTAGCCCATGATTAAAAATCACTCTTTAATTCCATCAAAAGATTGACTTGCATCGCTGCACCAATTACCCTTCTTTAAGGGGAAAAATAATGATCAAATCTCCGACCCCCAGGAACAAGTTTGCAGATTTGCAGAGCATTTCTGTAAAGTCTTGGGGGAGGGGACCCCCCCCCCTCTCCAGATCAAATAACACCATGGCATAACATAGGGGTGACCCTGCGAGGACTGTGGTACCTCAGAAAATGGAAGAAGTAGCCACACCCTGTGAGTGGCTGGCAGAGATTCAACCTATAGAGGAAGTACGTAAGGCGATCTAGAGCCTGACACCAGGAAAACCACCTGGGCAGAAATAATCTTCCAAGCGAAATGCTGAGGGAAGGTGATGCTTGTGCAGACTGCCTTGTATGACATCTTTAAAACCGTCTGGAGAAGAAGAAAGGTTCCGCAAGAATGGAAGGATGCCCTAGTGGACCCATCTTTGAGAAGGGGGACCGCACCGATTGTAATAACTACAGGGGCATCTCACTCCTCAGTATGCTGGGAAAGGTCCTGGCAAGGATCATTCAACATCGCCTTGCGAGGCACGCTGAGGAGAGACTTGCAGAACCCCAATGTGGTTTCAGGCTGGGGCGGTCTTGCGCAGACGCCATATTCTCTGTCCGATTGTGCAGCAGATATGTAAGGAATTCCAACAGAACCTGCATCTCTGCTTTATTGACCTGGTCAAGACCTACGATACCATCAGTAAGCAGGGCTGTGGATTGTTCTTCGTGCTTTTTGGGATCCCTAACACCCTGCTCACCATCATTAAGGACCTTCATGAGGGTGGGCAAGCGCGGGTAAAGCTACGTGGTCAGGAGTCAGAGCCATTTCCTATTCACCTTGGGTACGACAGGGATGTCCTCTGGCTCCTACATTTTTCAACATCTTTTTTGACCACGTAGTTCGAGAAGCTTTCCATGGATGTTATAGTGGAATTTCCATCTGGTACAATGGGAGGCTGATTGATGCCCAGGTGTGGTCAAGGGATGGCTCCCTATTGGCCAACCATGTTATCTATGCCGATGATTTGGTGATCGCTGCTCATTCTGAAGAGGAGTTGGGGCTCTGCTGTTGAACCTGGAGAACGCCACAAAAAGGTGGAGTCTTACCATCAGTCCCACCAAAACAAAGCGCCTCTCTGGGTATTTGGTGCCACCAGATACTCTACCTTCTCAGCTCTCCATGAGTGATGGGGCAGTTTTGGAGACAGTGGAGAAATTTCCATACCTAGGCAGTGTGCTTATGGCCAGTTCCGGTTTGACAGCGGAGGTCTCGCTCCAAATTAGTCGCGCACAACGTGAATCGCGACACCACCGCACTGCTCCCGTGAGACTTCACTCGCTCAGACATTAGAGCTTCCACACCCACATTTCCAGCCACTGCACCCTTGCTGGATGGCGTGCTCCCGGGACGCACAAACGTGCACAAGACTGGACACCACGCAGTTTACCTGGGACCAGATGGGGTTTTACTTACTGCATCCTATGCTGGCGTAGTCAGTCGTCTCTGCAGCTGTGCAATAACCAGCCACGCCACAAGGCACCGTTCCTCTCTGCTGCTGGATGTCACCCAGCTCGACTGTCTCCAACAGCTACTTTTCTCAACCAAAGGGTCTGAGCTCGACTATTTTCTCCACTGCTGGTCTGTTCCCGCCGTCCTTTCCAATAGCCGCTTCTCACACCACGGGTTTCAGCGTGTCTTGATCCCTCTCCACTCATGGACTGACATCAAGTCGCCAGGCAGTGCTCTCACAGACCTGAGAGCAACTTACTTTTCCACTGCCGCACTCTATCCCAGCCCTATCCAACAGCTGCCTCTCCCACCACGGGCTTGAGCGCAACTGACTCCACTCTTTCTCTACAAGCTTAAACTGTCTCCACCTCCAGCTTCGCCGATTCACATCCTATTAGGCTCCACCTCTTGGACCTAAACCGCTGTTTCTACCTCACGGTGCCTTGTTAATCCCTTCCACTTCCATCGTTCGTCGTCTAACACACATTCCATATTACCCCTAGTTTTCTAATAATAATAATTGCACTTCTAGAGAGATTTTCACCCTAGGGTCAGAAAGCGCTGCAAAGAGCTGTGGCAAGAACGACATGTTAACAACAACAATTACGTATGAACAGCAAATCAACAACACTAACGTTTTTGTTACAAATCTTAGCTGTGGAAAAAACGGCATGTCAACAATGACAACAATATCAGAGCAGTTTATTTGAAAGTCAGAGAAGGACATAAAATAAGTGATAAAAAAACATAATATTTAACTAAGGAAGGAATAAGTGTTCCTGAGCAGGCGCAGGTCAGCAGCGAGCCATCATCCTAGCACAACTACAGTGAACCGCATCAACAGTCCTAGCCAGAGGACTTCAAAGCCTTATGGAACAAGTGAGTCTTGAGACAAATTTGAATATTCCCGTGGACTCAGCTGACCGAATCTCCAATGGAAGGGCATTCCACAGTCTGGGAGCAGCACGCGAGAAGGCTCTGTCACCGATCGAATGGAGGTGCGATCTGGGCACATACCGCAAGCCCGTATTGGAGGATCGGAGTTGTCTTATTGAGGAGGGTGCCTGAAGTTGGTCACGGATGTATGTCGGAGCAGTACCAGACTTGTAGATGAGGAGGATCATTAATTCAACCCTATATTTAACCGGTAGCCAGTGGAGAGACACCAGTACCTGGGATATGTGATCGTGAAAGTGTGCGTAAGGAAGGACTCCAACAGCCACATTTTACACACGTTGGCAGGGATGTAGTGCATTGCAGTAATTGATTCGTGAGGAGATGAAGATGTGCATTAGCTTCCCAGCGTCAGTAGGTGACAGGATTTTTCGCAGTCTGGCTATATTTCTGATATGGAAATAGGGTACCTTCGTAACCTTGTTGATGTGTGTCTCGAAGCTGAGTGAAGAATCAAGTCACACCTAGACTCGACTGCCTTAGCAACTGCAATGGTCTGGTCATCAAGCATCAATTGGATGGGTTAGCCTTGGACAATTGGTGCAGGGAGTTGGTCTCACCTCCACACATAGCATTGGCTCTGGAACCAAACTTCTCGATCGGGGTTGGTTTTTCTCTTACTACGGGGTGGTCCCCGGTGAGCGGCCCAGGGCGGGAGTGGGGAGACTCACCAGCCCCGGCTTGGTGCTACACATTTGGAGTTTTTCCCGGTGGACGAGAGGGTCGCCTCAATGAGACTTCGGGTCTCGGAGAAGAAAACTTTGTTGTTTGTGCGTATGCGGCAAATAGCAGTTCAGAGTATTCAGCCTTCTTGGAGACAGTTGGTGCGGTGCTTAATAGGGTTCCGTCTATTGACTCCATAGACCTACTAGGAGACTTCAATGCACACGTGAGAAACGATGGAGATACCTGGACGGGCGTGATTGGGAGAAATGGCCTCCCCGATCTGAACCTAAGCGGTGAGTTGTTACTGAATTTCTGTGCTTGTCATGGATTGTCCATAACAAACACCATGTTCGAACACAAGGAGGCTCATAAGGGTACTTGGTAGCAGAACTCCTTGGGCCGAAAGTCAATGATCGACTTTATCGTTTCAGAACAACATGTAAAATATTATCTGACTTTCAGCTATTATTTAAAAATGCAAAAATTTCAGTGTTAACAACAATATATATTGGGAAATGGTTTCACGTAAGATCGTATAATAATAATTGCATTTCTAGAGTGCTAATCACACGAGGGTCTCAATGCGCTGCACGGAACTGCAGCGAGAATGGCACATCAACAACGAGATAAGAACGGAAAATCAGCAATAACGAGTTTTTTTAATGGCTTGGAGTAAGGAAAAAAATTACTTACAGAGATAATGAAAGGGCATGGCAAAAATATTAAAGTATGACAAAGGATTCTAAAGGGTGTGATGAGTTAGGATATAATAATAATTGCATTTCTAGAGTGCCTTTCACCCGAGGGCCACAAAGCGCTGCACAGAGCTACGGAGAGAACGGCATGTCAACAACAGGGACATAAAAATGGCAAATCAGCAACAATAACTTTTTGGGGTTTGTTTTGTTACAAATCCGAGCTGTGGAGAGAAAGGCATGCCAACAACATCAGGCCAGTTTAACAGAAAGTCAAATATTAGCAATAAATTATAGGATCTGAAATAAGTGATAAATAACAAAAAAAAATATTCCTAAACAAACAAGGAAGAAATAAATGTTCCTGAGCAGGTGCAGGTAGGCAGACAGCCATCATCCCGGCACAAAAACATTGAGCCGCATCAACACTCCTCGCGAGAGGACTTGAAAGCCGTTATGGGGGATATTCAGAATCAATTGGATCAGATATGAAGTATAGTTATGGATAATAATAATAATAAGGTGTGGGCTTGGCATAGTGGAAGAATTGTGAACTTACTGACAATAATTAGTGGGTGTGGCAAAGATGGGAAATTATACAGAGTGTGGTGAGCTGGTAAATTGTAAAAATGGTTATGGATTATGATAATGGGTCGCCGTAGCAAACTGAGACAACAAAGTTAAGGGAAATATTACAGGATGTGATGGATGGGATGAAATGTGAAATAATATAATTTTGGATAATAATGTATGGGCTTAGCATAAGGGCAGAATATGAATTTGTGGATAATAATGAGTGGGCATGGCAAAAATGGAACAACATTAAAATTACGGAGAATAAGTGGGTGTAGTAAAATATATAAATATTACGGGCAATGATTCTCAAGGGTGTGGTGAGTTGAGGTAGGACATTATGGGTGATATTCAGGATGAATGGGATGAGATATGAAAGATGGTTATGCATAGTAAGGACGTGTGGACTTTGTGTGGTAGGAAAATATGAGCTTATGGACAAAGAGTGGGCGTGGCAAAGATGGGAAATTATGCAAAAGGGCGTGGTGAGTTGGGAAATTATTAAATATGGTTATGGATTAGAGGGCGGCACGGTGGCCCAGTGGTTAGCGCTGTCGCCTCACAGCAAGAAGGTCCCGGGTTCGAATCTCTCGGCTCGGGTGCCTTTCTGTGTGGAGTTTGCATGCTCTCCCCGTGTCCGCGTGGGTTTTCGCCGGGTACTCTGGTTTCCTCCCACAGTCTAAAAGCATGCTGCTGCATAGATTAATTGGCTCGCAGGCTAAATTGCCCCGCAGTGCCCGGCGATGGACTGGCGTCCCATCGTCAGTATATCCCTGCCTTGCGCCCTGTCTGCCGGGATAGGCTCCGGCTCACCGTAACCCTGTATAAGACTAAGCGGTTTCAGACAATGAGATGAGATGAGGTTATGGATTATAATAATGGGTGGCCATAGGCAAAGTAGGAAGTGAAGTTAGTGGTGATAGTAAAGAATGCAAGGTATGAGATGAAATTATGGAGAGTAATAATAATGATGAACAGTGAGTTAAAATGTGGGAGCCCTGGAACATGTTTTCATAACCGTAATGAATTAGTTATGATAAGCGATTGGCAAGTGTGCTCAGGGGGGGCGGCGCGGTGGCGCAGTGGTTAGCGCTGACGCCTCACAGCAAGAAGGTCCCGGGTTCGAGTCTCTCGGCTCCGGTGCCTTTCTGTGTGGAGTTTGCATGCTCTCCCCGTGTCCGCGTGGGTTTTCGCCGGGTACTCCGGTTTCCTCCCACAGTCCAAAAGCATGCTCATGGATAGGTTGATTGGCTCGCAGACTAAAATTGTCCCGCAATGCCCGGCGATGGACCGGCGTCCCGTCGTCGGGTGTATTCCTGCCTTACGCCCTATGTTTCCGGGATAGGCTCCGGCTTCACCGTGACCCTATATAGGATTAAGCGGTTTCAGATAATGAGATGAGATGAGAGAACATTGATTATTGCATCCAAGAGCTGCTCTTTTAGGACAGCTGCGTCGATCGCTCCTCTTTCCTTCGCGATGTTTTGCCTCCCACGTTGGAGGCATCTTCAGGCGTTCTGTGTTTGAGTCGTGTACGACTACTATTCGTATGTCTAGTCACTCCCTTCTACAGCGTCTCTCCCTTCCAGGGACATTGGAAGGGAATGGCTATCAATAATACTATTTATAACGCGCATAAATTCCCTGCCCAGCGAAAGCTGACACAGATACTGAGGCGTGGAGCCAATCTCAGTGTGATTAGGTCTGAAGAAAAAGTTGTTGTTTGAGATGTTTTTTGAAGGTCGAGGTTATGGCGGTCTGATGAAGGTCTAGGGGTAGGAGGCTGTTCCAGGTTCTCGGTGCGGCTATAGAGCAGTGCCGTTGAGTTTTTTTGTCCTTGAACGAGGGATGCTAAGCAAGAGTGGAGAGGAACTATGGAGGGAGCGCGAACGTGTTTCAGTGAGCGGTAAAAGTAGTTTGGAGAGGCACTGAGGATGACCTGTGCTGATGATGCGATGACAGAGTAATGTAATCGTGACCGTCATTCTGTACTGAATTGGAAACCAGTGTAGAGCACGCAAGGAGTCAGTACCGAGTGAGTTACCGTGAGAAATAGAGGACTACTCTGGCAAGGTTATCTTGAATGCGGAGAAGTTTGTTAGTTTGTTGTATAGTGAGTCCTTTTAGTATGGCATTGCAATAGTCCAGTCGAGAGTTGATGATGCAGCATGACATTCGCTTTGAAGAGAAAGGCGAAAGACTAAGGAGATGCAGCACATGTCAAATGTTGGCGTTTGCTAACGAGGTAAATAACTTTCCCATTACCACCTCCCTGCAGTTTTGTTTCTGCAAACATTACTGATTCTGCTCTTTATATATAGTTAAGACATTAATGCGACATTAAATGAATACTACTGTGAAGCATCCATCCATCCATCTTCATCCGCTTTATCCGATGCCGGGTCGCGGGGG
>JAZEWT010000029.1:8740521-8755124 GCA_036362905.1 Mordacia mordax
ACTGCTGCCCCCACGACCCGGCACCGGATAAGCGGAAGAAGATGGATGGATGGATGGAGCAGCATGCTTTTGGAATGTGGGAGGAAACCGGAGTGCCCGGCGAAAACCCACGCGGACACAGGGAGAGCATGCAAACTCCATACAGAAAGGCACCCGAGCCGAGAGATTCGACCCCGTTACCTTCTTGCTGTGAGGCGACAGCGCTAACCACTGGGCCACCGTGCCGCCCACACGTCAGAGCTCTCTAACTAAATGGTTACAGTAACGCATAGATAAAAATAGCTCTAAGTAATAAAAACAAACTGAATATCACAAGCAGTGAAAATCATAATGTAATTAAAACTATCAAACTACCATACATTGCTGGAGTAACTGATAAATTAGCTGGAATTCTAGAAAAATACGAAATTTCAGTAAGATTTAGCACAGTACAATAAATCGAAGGACTTCTAACTCGTACCAAAGATAAACTACCAAAACTCTCCACAGAAGGTGTTTACCGCATCATCTGTTCATGTGGACAATTGTTATGTTGGTCAGATGGGTATAAATATTAGTACACGTCTTGGAGAACATCTCATTATCTGAAACCGCTTAATCCTATATAGGGTCACGGTGAAGCCGGAGCCTATCCCGGAAACATAGGGCGTAAGGCAGGAATACACCCGACGACGGGACGCCGGTCCATCGCCGGGCATTGCGGGACAATTTTAGTCTGCGAGCCAATCAACCTATCCAGGAGCATGCTTTTGGACTGTGGGAGGAAACCGGAGTACCCGGCGAAAACCCACGCGGACACGGGGAGAGCATGCAAACTCCACACAGAAAGGCACCGGAGCCGAGAGACTCGAACCCGGGACCTTCTTGCTGTGAGGCGTCAGCGCTAACCACTGCGCCACCGCGCCGCCCGAACATCAAAGGAATATCAAAAATTCGTGAGCACAAATACGTTGACATTTTATGTAAAACTAACCAATCATGATTGGTTTCGACTTATCCGAGAGTTTACTGAAATTGATAAAAATTGAAATAATTTCAATTGCTCTGATAGCTATAAACGAAGTGCATCTTGGAAACAGATTCTCAAACTATTAATGTATTAGTTACATATATCTTGAACGTTAACAATCCGGTTGCATAACTATTACTGATGAAGGTAATTTGACATTCTTGGCCTTTTGTCCAAATAAGACTCACGTAATTCGAAAAAATCTAAGTACCATAACTTGCAACACTTGCGTAATATGTTGCCCCATCCCCTCAACGACCCGATTGTATCCCGATTGATGTGACGTCATCAATCACGTGCTCGCTGAAGCTACTCGTCCCAAGTTGGTGCGAGTTCCTGATGATGCTGATTATCATTATTAGCGAAATGTCGTATTTCAGTGTAAATTATGTGAGTTTTCTCTTCAATACACCGGTGTGCTGAGACGGGTAAGAATTGGCACGTTCTGTTCAAGTGACAAACCTTACTAATTGGCCGTGTCGGGTTCTGGAGGGTTTACGACAACACATTTTGCGTGACTTGACCCAAAAAATGGATTTCATTGAGTATAAACATGTTTGTTCTTGTGTTACAAAATATACGCGCATTAACATGGAACATAAATCAATTT
The DNA here is from genome assembly GCA_036362905.1 of Mordacia mordax. NCBI lineage: Eukaryota > Metazoa > Chordata > Hyperoartia > Petromyzontiformes > Petromyzontidae > Mordacia > Mordacia mordax. The sequence continues at coordinate 8,742,141 of JAZEWT010000029.1, forward strand.
GCTTTTAATTGAAATACAATCCCATGATGTATTTATATTGTCAAAATTGTAATCACTTAATGTAAAATGAAAGGGTGCCGAGAGCTTAGATGTACGGCGTATCGTCCTATTATAAATAGGGAAGCGAACCAATGCTGTATTGGTTTGGTGGACCTGCAGCGTTACCGAGGACACCCACTAATAATTAATAATAATAATGGCATTTATAGAGCGCTTTTCACTTGAGGGTCACAAAGCGCTGCACAGAGCTGCGGAGAGAACGGCTCGTCAATAACGGCAGAGAACGGCATTAAGTCAACGTCGTTACTCCAGTATCGTGTTCTCCCGACTGTGTGTTTGGAGATCCGAGCATTGATCTCGTTGCCTCTACCTCAGGGCACCAACATTTCTAGAAAACCATTTCCCCCAAAACGTAATCGCGGCCTCAATTATGTCTTTTGACTAATTTACCTGGTAATGATTATAGATACATGCCCGGCGATGGACTGGCGTCTCGTCGTCGGGTGTATTCCTGCCTTACGCCCTGTGTTTCCGGGATAGGCTCCGGCTCACCGTGACCCTGTATAGGACTAAGCGGTTTCAGACAATGAGATGAGAGATGAGAGATTATAGATACTTTGCATCAGACTCAGACTGTGGGGGGGGGGGGTTCTTTGTCTTATTACAACCTACGCAGCCAATACCAGTGACGATTTTCTGAACCAGTCTTGGGCCTCCTCTGGGTCGACTCAGCCTCAAATGAGTTGCTGCTATGGAGACAAAAGCGGCCAGGCGTGGTGCTGGTCACCCACCTAATCATCTGCCGTGTTGACGTTCATCAGTGCTCGCTAACGGCGCTTGACCCTACAGTCTGTTTAGGCTATATGGGGATATTTTCAGAGAGGTGGTGAATGAGTGGTTGAGTGAATTGGTGAGGTGGTGGGTGAGTGGATAAGTGGGTAGGTTGCTGACGAAGATAGCCTATTTGCATCTCAGAAATATAGCAAGACTGCATAACATCCTGTCACCCTCCAATTCTGAGAAGCTAATCCGTATGTTCATCTCATCTCATCTCATTGTCTGAAACCGCTTAGTCCTATACAGGGTCACAGTGAAGCTGGAGCCTATCCCGGCAGACACAGGGCGCAAGGCAAGGATATACCGACGATGGGACGCCAGTCCATCGCCGGGCACTGCGGGGCAATTTAGCCTGCGAGCCAATTAACCTATGCAGCAGCATGCTTTTGGACTGTGGGAGGAAACCGGAGTGCCCGGCAAAAACGCACGCGGACACGGGGAGAGCATGCAAACTCCACACAGAAAGGCACCCGAGCCGAGAGATTCGAACCCGGGACCTTCTTGCTGTGAGGCGACAGCGCTAACCACTGGGCCACCATGCCGCCCCCGTATGTTCATCTCTTCCCAAATCGATTATTGCAATGCATTACTCCCTGGCATCTGTGCCTACATTATAAATCATCTCCAACGTGTGCAGAATGAAGCTGATAGAGTCGTCACCCACACTCCCATCCACAGTCACATATCCCCATTGCTGGCGTCTCTTCGCTGGCTACAGAATAATACACTATTGTAATTCAAGACCCTTCTTCTAACATGCAAGGCTTTCACTGGCCCTACTCCCACATGGATCCGAGACCTACTTCAGGCACCGTCCCCAACACAACGTCGATCCTCCAATACAGGCTTGCTGCATGTGCCCCAGATCGCAACTCCGTTCAATGGGTGACGGAGCCTGCTCGCACGCTGCTTCCAAACTCTGGAATTCCTTTCCATTGAAAATTCGGTCAACTGAGTCCCTGGGCATCTTCAAATCCGGTCTCAAGAGTCCGTTGCTTCGTAAGGCCTTGAAATCACGCGGCTAGTACTGTTGCTGCTGCTCATTGATGTGCACTTAGATTATGCGCACTGTTGACCTGCGCCTGCTCAGTAACACTTCTTCCTCGATTTATTTGTTTAACAATTTTTATTTGTTATTCTATGTCCTTCACTGAATTATAGTTATAGCCCACAAACTGATCCCTGGATCCTTTCCCATGCAAAATCATCTGGGAAATTTTCAAATTCCTTGGCAAGTTAGTCACTAATCTCTTTAATAACTCACTTTACTCTGGTATCGTACCCCCACAATTCAAATGTGCCGCAGTGACTCCCATGCTTAAAAAAAGAACCTGGCCTGGATTGCAACATCCCTGATAATTATAGCCCGATCTCAAATCTACCATTCATATGTAAGGTCCTTGAACATGCCTTAGCCACACAACTCCAGAAACAAGTTCTTAACAATGACCTCTTAATCCCTTCCAATATTGTGTCAGATTCGGTCATAGTACTGAAACTGCTCTGGTAAAAGTAGTTCATGACCTCCTCGTCACTGCTGATGAAGGCTTGCCAAGTATTCTTGTCCTCCTGAACCTGAGCACTGCCTTTGATACCGTTTACCAACCAATCTTACTTGAGCGACTGGAGGGTATAATGCTCTCTGGCAGAGCCTTGCAATGGCTGAGCTCATACCTGTCCAACCAGAAGCAGTTTGTTAGCCTAAGAGGACAAAATTCAGAGATCCATCGTGTTTTGTCTGGAGTTCCTCAGGGTCAGTTCTCGGCCAACTCCTCTTCAGCATCTACAACATAAAACTACTTGGCCATATCATGCACAGCCTCAATCTCAGCTACCATTGCTATGCCGATGACATCCAAATATATATCCACGCAAAGCCATCCATCAATGCGTCTGGTCTTTGCATGTCATCCTCACTGTCAACTATGAAAGCCTGGCTCAACTCAAATTTTCTAAAACTAAATGGTGACAAAACAAGTTGTGCTTGTCGGAACCCCACACCAATTGTCCGAGGCTGAACCCATTAAAATGTACGCTTGACGACCAGACCATTGAAGTTGCTAAGGCAGTCCAGAGTCGAGGAGTGACCCTTGAGTCCTCACTCAGCTTCAAGACACACATCAACAAGGTGATGAATGTAACCTATTTCTATCTGAGAAACACAGCAAGTCTGCGCAAAATCCCGTCACCCTCCAATGCTGAGAAGCTATACACATATTCATCTCTTCACGAATCGCTTATTGCAATGCACTGCTTCTGGCACCCCTGCCAACCTGATCAATCATCTCCAACGTGTGAAGAATGCGGCTGCTGGAGTCTTCACGCGCACGCCCATCCACAATTAAATATCCCCAGTACAGATGTTTCTCCACAGGTTACCTGTTAAATACAGGATTGAATGCAAGATCCTCCTCTAATCTACAAGGCTCTTACTGGTGCTGATTAGACATACATCCGTGACCTACTTTAGGCACCCTCCTGAACACAACTTCGATCCTCCAATTTGGGCTTGCTGCACATGCCCAGATCACAACTCCATTTGATGGGTGACAGCGTTCTCGCACGCCGCTCACATATTCTGGAATGCGCTTCCATTGGAGATTCAATCAGCTGAGTCCCTGGGCATCTTCAAATATCGTCTCAAGACTAAATTGTTCAATAAGGCTTTTCAAATCCTCTGGCTCGGACTGTTGATGCGGCCCAATGTTGTCGTACTGGGATGATGGCTCTCTGCCGACCTGTGCCTGCTCGGGAACATTTATTCCTTCCTAGTTTGTTAGAAAATTATTATCTTTTTTTATCCTGCTTATTTTACATCCTATCATTTATTGCTACTATTTGACTTTCAGTTGAACTGTCCTGATGTTGTTGTTGACATGGCGTTTTCTCCAAAGCTCAAGAGTTGTAAAAAAAAACAAAAAAAATCATTGTTGCTCATTTGCCGTCCGGATATCATTATTGTTGATGTGCCGTTGTCTCCGCAATCCTGTGCAGCGTTTTGTGACCCTCGGGTGAAATGCGCTCGAGAAATGCAATTATTATTATTATTATTGATGCTCAGTGATGGTTCAGCTTCTGCTGCTAAGATTTGTATAACGGTTATGATTATCTGTTGCTACTGATGATAGTCACGATCATCATGGCCATTGATGTCATCGCCATACCCGTATGCATGCAGGCCCCTCCACGTGCACGAGGCGCAGCGTACGTGCCACAGAATTCACGAAGCAAAGCTTGGAGATCAGATCACAGCCCACGTGGGACCCCATGGAACCCGTGCAGGATATCACACCATCAACATGCCATCATCTACTACCACTTTTACCAACATACCAGTGCACCATCAACACGCTGTCACAAACACATTTACTGCCATAGCACTATCATTATCACACTATCATGTACTGTCACACCATCATCATACCATCATACCATGGCAAACATACCATCAAACCATCACAAACGTACCATCGCACCACTGTGTCGGGAAAAGCAGGGTTTACGACACACATTTTACTTACGTCGTCTCACCCAAACATCAAAACCACGATTGTTGTAGTTGCCGTTGTTGCTGCTGTTGTGCGCTACTCACGCGCACGCGTGCAGACTCGGCGCCCGCGTGGAGCACGGACGTGAAGTGATCCACGGCCTCGAGCAGCTCCTCGCTCACGGGCATGCATGCGCACGAGCATGCGCCGCTCTGCAACGCGCATACATAAAGATCCCCCGTGCAGCATGCATAATGTTGGGTCCTCAAGACTGCGACACCTCGGATCTTCTTGTGACGGGAGGGCCGACCTTCCCACAGAGCTCACACCACGACTTTGCAACTGTATGGTGATGTTTATTTCAAAGCAACAAGCAAGTGTAAAATGAATATAATTCTCCAATACAAGTACGGAGCAACATAAGCTGTCAGCAGCTAGAAGAAAACGTAACTCAGACCCTCCACAGTAGGGTCTGGGACTCACTCCAACACCCAAGGTTCTCCCGACAGACTGGTGACTTCCAGTTAGCTGCCTGTCAGAGTCGCTTGGGAGCTCGAATGAGTGCCCTCCTCTCCCTGGGCATCTTCAAATCTCGTCTCAAGACTCACTTGTTCTCTAAGGCTTTCAAGTCATCTGGCCAGGATTGTTGATGCGGCTCACTGTTGTCATGCTAGGATGATGGCTCGCTGCCAACCTGTACCTGCTCAGGAACATTTATTCCTCCCTTCTATTGTTGAACAATTATTTTTATCGCTTATTTTGTCGTCTAAATTATAGCCATTATTTGACTTTCAGTTGAACTGCTCTGATGTTGGTGTTGTTGACATGTTAAGCTCCACAGGTCAGATTTGTAACAAAATAAAAAACAATTTTTATTTTTGGTGATTGTTCCGCAATGTCGTTATTTTTGTTGACATGACGTTCTATCCACAGCTCTGTGCAGCACTTTGTGACCCTCGGGTGAGAGGTGCTCTAAACGAGGAATTATTTTATTAGAAACAATAACGCCGACATTTACAATGTAAAGGAAATATTTATCGACATCAACTTACGTTTGCGTATTTGTTTCACCCAAGACATTAAACCTTGCTGCCAGTGAGAAGAGGTTTTACCATTTCTGGCAATAATCCATGTCTGCACTGGTAAAAAGGTACCCATAGACTTAACAGCTACACCTGACCAAAAAAAAAGCATTGGCATTTGTGTTGTCCTGAAATAATAATAATTGCATTTCTGGAGCGCTTTTCACCCGAGGGTCATGATTGCCTTTTAGAGACACTTGGCTAAAAGTGAATTTGATTGAATGTGGCCTAATCAATGTCAAGGACAATGCATGCATTGTCATTTTCTTTGCATATTTTGCCACACGTATTTATTTTTTTACTTGACAATTTGTAAAAGTTGTCTATTTGGTGTTTTAAGACATGAACACCTGTATTATTGCGGGAAACGATAAAATATCTTCTTTTTTACATGTTAGTGAGAACTTGTCAAAAGATATATAAACGTTAAATATAAATTACAGAACCAATGAAGGCTCAAATCAATCTCCATAACTTTGCTTCTCCAAACTTATTGGTTCCAAATCGGCCAAATATCCCCTAACAATATAATGTTCACTTGGACCGACAAATAATCAGTCGCGTCAAAATAGATGAAATAAGTAACAAAATAGACAACTGTGATAGCCCGCAACACGTGGGTCTCCATAACTAGGTTCCCCAGCTCCGTAAATATCCTCCCGAGATCTCCCACGATCCCTAACTCCTAACACTAATCCCTCTCAGTTTGAGTGATCACACGCGGCGCTCCGACACACGGCGTGCGCTCATTCTCACACGTACAGCGCTCAGACCACGCTCACCCACGCAACGCTTCGATACAAAATACCGGACAGCAGTTGTCTTGAAAGCCCTTTTACTGCTGCAGACTCGTGCGCCGCGACGAAGTCCCTTTTCAGCCGCCCCAACTGCTCCCTCGCTACATCACTACACGGCACAACCATTTGGGCATAGCCGCTCGGCACAGCCCTCGTCCCAGCCCGGGCACAGCCCTGGCACAGCCCGGGCACAACTCTCGTACATGCCTAACTAACCCCCCTAACTAACTACCCCGCTAACTAACTAAACCCCGCTACGCTCTGCCCTCGTCCCTCTACATGCTGCCAACCAAACCGCTTCGACTCGACTGGCCACTGCGACTCAACTACTACTCCAACTCCAACAACTGTCTCAACAAAAGACTCCCCGCCTTGCTCCGCGCCTGCTCAAATACTCCCGCTGCCAGGACGTACCGCCCCTTTTACCCGCCGTGTCTCTCTCCACCAATCAGCGCCGCCTTCCCTAATCTCCAAGCGTTGGCTCCCTTTACCAACCAATCCTCGTCGTTGTAAACAGCCGGCGCCAGCAAGTCTAGGAAATCGGCCAATCCTGACTATTGTCAACACCTAGCGCCGGCTGTCTGGCCCGCCCAAACCACGTGACCCAGCCATTGCAACAACACGAAAGAATATTGCGCACAACGTCCGTTCCAAACCCCGCCCAGCTTGGCCCTGCAATGCATGCCGGTTGGATGGCCCCCCTCCGGCCGGCAACCTCGCCGGAACACAATTGTCTGCAGCTTTAACGTTCTGGGGGATTAATTCTCTCCCCGGCAGAACTGGTAGGTGGACCCGCTGCCCCCTAGGCCAAATAACAGCTGATGAAGGAACCACGAACCAACCTGTTCTACCACAGGGTCCATGGACAAAACCTCCGTCACTGGGGCCGAGTCCATCGTCGTTCTGCTACCCACTGAACCCCGTGTCGTGCGGACACTGCATCAGTGTGGAACAATATGCTTTTGTCAAATGTCCGCTCTAACAACGGACGACCTGTAGGGAATGGCGCGAAAGGGCTAGAGACACTTCAAGGTTAGTGGGGGTGGGGTCCCGCGGTTTCCTTTTTCCACCCTGCGGCTATGGCGCGACCCGCTGCGCCACGCACTCTCCGCGGCTACTGCGCTAATCACTGCGCCACCGCTCCTCGCGGCTCCGGCGCTTACCACTGCGCCACCGCTCCCCGCGGCCACGACGCTATCTACTGCGCCACCGCTCCCCGCGGCCACGACGCTATCTACTGCGCCACCGCTCCCCGCGGCCAAGACGCTATCCACTGCGCCACCGCTCCCCGCGGCCACGGCGCCACCGCTCTGCACTCACTTCTCCCTGGGGTATGCCGAACCAGGTGACCCAAGGGGCCCCCCCTCTCCTGGCTCCAGCGCCGACGGGCGCCAAAACAATGGCCGCCCCACATCGGCGCATCTCCACCGCGGCTATCGCGTTAACCGCTGCGCCACCACTCCATACACAGGGCGCTAACCGCTGCACCACCGCTCCCTACAGTGCGCTCTAACCACTACGCCACCACTCCACACACAGGGCGCTAACTGCTGCACCACCGCTCCCTACAGTGTGCTAATCACAGTGCCACCGCTCCCCCCATAGTGCGCTAATCACAGTCCCACACTGACACGCCCAGCACACCAACCACTGCGCCACCGCTCCATACAGTGCGCTAATCGCTGTGCCACCGCTCCCCGCGGCCACGGCGCCATTGCTCTAGACACAGTTCACTAATCACAGCGCCACCGCTCCACACAGTGCGCTAACCGCTGCGCCACCGCTCCATAGTGCCCTAATCGCTGCGCCACCGCTCCCCACGGCCACGGCGCCATCGCTCCAGACACAGTTCACTAATCACAGCGCCACCGCTCCACAGTGCGTTAATCACAACTCCACACTGCCACACACAGCGCGCCAACCACTGCGCCATCACTCCACACACAGGGCGCTAACCGCTGCACCACCGCTCCCTACAGTGCACTAACCGCCTGCCATTTTGACTCTATCTTGCGCCTAAACCGGCGGCGAGGCGCGGGGTCAGCGCGCCTCAACCGTTCCGCTCGGCCTCAAGAGAGTTCTCCCACGAACCGGGCTGCGCGCGCTCGCAGGTACAGCGTTAACTTCCCTACCGCCTATCTATCCGGCCATCTCCCGTAATCTTTAGCACACGTGGCGTGCCATAGGAATGAATCCTACGGCTCGCCATCCTTCCTGGAAAATGTCAAATGTATTTCTTTAATAAATAATCCCCATCACCGCTTCTGGCGTGGTTACTCGTCCCACTCTCTGACACCATTTGTGATAGCCCGCAACGCGTGGGTCTCCATAACTAGGTTCCCCAGCTCCGTATATATCCTCCCTAGATCTCCCACGATCCCTAACGCCTAACACCAATCCCTCTTGGTTTGAGTGATCACACGCAGCGCTCTGACACACGGTGTACGCTCATTCTCACACGTACCGCGCTCAGACCACGCTCACACCACGCTCACCCACGCAACGCTTCGATACAAAATACCGGACAGCAGTTGTCTTGAAAGCCTTTTTACTGCTGCAGACTCGTGCGCCGCGACGAAGTCCCTTTTCAGCCGCCCCAACTGCTCCCTTGCTACAACACTACACGGCACAACCATTTGGGCATAGCCCCTCGGCACAGCCTTCGTCCCAGCCCGGGCACAGCACTCGCACAGCCCGGGCACAACTCTCGTACATGCCTAACTAACCCCGCTAACTAACTAACCCGCTAACTAACTATACCCCACTAACTAACTAAACCCCGCTACGCTCTGCCCTCCTCCCTCTACATGCTGCCAACCTAACCGCTTCGACTCGACTGGCCACTGCGACTCAACTACTACTCCAACAACTGTCTCAACAAAAGACTCCCCGCCTTGCTCCGCGCCTGCTCAAATACTACCGCTGCCAGGACGTACCGCCCCTTTTACCCGCCGTGTCTCTCTTCACCAATCAGCGCCGCCTTCCCTAATCTCCAAGCGTTGGGTCCCTCTACCAACCAATCCTCGTCGTTGTAAACAGCCGGCACCAGCTGTCTGGCCCGCCCAAACCACGTGACCCAGCCGTTACAACAACAGGCAAGAATATCGCGCGCAACGTCCATTCGAAAGCCCCGCCCAGCTTAGCCCTGCAATGCATGCCGGTTGGATGGCCCCCCTCCGGCCGGCAACCTTCGCCGGAACACAATTGTCTGCAGCTTTAACGTTCCGGGGGAGTTATTCTCTCCTCGGCAGAACTGGTAGGTGGACCCGGCGCCCACAGGCCAAATTCCAGCTGACGAAGGAACCCGAAACCAACCTGTTCTACCACAGGGTCCATGGACAAAACCTCTGTCGCTAGGGCCGAGTCCATCGTCGTTCTGCTACCCACTGAACCCCGTGTCGTGCGGACACTGCATCAGTGTGGAACAATATGCTGTTGTCAAATGTCCGCTCTAACAACGGATGCGCGCAGGCATCTAGCGGTTGAGTGCGATTGTGGTGGTTGCTTGTGTGTCTGTGTGGCATAAAATACTTTCCGAGGGGGGGTTCACAAGGGGAACATAACGAAAACACAGCCAGCATCCCTGGTGGTTCTGAGGCCCACGAAGTGGGCCTCCACACAACACTCCTCCTTCACATGGTGGTGCGGTGAATCACACCGCTGCCTCACAGCAAGCAGACACCGAGTTCGATTCCGGGCTCGGGAGCCACCTTTCAGTGTGCAGTTTGCATTTTCTCCCCATGTCCACGTTGGTTTTCACCGGATACGCCAGTTGCCTCCCAAAATCCAAAGACATTCTTTCCTCCAGCTTATAAACAGACTTCAGAACGTTTCACCTCCAATAATACAGGCATCAGCAAACGCTGCTCATGAACAGATGAGTAAATGTAGGAAATGTGTGCTGCAGTGCGGGACTGAGTACAATTTAGGAAACTTGCAGTGGGGGTATTTGAGAGTAAACAACAAATTTGTACATTTGATATTAACACATTTTTTACAATGCAAGGCGATCACAAAGGAGCAATGTTTCACAGTGTCCCGCAGTTTCCTGGACAGATAAATGTTGCCATATGTAATCCTAATTAAGTATAATTGTCAAATGTGACATAGCCACAACGCCGGCACATAATGGCCTACTCTTTATGATGGACATCTTGAAGATCTGAAATGTCCATCATGAATCAGATGGCACATGATACGGTTATTGCACCCAGAGTAATAAAGAAAGGCAGCTTCGCAGACTCCAACCTTTGTAACAAGTAGCGCTGGACCACAAGCGCGCCACTCACCGTATTCTCCTTTCCCTCATGTTCTGGCGAACAACATGGCCTTCAAACACCCCAGAGAGAACCGCTGGCAGTGCACAAACCGCCGACACCCCCATGAAGCGCCCCGACCCCGAGAGGCCGTCAAGATGGCCCGACGCAGCAGCTCATCCCAGCATGACAGGGAAGACCAAAGTCCGCCACGGACGACCGCCCCGATCGAGCGCTGCCCGCACGGACGGACGGACGACGCCCGCCCGTACTGTGGCGCCGACGCAGGGGAGGCAGAAGACGACTGCAGGAGGAGACGAACCGCTGGGCGGCGGGACGAGCCCAGCGACCACGAGGGGGGGGGGGGCAGGCAATCCAGGTCGAGCAGCAGCAGTAACATCAGCCGACGCCCGAGGTGGGGCGGCAGCGACGCAGTCAAGCCAGCGGGACGAGCCGGGCTGACTTGCATGCAAGACGGCTTGACCAGGCGTAGCCGTGAGACTAGCGCCGCTCACGAGCTTGGAGGGAGCCCTGAGTGGGGCAGACACAGCCGAGGCAGGACGCGGCCGAGCGGCAGGCCGGCTAGGCAAGGCCGGTGCCTGCGGGAGGCCGAGCACGGACGACAGGTTGTGATCTCGCAGCCAGTCCAGCGATGTAGGAGAGGCGACGAGTTGTATAAAGTAACAACGAGGTTTTACAGTGTAAGAGTAGAGTTGTATAAAGTAACAACGAGGTTTTACAGTGTAAGAGTAGAGTTGTATAAAGTAACAACGAGGTTTTACAGTGTAAGAGTAAGTTGTATAAAGTAACAAAAGGGTTGTATAAAGTAACAGTTGTTGTATAAAGTAACATCAGGGTTGTATAAAGTAATTATAGGGTCGTATAAAGTAAAGTAACATCAGGGTTGCATAAAGTAACAAAATTAATAAAAGCCGGAATTAAGCGGCAGCAGCAATACGTGAGCGTGCGATCTTTCACCGGAATTACAAATGTAAAATGTGTTTTTTTTTATCAATAACATATTGCACGTTATTGGCACATGTTTGATTATTTATAGGATATAGGAAGTAGAATAAATAACAACACGAGTCGTTAAGTTATAGGTTTAATTTGAACGTGTTTAATAATAGAAACGGTCCGATTATCCCGACAGAGCACGACTCGAGAGTAAAAGTTGAATTAAGAGAAATTGTTTATCACCAGCACATTACACCCGAAGTGTTGGATTGTAAACAACAGATCATGTACGTTTATCTCCAAACTACAACAGCGTTGTTTTTCATTTCCAACAATAAGCTTGTGCCATCTTTACATGTTCTATTTTAGTTAATATATGGCACATGTAACTCATCCTGTGTCAATATACTTTAACATATTAATATTTAAACACGCATGTTGCCGTGAGCAAAATATTTCAATAAAAATACACGTCCATTCGTACGGAATAAGCTTAGGATAATTAAACAAGCATTAAGCATAGCGTCTAATGTGAAATGCTGTAGTCGGGTGGCTCTTGCACAGATAAACAATGAGCAGCCGAAGTCAAAGAACACGGGTTCGGCTGAGACCATGGTCTCGCATCACCATGAGACACTCGTAGATCGGCAAGATGTCCACAAAACAATGACCGTCTCATGATTAACATGAGCCGAGGAGGGTGTCACAGTGAGCTGGAGCCTACTGCCGACAGACACGGGGCACAAGGCAGGGCTGTGCCCAGGATCGGATGCCAGTTCATCGCAGAGCAGCAGCGGCAATTCGCGGGGCCTGTTGCCGAAAACGTGACGGGTCTCCCCTATCACCATGGCAACAGCGGAGGGCGGGGCCAGGTGAGACACGTGATGCCGCGGGGCCCCGCCTTGGGGAGGGGGCGGGGCATCGCAATGCCTCGAGTGAGTGATGTCACAGGGACGTCACAGCTGCATCACTCAAACGACTCGAGGCTTCAAACGTGATGCCACTCGACTCGTGACCAGCGAAAGAGACAGAAGCACATTCAGCAACAGCAGCAGCAACATCCAGCAGCAGCAAAATATGCAGCAGAATCAGCAGCAACATATGGATCAGCAGCAGCCAAAGCCATTTCCAACTTTCAAGGAGCAGGTGAGCGGTGCGATGTTGTTGGAGAAGTGCTGAGCCTTTACTCACTTTCTCACTCATTTATTTACTCCCTCACCCACTCACGCATACACTCACCCACTCAACACTCATGCAACAATCACATAGAAACTCTCGCTTCACTTGCCCACTCACCCACCCAACTACCCACTCAATGACCAACCCACTCACTCACAAAACCCACGCAGTCATGGGGAGAAGAGGTGAACTCCAAACTGACATGCCCTGTTTCGGCCTCTGGTGAAGCAGAAGCTACTTGAACATGTGGTGGCTGGACATGCGGACTATACAATCCAACGAAAGCAGTATTGTAATGATGTAGGTTTTCACGGCTCGATGCATGATGATTGCTTCGAAAAGCTGCTCTCTCGGGACAGCCGCGTCGATGGCTCTCTCTCCTCTCCTC
>JAZEWT010000029.1:8758780-8781939 GCA_036362905.1 Mordacia mordax
TGGAGGAAGTATCTGGGGTGAAGGAAGTCTGGGCATCGCTGCTTAGACTGCTGCCCCCGCGACCCGGCACCGGATAAGCGGAAGAAGATGGATGGATGGATGGATAGATGGAATTTTTTTCTGATACAGCTATGGAAAGCTTCTCGAACCAGCCATGCCTTGCGCCATCATGAACATCTTTAAGAATTGTCAACAGGCAGTTAGGGACTCCAAGAGCACAAACATTAACCCAAAATGCTGGAATATTAATGGTAACAATAACCTTGACCAAGTCAATAAAGTGGAGATGTAGTTGCTTTTGAAATTCTTGCACTTCTTGTATAGTAGTGGGAAAGCGAATATGGTGTCTGTGTAGGACTGCCCTGCCTTGAAACCACATTGGTTTTCTGCAAGCCTTTACTCAGCGTGTTTGACAAGGTGATATTTAACATTCATTGCCAGGATTTTTTCAGCACACTGAGGAGGGCGATGCCCCTGTAGTTGTTGCAACCCATGATGTCCTGTTTCGCAAAAAAATGGCGACAACTAGTGCATCCTACCAATCATGCTGCAATTGTCCTTTGCTCCACACGTTTGTCATGTTATATTTAGCAGTCTACAGAAAGACACAACCTTCTTTTAGCACATGTTCAACCCTTCTTTTGGTTTCAACCTCTAGATTGTTATGCATACTTCCTCTATAGATGGCACCTCTGCCAGCCCCTGATTGAGGGTGGATACTTCTTCCAATAGGGCGGCGTGGTGGCCCAGTGGTTAGCGCTGTCGCCTCACAGCAAGAAGGTCCCGGGTTCGAATCCCTGGGCCCGGGTGCCTCTCTGTGTGGAGTTTGCATGCTCTCTCCGTGTCCGCGTGGGTTTTCGCCGGGCACTCCGGTTTCCTCCCACAGTCCAAAAAGCATGCTACTACATAGGTTAATTGGCTCGCAGGCTAAATTGCCCCGCAGTGCCCGGCGATGGACTGGCGTCCCATCGTCGGTATATCCTTGCCTTGCGCCCTGTGTATGCCGGGATAGGCTCCGGCTTCACCGTGACCCTGTATAGGACTCAGCGGTTTCAGACAATGAGATGAGACTTCTTCCAATATCTGAGGTACTGCAGCCCTAACAGGGTGACCCCCATGTTGCACCATGGTTTTATCTGAGCTGAGATTTCCCTCTGCCAAAAACACAGAAATGAAGGCAACTTTTGTGTTGTTGCAAGTCACTCTTCTAAAAATAAAAAATAAATTGTGATCACTGGCTACTCAGGCAAACTCTATTTTCAGCAATCAGTGACCACCACTTACCTTGGCAACGTTCTTCGAATCTCAAAGTAAAGGCTGCAGTAAGCCTCCTCGTTCTTGGATGTGGAATGCTACAGGCTGTGGAAGTGGAATTGCTGCTTTCTTTTGGATAGCACAATCTCTTTATCAGCCAGGGTATCTAGGAATTTCTAAATTGTGTTTCAGATACATGAGCCATAGTCCTAATCATTACCCATTTACCATCGGCATCAGAAGGAGTGGGGGGGGGGGTGGCAATGCGAACCCCAGTAACCTTCTACCCATGTATTTGGGCTGATCTAGTTCATGCCTTCGAATCGCTCTTGCCCAGGTCACTGCATCATGACCCACTTGGACATTAAAGTCACATAACACTGTGACTCTATGTTAAAAAGAGAAAATATTTTAACATTTATAGCACGAGTGTGAGTGTTAAGATCTTTAAACACCAAATGGACACCTTTCACAAAGTGTAAAATTTGCAATAAAAAAACAAATGCATGTAGTAAGACTACAAATAATTTTTTAAAATAATTTATGCATTTTCCTTGAAAGAAATTGGCCTACACCAGAGACAGCTTCCTTTAAGGGCTCATCTCATTGTAAGCCAGGTGTTTCCAAACGTAAATCTGCCGAGGACAATGCAAATATCAATGCATTATTAGGTTGGGCCGGCGATGGACCGGCGTCCCGTCGTCGGGTGTATTCCTGCCTTACGCTCTGTGTTTCCGGGATAGGCTCTGGCTTCACCGTGACCCTATATAGGATTAAGCGGTTTCAGATAATGAGATGAGATGAGATTAGGTTGGGCTGGGTCTACGGTAGCCTGAAACTTACAAGTTCCCACACATCACTGCCAACATTAAACGCCAATTAATATTTTTATTCATAAGAGTGACTCTCCGATGTGTGGACGTTTCCTTCCCCAAGTGGAGGTCTGTTCACCCTTCATGAAGACTGCAATCAGAAGCAGTCCACCGAAGCTCCTGTATTACACAATGGTTTAGGATAAACGGGCCAAGTCCCAACAAGGCAGTTGTAGCCTCTGCTGACCAATGAACGTTAGAACATTATATGTGTTCGTATTCAGTACTTATTTGTTATTTCTGGAGGAACATACAGGGTCGGTATTCGATCTTTTATCTCAATAAAATGGAGTTTTTGGCCTGGAGACGTCATATATGCTTTTTTTCTCAGGCTTTCTAACTCGAGTTTATAATGATCTTTTTTTTTCCGTGGTTTTGTAGTAATGCTTTGTACGGTGGATTGGTTACAAGCCTCTCGCACCTGGCCAGAACAGTCTTGGCTGGTGTGGCAGCTGGGAGTACTATGCTAACAGCCGTGAGAGCATTACTGAACTGTACCCACGAGACAGAGTGAATTGTTTTGCAAGCTACTCACACACACTCAGATATACTCATGCACCATCAACCACACAGACTCACCTACACTTACCCACTCACACAGATTTACACACAAATTTGCACTACCAAACTCATGTCAATGGTGGCTCTTTGTGTGACATGGAGTCTCTGTCCCCGTGTCTCTGACCCTGTGTCATTCTTTAGTCCGTGGCTGCATCTCGTGGTGCAACGATGCTTCTGCTGCCGACTGGGACGAGCTACTCCTCAGCAGGTCTGCCTCCCCCCTCCAATCTGTACTTCATCTTAAACATTCCCACATCTCCCTCCTCCGTACACCTCTTCTATCGTCTCCCATCCCCACTACCTTCCCTTCCTGCCATCTCTCTTCTGTCTCCCAACTTCTCCTCACTCCCTGTGTACCACCTGCTCCCTTTCCCTCCCCCTACTCCCCATTTAACATTCCTAAAAGGAGGGGAGGTTTCGTTTCAGTGTGATTAATGTAATTGATGCCAGTAAGTAAGAATAAAATTACTCCATTTAACATGTGCAAATGCTATGCCTATTCATGGACAAGACGTGGAAATGGAGGTGCGAGGAAGCTGTAAAGAGATGGGGGAAGGAAGCTATGCAACCAGCTTGTGCCAACATTTACCAGACACTGCATCCTATATATTACGAAGTTGTCAGCCAATTAATTAATTATTTTGCCTAGGAGGAAACCCACACAGAACACAGGGAAAACTCTTATAAAGGTGTTTGAGGAAGGAATCGAGCTGACAAAAGAATGACTTTCTTTAAGGCACAGATGTTTTTGCACTGCACCACCTTGCCACCATGTCCTCTATCTCCTGCCCCTTGTCACCTGATTCCAAATATACTATTCACCTATTAATATATTTTATTCCAAGCCAATCGGGGAAGAGGAAAATAGTGTGGTTTCTTTTTCCCTGAAATTAACCTAATTCATGGTAGCACGTTCACTTTCACATTCACCACAGAAGACGTTTATCTTTCCATAAATCATGTTCCCTATGAATTGCCTTTTCTGTTGGTCAGTATATGTGTTCATATGTGTGTGTACCAACGGCATTAGACCCTGTAGTCTGTTCAGGCTATTCGGCGTTCTTTTGCGTTATGTGTATATATGTGCGGGTTGTTGTTGGGTATCTGTGTGAGTTTCCTTGTGGGGAGAGATATCGCAGTAGTTAGCGTGTTTTACTGCAAACCTGGCGACCCTAGTTTTATTTCTGCTCACCACCAACACCAGCAGCTATTTTCTCAACTAGGCCTCTCCCTCAAATGCACACCTGGTTTGGTATATGAACACAGCCACTGGGGAGACTTAGGCGGGCGGGTATAGTATTGGCCACCCATCCCCTTGCATCCCAAGCTGGCCTGCATAGCTGGTTGCTAATAAGACTTGCCCAAACAGTTTGTTGATGGTATATGGCAAATCTTAGGGATTTTTTCGGTCCATATGTGTGTGTGTGTGTCTGTGTGTATATGTATGTATTCACCAGTGTTTGTTTGTGTGTATTTATTCACGTGTATGTGTGTGTATACAGACTTGCTGCGAGAATTCGGGACATGCATGAACGAGAGCGACAGGCTGGAGGTTACCCTCTACAAGCACATCTACTACTTCAACATGCGCGTCGTCCCTAATGGGCCGACTAACGGGGGCTGGGACAACTTGGATGGGCACTACCTGCCGGTAGATGAGTGCAAATCACCCACACACTCACCTATACACTCACTGACCCACTTACACCCACCCACACACTGACCCACTTACTCATGACGTTCGCCACAATCCTCTACAGGACTAAGCAGAGGACTGAGAATAAACATATTTTAGAATGACACTAAAATGTGTAATAAACGAGTCTCTGTGTTTGGGAGCCTCACTGGGTGGTGGAAAAACTAAAGAAATCAGCAAACAGACCAACGAACAAATAAATTAACGACAGAATTAATTAAATTAATGAATGAACGAGCCATGTGGTGTTGTTTTGTAGGAGTTGGACGAGCACCTGGCATTCCGGTTCCAGGTACTTGGGTTGATATCCCATGGGTCCTTTGGGCAAGTGCTGCGCTGCTTCGACCACAAAAGTGGGTGGAAGGTGGCTGTCAAAATGCTCCAACACACCAGGTAAGTTGCTCCCGGACATGCTGATCACCAGGGGCTGATCACAGTGATCATATGGACTGATCACAGTTATCAGACTAATCACAGGGGCTATACACAATGATCATAAGGATTGATCACAGTGATCAAAATGCCAAATCAAAGATCACAGTGATCATAGTCATGACAGGGAATGATCACAGTGATCATGCGAATTGATCAAAGATAACAGTGACGCACAGCCTGACCACCTAAATGAACGAATGAGTCTGTGAGTGTGGGACAACTTAACCCTTACTTTCTCATGCTCACCCCTTTTCTCGTCCTGTCACATCTCCAGCAGCCTGGCAATTGGGGCGTATGAGAAGGAACTAAGCATCACCAAGGCACTGATGTCTACCGTGAAAGGGAACAATAACATCGTGCGCCTCTTCGACTCCTTCGAGTTCCGTAACCACGGCTGCTTCGTCTTCGAGCTCCTGCCGTGAGTCTATGGGACAAACAGAACAAGCTCCCCGTCTATTGTCTAAGAGTTGGCCAGCATGGTCACGCCTGTACGGCCGCCTTTATCTCTCCCCTAGTGGCGATGTTTACTGTACACAGCACAAGGTAGCGAGTTTTAAGTTGAGCTAAGCTGCGGGGACCTGGGGACCAGTTCATAAAGAAATCGCTGCTGTTGTTGGCCGTGAGCGGTCAAATATGATTTTAATAATATCTTACACATAATAATGAAGTCAGTCAGCCTAGTAAATTAGTAAGCCAGGTAAACAGTCGTTTAGTCAAATCTACCTAGGCCGCAGCCGACACATATTAATGTTATTATTGTTAGAGATGATGCGTTATACGTACTGGATTATTATTATTATTATTTTTCATGGCAATCATAAATAGACTCTTATAATAAAAGTATTATTTACAAGAAATTTTGTAATTATGATGTCATTTAATTGAATATCAAATTTTAATGTATAATGATCATGTTCAACGAGTGTCGCTCTCTTGCAGTGGGGACCTGCGGATGCAGATCTACAAGACCAGCTGGAAGGGTTTCCCCATGGAGCAGGTGCGGCGCTACACGCGCTCGATCCTGCACGGCCTGGTGCACCTTAAGAACTGTGGCATCATCCACAGGGACCTCTCGCCTGTAAGATAATTCATTCATACAATGACATGTTTGTCCATTTACTCATACATTAATAAATCCAATCTCAGAAGTTTGCATATATTTCGCGGTTCAGTGTGTTTACTTCGGGTTATTTGCTTTCTCCCACAGTTAAAAAAATGGCATTAACATATTGACTGATAACGTTATAATATATGGGATGCAGTGTCTTGAAAATGTTGGGCTGGATAACTGTGTGGCTACCTTTCCCTTTCCCCCCTGTTTGTGTCATTTTCTTCTTTGCATGTCTGAGTATAAAATCTCTCTTTGAACAAATGCTTTTGTCATGGAATGAGTAGTATACTAACTTGCAGCATTGTACATTTTTACAATTATGATTACAGATTATGGAATCACCTCTGAAGGAGGTTGTTGTTATTGTTGCTTTCTCGGCAGGCAAACATCCTGGTGGTGGATCACGCAGCTGGGGAAGTACGTCTCTCTGACTTTGGGCTGAGTACTTCGGAGGCCGACTGCAGTAAGTCTGCTCACATGCAACAGTGGGTGGATGAGTGAGTGGATGAGAGAGTGGGAGAGTTAGCGGATGAGTGGGTGAGCTGGTGAATGATCGTTTGAGTGGGGAGCGGTATCCCGGCGGTTAGCGCGCTGGGCTACAAACCCGGCGATACGAATTCGAATCCCACTCACAGCAATCACCAGTGACGATTTTCTGAACTGGTCCTAGGCTTCCGCTAGGTCGACTCAGCCTCAAATGAGTATCTAGTGAAGTGTGTAAATATTGCCACGAGGGAGACAAAGGCAGTCGAGCATGGTGCTGGTTACCGACCTCCTCGTGTGCCTTGTCGACCTTCATAGGTGCTTGCTAAATGCACTTGACTCTCGACTAGTTCTAGTTATCATTAGAACTGGACAGTCCTCCCCTTGGGATAGCAACCTGCCAGACAGCATGGGATGGATTTTCTTTTGATGAAAAGTTTGGAGGGGTTTGGAAGTGTGGAGGTGAAGTGGAGGAAACCGTTAGTCCCAGGCTATTGTGCACTAACCTCCTGGGCACGAGTGCCCTGGTAACGTAACTTCCACTGTGTGTGTAATAGTGTGCATGCACGTTTTTGGGGGGGGGAGGGGGATATCTCAGTAGTTGTCGTACTGGACTGCAACCAATGCGATTTCCACTCGTGGCCAACACCATTGACAATTTCTTGAAGTGGTTTTGGGAATTTCAAGGATCGACTCAGCTTCAAATAAGTACCTTGTGCAGTGGGTGAGCATCGCTGCTAGGGAGACAAAGGCGACCAGATGGTACTGGCCACCGATCCCCTCATGTGCCTTGCTGGCCTTCATGGATGCTCACTAACAGCACCTTACCCTCCGGTCTGTTTAGGTCATAAGGAATATTTGTGCCTTTGTTTAACCTACACCCGCATGTGCTTGTGTCTGTCTCTAATAGGCAAGATTAATTTTGGGACACTGCCCTACATGCCGCCTGAGTGGTTTCTGGGGTGCAAAATGCAGTGCACCGCTGATATGTGGGCGCTGGGCTGCATCGTCATGGAGATGGCGCGCGGCGCGATCTTCTTCTACTCCAACAAACAATGCCGCCTCGGGCATTTTATCGAGGTGCCACCGACACGTTCGAGAAAACCACGGCACAGATCACCAACATCATCATTACAGCACCGAGAATCATCACAGATATATCTGGGCAGAGAGCAAAGTGTTTCTCTCCACGGAAATCTTTATTAAAAGCGAAAGATTTATTCGCTCTGAAGAGAAACCAGAGTTGAAGGAGGTAGAGCGAGAGAGCAGAGAGAAGGAAGAGAGAGCTTGCAGAGACAGAACAAAGAGCATCATCATCACACCATCACCACAGCATTGAGCATCATCACAGACGTATCTGAGTAGCAGAGTGAGAGCAGAGTGTAGAGCACCATGATTGGACAGTCATCTTGTTTAATCTTCCCTCTCTACCTTGATCACAAGCGACACAATAACAAACGTACCTTGTACTATTATAATAATATAGCACTGTATAATAATATTCTCGCATATCTAACACAACCAAAATAAATAATTATAATGATAATCTGGGCAGTTGTAATGCAGGTCAACTTTTTAATTATTTAAACAGGTAGTCATCTCATCTCGACTACCTGGATCACAGTTTTGTAGTAATGAAACTAATCCAGAATTTCTAACTCACCCTCCATAATAAGGATGATAATCAATAAAAACCTATCACTTATAGCATGGGGTTTTCACAACGACCCCTCTGTGTTCTGTGTGCAGGTGCTGGGGATGCCGCCACAGCACATCATCGATATTTCTAAAGGGAAGATCGTCTCCAAAGGTAAGTGTAGCGTTTTGGGGACCCAAAGTCTGTCCCAGAAAACACATCGCATGGCAAGGCCGAAACAAACAGTGGAATGCCAGTCCATCACAGAGCACCGGATATGACTTAAACATGGAGGTGATTAGGCTGGGCAGCAGCTGCAGCGTGTCCTTGGGCTGTGGGAGGAAACAGGATAATTTGTGAGTTCACCCTTCACCCCAGCGGTAACATCCGCACCTCATCCCAGAAAGAAGCTCCTGTCCAAGTCGATTTGATTTCTTCCTTGTGTGCCTTTCTGTGCGGTGGCGTTAGTGTGTTCTTTTCTTCTTTTGTGCATTGGTTTGTTCTTGGTTATCCGGCTCTCTCCTATAACTTAATGAAAAAACACTAATTAATTGGACAATACCATTAAAGTAAAAAAGAAACAGTGTCTGGAAAATGTTGCCACCTGCTGTCCAAGTAGGTACCTTAGCTCATTCCGCTCTGCGTTTTCCTTGGTGCACGTCTGAGCAGTTTTTTTTTAT
The DNA here is from genome assembly GCA_036362905.1 of Mordacia mordax. Taxonomy (NCBI): domain Eukaryota; kingdom Metazoa; phylum Chordata; class Hyperoartia; order Petromyzontiformes; family Petromyzontidae; genus Mordacia; species Mordacia mordax. Next base: position 8,767,509 of record JAZEWT010000029.1, read on the forward strand.
TCGAACAAATACCTTAGAAACTGAGAAAATCCAGTGCATATAATGCAATATTAGATGACTAACCACCCTGTGTCTCCCGTCTCTGTGCGCAGGGGTAAACGCCATGGTAAACGGAGTTCATACGGTGGCCAAACAACACCCACTCAGCCTACAGCTGCACTACCTGGGGGATCCCGGGTTCCTCAACTTTGTGCAGTGTTGCCTCAGGTAAGAGACATATTTTCACTGTTAGAATTATTGGCGCGGTCGGGCGGAGTTACGGTGGTACCACCAAACCACCTGCGAACGCAATCATAAACTCAACCTCTTATCCACGCATTCATTCACTCACAGTCACCCACCCATAAAAATCCCCAGTGTAACCTTAACAGGCTGCATGGTCAAGTGCTGTTAGGGCATAGCTCTTAAAACATAAGGGGGTGGATATCCACCGCTACACATACCAACTCACACACACACACGCATATTCACACGCCCACACACTCACGCCTCCACACCACTCACTCATACACCCACTCATTGCCATCTCAAAAACAGCGTTCGACACCACACAGAGTGATTAATTCCCTTTCAGAGATACTCACCATCCTTCTTTCTGTGCTACCAGGTGGGAGCCCACAAAGCGGCTCACCCCGCAAGAAGCGCTGGAGCATTCGTGGGTCCTAGGCCACTGTGCTGCCAACCCATCCCTTCCGGCACCATCGCTGCTTTCTCTTGCCCAGAATTTGTCCACTCCCACCCGGGTGCCGCCCACTCCTGTGCAGACGTTGCCAGAACCCGCTCAAGCACCGTTGACTGCTGCCCAGGAGCAAGAGATGAAGAAGACGGAGCAGGAGGAGAAGACTCAGGAGGAGGAAATGGTGACAGCGGTTCAAATGCAGGAGGGCGAAAATCAGGAGGAAGAGATGGTGACAGCAGTTCAGATGCAGGAGGACGAGAATCAGGAGGAGATGGTGACAGCGGTTCAGACGCAGGAGGAGGATGCCTTGGAGGAGGAGCAGTTGGAGGAAGACGATGAGGAGGAGGTTGAAGAGGAGGAGTCAGCATCGGTTCTGGAGGTGGAGTTTCAAAAGCAGGAGGAGGAGAAGCAGGAAGCGGTGGCAGCGGTTGAAGAGGAGGTAAAGAAGCAGGAAGAGAGATACGCGAGTGCTCCACGTCTGTGCGGGAGGTTCTTCCAGGTGAGGCGCTACCTGCGCGTAATTCTGCGCTCTCTGGCCCAGCTCTGCTGCTGCGCTCCGGCACCCCTGAGCAGTGAGGACGTTGCCAGCTTCACTGCACCGCCCACCCATGAGCATTGAGCAGCTATTGGACTCTCCACAGAGTGCAACCATACCCCCACTCACTCTACAAGGGCACTGTGCAGTAGCAACGATGCAGTGGGAATCCTATGGTGGGGATCGTGCAGTGGCAGGGGTTGCCTTACATCGGTGAAACAGGCGGTAATGGACTACCCACTGGGAGCAAATGAGTCACAATTTAGCCCACCCGACTTTGAACCATGTTGCTAAGTGCCCACCACTCGGTCCTTTTATACCGTTTATGTACAGTAAATAGTGGTATTAAAATGTACACATTTTCAATACGTTGCGATGCTTGTCAGTTTCTCAGGATGTGTTTCACCTTCGTGTGCATGTGTGTATTTTTGATTTTTGGCTGCCCAAGTTATATATGACTGCTGCCATCTGCCACAGGCCCTGTATTATGGGGCTTTAATGTCGGCGTCAGTCGTTCTGCAATCATTTGTGCTGGAGTGATTGGAAAGCATGGTCTAGACCAGCAATATAAGAAAAATTGGAGGCTTCTGAACTTCTGTACAGCCCATGGGTTTGTGGTCATCAAGATGCTTTTCCATAATTGACGCATCTACAGAACATCATGGATGCATGGCAGGTCCAACTGCTATAATAGAGGTCTAAGATTACAATAGGTTTTACCGTATCTGGCGATTATGCAGGTGTTAAGATCTTAACACCCCATAGCGTATAACAGAGGTGTTTAAAATTCTAGCAGGACCTTCACCCCTGCTTTGTTGACCTGGTCAAGGATTGCAATACTATCAGCAGGCCATGGCTGTAGGCCTGGGTACATGTATCTGGTCAGGAGCCAGAGCTAGTGTCTGTTTAGCTTGGGGTGCAACAGAATCGTCCTCTGGCACCCACATCATTCAACGTAGTTCAGATAACATTTTTATAAAAGCTTCCCATGGTTATAACACAGGAATTTAAATTTAGTACAGATACAATGGGCAAGTGACTGATGACCAAATGGCGGTAAAGGTATGACTCTATATTGCCCAACCATGCATGTGGATGATTTGGCTAATTTAAGCTTGTTTTGAGGAGGAGGTGGGTGCGCTGCTGCTAAACCTGGAGTGTGCCACAATGAGGCGTGGTTGTACCATCAGCCCCACAAAAATTAGGCACCTGCCGAGGTATCTTATGCTCCCCAGCATTTCACCCCATCAACTCACCATGAGTGATCGGACAATTGTGGGTAAAGTGTATGAGTTTCAGTGTTAAAGCAATGCAATTCCAGGCAGTCCCATAATGCGTCTGTTTGTAGTTTCAGGGAGTTAACAGTATTTTGAATAAACTACGCGTGAAGATGTGTGCGGTGCCCGACTATTATCTCTGCTTTTTCCACATGAGCTTCTCTAGGCACCACCTCTTGTGGGACTATTTCTGCTGTTCTCTATAGCCGTCCATGACACCCATATTTGTTTGTGAATTAGCCACCTCCATTATATCAACTTTTGGGGTGCCATTATGTTGAACATTCTGCTTCAACATTCACAGATGAAGGTTCTGACTTCTCCGTCGCATCCTACTCTAGTATCAAGATTTTCTGAATGCAGCTATTGTGTCACGGTCACCAGTAAAGACAGTGGTGTGCACTCCAGCTGAGCTGCAGCCACTTCTGTATTCCTGCTATCAGTAGCCACGCGTTTACCTGTCCAAAACACATCTGTATAATAATCAAGCCGGTTGCAATATAGGTGGTTTATGCTGTTACAGAGGTTGTATCCCGCTAGAGCCTGGCACGCATCTACCGTGTTGTCCAGTGATTTGTAGTGGTCGCACTCACGTGCATCACACACCGGTGCCAGATGACTGTCCAGCACACCTTCAGTACAGCTCATGATGGCTTTTTATAGGCCTCAAAGTCTTGACTAGAGCCAATGCTGAGGACGCAAGGAATGCTTTGCATAACCAATTACCCAGGTGTACCGGTTATATATTATCTGCCGGCTGGGTGTCTCTGTGGTGCTCAGCCCTGACAGTGCCAGGCCGCGTGCATGTAGGGGCTGTGCCAGTGTGCCCCAGCACTACTGCCAGCATGTCACGTGTTGTTGAGGGGGTCGGCGGAGGTGAACTGAGGACATTCTTGGTAAGCGGTAAACAGCCCAAACCAGGGGACAGCCCCTTTAGTTGTTGACCCGACGTGGAATGGTCGGGCGATTGACACAGACGGTGGCAACAGCGTGGCACGCCATTGATTTCTCGGGTGGCATGTGTAACTCTTCTGTTTGGCTAATTGGCCATTCTGACAGTGCTGGTGACTGCGGTTCGCGAGAGCTTGGGGCTCGGGTCCTAAATCTGGGATTTGTGAATACCATACTGTCTGTACCCGCTGTGCGTTAACTTCGCCAAGTATCGTATCGCCTGTAGGATTGTGCGGTAACTTCTTTCCCCGAGTGGCCAATTGGCCGGCTGTGCGCTTGTTTAAATAAACTCCGACCACCCTTACATGGAGTCTGCGCCTATTGGCATGCCTTGCCAAGAGAGCATATGGCAGGAGTCCATCGTTGCCCAGCCGGTCCATGTAACGTGTGAGGATCACCTGATGGTGAGCCAGCCTTCAGCATCCACGCGAGTGTTGGGATCAGCTGCGGAAGAGCCATCGACAATGGCCTGGCGAATCGCCACGATTCGTGACAGTTTGATGTCAGACGTCAGGATACGTCCCCATTTTGGAGGAGGGGAGACAAGGATCATGTTGACGTTCGAGGGCCGCACCGAACAATCGTGGCAGCGCAGGAGGAACTGGTGTGGCGCAAATGGCCGGACGAACTGTTGTGCGACTTTGAAGAGCCTACCGGGGGGAGGGACGCCAGTTCACACAAAAATTGGTGAAGATAGAGCTGCTCTGATACCACCGAGGGACTGAGTGGTGACAAGAGGACGTCGAGCGTCTGGAGCTGTCCCTCGCTCAGGTCGTAGCCAGGGCTTGGGCGTATGAGAGTACAGCACGCAGCTAGACCCGCCAGCGCCAGGCGGCGCTGCTGACTGGTGGGGACCCGGCGGAGGATTAAGCGGAGACAGCCGCGCTGCAGCAGCAGGACCACGGAGTGAACGCGGCCGTGTCACAGCAGTTAGACCGCGGAGTGAGCCTGGCGAGCCTGAGCGGAGCGCTCAGATGGATCGAACGGCGGCTCGACTCTCTGGAGTTGGGGTCCGGAGCAGGGTCCCCTGTGCAGCAACCATGGGCCACTGAGGGCTGGCGACTGCCGGCATATAGCAGGTCGACCCAGGTCCAGTGCCACATGCCGGGGGGGAGACCAACGTGTTTCCTATGCCGCCGGAGGGTCACCTGCAGAGGGACTGTCCGCAGAAGGCCTCGCCCTCATCTAGAGAGGAGTTAACCGACAACGGGTCCCACTAACCAGGAATTCCGGGGCCCGTGGAGAGATCCCGAGGGCAGGGGGGCTCGTCCCAGTGCTGGGCATTGACGGCACACCACTGGGGCCTACGGCGGTAGTCCCGTACGGGTGGAGGGGCGCGCCACGCAGGTACTGCTGGATACGGGAGCCACCATGTTGATGGTAAGCAGGGAAATGTGCCGGTATGCGGGGGTCGACCCACAGCGACTGCGGCCGCTCGAAATGGACTTGATCCAAGCCAGCGGCAGCGAACTCCAGGTGATCGGTTGGCTCACGTTGGAGATGCAGGTTGGATTGGCGAGAGGCCACCTGGGCGTTTATGTGGCCAAGAGGTTGCGTTACCCCTGCATCCTCGGCACCGGAGCGTTGGAAGCCCTCGACATCACCATCAGTGTCCCAAACAGGTGCACCCAGCTGGCGGCGTCCTGGGAGGAGATCCACTTCTGTGATGGGGGGCAGGCGACCGGGCCGGCTGAGTGTGTATCGGGCAGGGTGACGAGGCTGGTGCCAAGACAAGGGGCGGCTCCAGGCGGCGTGGCCATGACAGCAGATCCAACAGGTTCATCCATGACGTCAGTTCCCAAGGTCACCAGCATGACGTCAGCTCCCGGAAACGCTGACGTCAGCGCCTAACATAGCGGGGCCCAGCGCCGCATTCGTGGTTCGTCAGACGCTTGTAGGCCCCAACGCCGAAACCGTGCTGTACATCGTCACCCGCAGCCGTGAAGGGGCCACGCTCTGTGGCGAGGTCCTATTAATGCCCAACCCGGATCTCGTTCACTGCCACAGGCTCGTGGGCATAGCAACAGTGGTGGTTGCCGAGCGGGGCCTAGTATTCTGGGTGTTAAACCCCCACAACACACAGTACGGCTCTGAGCCGGGACAGTGGTGGCCGAGGTACACCAGCTGCGAGCCCACACTGATCCAGCTGCTGCGTACACCCTGTGGGACGGGGGTGCGGAACAGGTCTCGGAGGAGGAGCGGGACCGGGCTTGGTGAGTGGGGTCAGCGGCCTGGGAGCCGGATCTCCAACTCCTCAACGAAGTTCGAATGGATTGGAAGGACCTATCGAGGGGTGAGGTGGTGCAGCTTAGAACCTTGCTGTGCGACTACGCGGACATATTCAGCCAGCACTACGCGGACGTAGGGAGGACCGACCAGGCACAACACAACATCCACACCGGGAATGCATGGCCAGTGCAGGTGCCACCGTACCGCATGGGTGCCTCCAAGCGAGCCAGGGTCGATGAAGCAGTCAACGAAATGCTTCAGGACGGGATCATCCAACCATTCTCCAGCCTCTGGGTGGCCCCGGTAGTCCTGATAATCAAAGGGATGGGTCGACACGTTTCTGCGTAGACTACTGAACGTCATGACAGTGGGCGACGCCTTTCCCATGCCCCGTGTGGACGAGATGCTGGACGGGCTGAGCGGGGCCGGGTTCTTCTTCACCCTCGACCTGGCCTCCAGCTACTGGCAGGTCGAGGTGGCCAAGGAAGACCGGCCAAAAACGGCGTTCACCACCCCGCTGGGCCAATTCGAGTTCAGGGTAATGCCGTTCAGGCTCTCCAATGCCCTAGCCAGTTCCAGCGGCTAATGGAACAGATGATGGGGGGGGGGCTTCAATGGAGGACCTGCCTCATGTACCTCGACGACATCATCGTCTTCGGCCAGTCCATGGAGGAGCACCTGGCTCGACTCCAGTAGGTATTTCAGAGGCTGAGGGGGGCGAATTTAAAACTGAAGCCCCACAAGTGCTTCCTCGCTCAGCGAGAGGTGGCGTACTTAGGGCATCGGGTGAGTGGAAAAGGGGTGTGTATGAACTCGGACAATATCCGGGCCTTTACCGAGTGGCTGTGACCGCATACGTCAGCCGAGCTACGGTCGTTCCTCAGCCTCGCCACGTACTACAGCCGGTTCATGGCGAACTTCAGCACCCTCATCTGTCCCCTCACCCTGCTCACGTCCACCAAGCGGAGGTTCGAGTGGACTCAGGACTCTGAGGACGCGTTTCGGGGACTCAAGGACCAGCTGGTGCACACCCCCGTACTGCACACCACAATTCAGCACTTGGGCAAGGCCCATAAGCCCGGGTGGAGCCACACCAGGAGCAGGTGGGCTGTGAATTTCTGGGGTTCACCAACGAGCAGCTGCGGAACACCCAAGGATGCGATCCATAGCTGTCTGAGGTGAGAGACGCCCTTGCCTGGGCCCAAGCGGCCATTAAGGGGCTGTGGGCGAGCCTCTACCCCTAACGGGGACTTTGGGAGGGGATAGTCCGGGAATGGGAGCCCGACAGGAAAGCTGGGAGGGTGTGCGTGCTGGCCGCCGCCCGACCGCAACTATTACGCCTCGTCCACACAAGTTTAACTCTGCGGCGCAGGTACCTCTGGCCCGGCCTGAACCGTGACGTGGCCGCATGGGTGAACGGCTGCCAGAGGTGCCAGCAGGCCGCGAGGAGTCCGCCACGCTACGCTACGCCTTGCCGCTGCAGCTGCTCCGGATCAACCGGGTGAACCAGCTAGTCGGGATCGACCTCCAGGAACCTCTCCCCACGACCCATCGAGGCAACCGCTACATCATGATTGCCATGAACTATTTCACTCGGTACCCGGTAGCAGTAGCCATGCCGGACAAGTCGGCCACCATGGCTGTGCAGGCCTCCCTGAAAGCTATGTGTTGCGACACGGGGTCCCCGAATGCATCATCATCAACCAGGGCAGGAAGTTCAAGGCCGAGGTTTTTGCGGCCTCTGCCAGAAGCTCAGCATTCAGTGAGCAAGAACCACGGCATACCACCCGCAGGCGATCGGCATGGTGGAGCGCCTAAACCAGACCCTCGCGGGGAAGCTTCGGCATCTGGGGGATTAGCACCAGCGGAACTGGGCACGGATCGTCCATTTGTGCTGTTCACCTACTGCATGTCCACCCACCCCTCGACTCACCAGACCCCGTACTTCTTGATGTATGGGCAGGAGGCGTGTCTGCCGGCAGACGTATTGTTTGGGGTCGCCCCGCCCCAGCTGACAGAGATGGAGGAGGTGCTCGCCCAGCATCTCTAGACCCTGTGCCAGGCCCGTGGATGGGCCTACGAGGCCAGCAAGGAGGCTCACACCAGGCAAGCGGTGGCGGTTCGACCGAGGAGCGAGGCCGCGGAATTCCGGAACGGTCAGAGGGTCTGGGTGTACACCCCGCAGGTCCATCCGGGGCAGGTGGAGAGATCCCGAAGGCAGGGGGGTCGCCTTGCCCTAGGTGGGGCCCCACATCGTGCTCAAGCAGCTATTGCCCAAAACCATGCTGGTGAAGAGGAAGGGCTGGTGGGCGCCGCGCATGATTAACGTGCGGTGCCTGAAGGCCTGGAAGACCACCCCCTGGGGGGGAGCCGGCCTGAAAATTAACCGAGGCCGGCAACAACGACAGCGGTGAGCATCGGGGACGGCCTGTGCGGCGGCATGGTCGGGCGGCGGAACTGCTACGCCCGACTGACAACATGGATATTCCCGCGGGCCACTCCCGTGTAGTCGAGGGGCCCATTGAAGACCAGACGGAGTGCGATGGGGCGTCGGCAGTGAAACGGCAGAGGAGGGCACCGACCCACTTCCAGGATTATGTGACGGTGGTGGAGCTTGAGCACAATGACGGTGAGGAAGTACGAACAGGACCTCTCGCCGGGGGGGGAAGGGGACTTGGTGCTCAGGCCTGACAGTGCCAGGTCACGTGAATGCAGAGGCTATGCCAGTGTGCCCCAGCACTACTGCTAGCATGTCACGTGGTGTTGAGGCGGCTGTTAGAGGTGAACTGAGGACACTCTCGGTAAGCGGTAAACAGCCCAAACCAGGGGACAGCCCCTTTAGTTGTTGACCCGACGTGGAATGGTCGGGCGATTAACACATACGGTGGAAAGAGCGTGGTGCGCCATTGATTTGTCGGGTGGCATGTGCAACCCTTCTGTTTGGCTAATTGGCAGCAACCTGCCCCAGTGCAGCGGTTAACGGTATATATGTCAAAGCAGTATGTGTTGTCAAAATCATTTCCAATCAGTATGTGTCGTTAAAATACTCTCCATGGCGTATTACAGAGATGGTCAAACACGTTCATCAATTTCCGTAGTCCGTCGTGAAGCCACGGGATTGCTGCCCGCCTGCATCACCGAGTCTCGTCTATAGCGACCCGGAACCATCTGACAGCGGTTCTGCTGTGCCAACTCGAATAGTGGTGCGGCCCCGCTCCCGTGATGGGTGCAGCTCACCTGCCTGTGCGGGGGAGCCACCAGCTCCTCTGCCTTCACCTGCAAGGTTCCAAGCCGCTGTGCTCAATAGGGCACAGAACAGCAGCAGCGGCTCAATGGTGGGATGGGGGAAATCTCAGTGACACGTCCTCCTCATTGCACTGGCCCAAGGCTGCTTCAGTGTACAGCACCACGCGCTGTGGCGAGCCCCGGGCGTCGGTAAGAGACGAGACTGCCGGTGGCCCATTGTACGCTGGGATGGTGAGGCGGGGGATGTCGGTGCTCTGATGCCATTCTCACAGCAGCCAGCTGACACGCTCGCTGAGCCTCCAGTCGTCGGGCTTGTATGTGTTGTGCTGAGGGGGTTAGTCCGGCGCGGTTTGCTTGGGCTAATGCCACGTGGATTTGGTACCTCTCCTCGCATTGCGCTGGGGTTAACGGTTTGCTTTGACATCTTACAGCTGCTCAATATATTTAATTTCTTGCCCTCCACTGGCCTCACACCTATCCTGTTGATGGCCTGACTCTCTGGGTTAACTTTTAGCCACTCGGACTTTGTGGGTCCGGTCTCTATGTGTCAGCCTGTGTCGCCCCGTTCCCCTATCCACCCTCTTCTCTCCATGTATCTCCGTTATCTGCTCGAATGTCCAAGTTTCTCGAACATTCGATCGCTCTCACCTCTCCCTTCAGGTGGGGTCTCGTGGGTTGCCTGGCAACCATACTGTCAGGGGCACTTTACTGTCTCATTACGCCTCTTCACAGACTATGCATCTTTGGCACAGCCCATTCCCTTCTCCCCTGTCTCACATGCACCCACAGTTAGTCCTCGATTCGCGGCATTCCTCCCCACTAAGATGATGGTATACCGGACACTCATTCACCTCCACGTACGAGGTCAACTGTGGATCGTCCATTGTCTCACATACAGTCGTCTGCCTTTTTCAGCGCTGGCAGTGACAGTTTTACTTAATTATTTTCGATGGCAGTGCGCTCTGCCAACTGTATCTCTTTATAGGGGTTGCTGTCCCCAGCAGCTCTGCCCACCTGTAGGGGTTGCTCACCACAGTCCCTCACTCCCATCCTACTGGGAGGATACCCGGGGGTGCCCCACCATCTTGCACCTCTCCGTATTGCATCCTGACGGTGATGTCAGCCTAGCGAGTGCTGCGTGCATGACGATGGCACTGTTTTCCACTCTGTATTCGCACACACGCTGCTCCATACCTGCTGCACTTCCGCACTCACAGCTCACCATGCGGTACTCCCCGTGCGTATGCCCACCATTCCCCCCAACTTACAATGTGCTAATCGCTGCAACACCACTCGACACACATAGCACACTAACCGCTGTGCAACCGCTCATACTCACACAGTGTCCTAACCTATGTGCCACCGCTCCCCACACACAGCGCACTAACCGCTGCAACACCGCTCCTCACACACAGCGTGCTAACCGCTCTCCACACACACACACCCCACCAATCACTCCGCGGCGACGACCACCACACTCTCCTGCGATATGTTTACCGTGCACATGATGAGCGATAGTCAATTTAATTTTCAGCCACCGTTCAGTCTATCTCCGGGCTGTCTCTTCTCTCCCTTGTCCGTTGTGTCTGTCTACGTGTCTCGCTATGTCTCACATGTCTCCCTGTGTCTCCGCACTCGCTACAAAATGGCGGCTGCTTCCCCCTGCGTCTCCACATGGCTCCTCTCTATACATATGTACCCGTCTCTGAGTCTTCCTCTCACTGCCACCGTGTCTCTCTCTCTCTCTCCATGCGTCTCCCTCCTTCTCCGCTCGATACCTCTCCTCCCTGTGTCCCCGTGCTCGCTGCAAATAATGGCCGCTGCTCCACTTTGTTTCCACGTGTCTTCCTTTGCTCACGCACCCGTCTCTGAGAGCCTTCCTCTCACTATCCCCGTGTTTCTTCCTCTGCCTCTCCGAGTCTTTCTCTCTCCCCCCGTATCTTCAGAGCTCGTCTCTCCACCGCCCAATAGCGGCCGTCTCTCTCTCCCTTCCCACACTCATGCAGTGAGCCTCCCCTGCTCCTGCTTTCCCAGAAGAGAGCGAGTCACGTGCCCCTTCTGCCCGCTACCATGCTTTCTGCCTCCCTTAACCTAACCTCTGATTCGTCCAGACTGTTGTTATCATCTCTGTCTCTCATTGGTCTTCCTGTCACCCCCGTCATCTCCACCCCACACCAGTATCCCGCTCCTAACTGGTCAGTCCCCCCTCGTTCCTAAATGGCAGATTAGTTGGTTTCGGGCGCAACCGCGCACGCTGGAACTTGACCTTCGGCGATGCCCCCGAGCAAGCCAATCCCTAATCCCTGGGAAAAACCTCGAAGTTTAGCCCTCCTGCGAGGGTCCTGGTCTTATACCTATGGTGCAAAGCCTCTCGCCATGCCAGGCTAGGTGCATTTCGACGCCAGTGGAAGAGGATCGATCACCGGGTTACAGCGGTCTGATTAGGCAGGGCTGCGGTTTGTGCTGATTTGCAGACGTCGTGGCTAAGGGTGGTTAACTGGGAAACGCTCCTACAAGGTGGGGGGAGGTCATGCGAGGTGAGAAGAGAGATTGTACGAAATCTGGTGGCATTCCTCACCCCCTCCCCGAGATTGTAAACAACACGTGGTCTGAGGGGGGAGTCGAAAGTGCAGGGAGGGGTTGAATATAGGGCGAGACGTGGGATGATCGGATTGGCTGGCAGACATGGGATGACATCACGTGGCTAGGTGACATCAGAGGGGACCAAGGAGTGGGAGTCTGAGGGGATATAAGGGGATGTGCGATAGTGAAGGGGGGGCGTCCGATGGGAAGTTGGGTGGAGCAACGGTGATGTAGTGCAAATGCAGATCAATAGCGCATGAAGCGTGGGGTGAATAGTTTTGTAGTGTTGTGTGTTATTGCAATGTTGCTATGGATAAACTCATGGTAAAGAGTGTGTGTTTAATCTCATCTCTCATCTCATCTCATTATCTGAAACCGCTTAATCCTATATAGGGTCACGGTGAAGCCGGAGCCTATCCCGGAAACACAGGGCGTAAGGCAGGAATACACCCGACGACGGGACGCCGGTCCATCGCCGGGCATTGCGGGACAATTTTTAGTCTCCGAGCCAATCAACCTATCCAGGAGCATGCTTTTGGACTTTGGGAGGAAACCGGAGTACCCGGCGAAAACCCACGCGGACACGGGGAGAGCATGCAAACTCCACACAGAAAGGCACCCGAGCCGAGAGACTCGAACCCGGGACCTTCTTGCTGTGAGGCGTCAGCGCTAACCACTGCGCCACCGCGCCGCCCGTGTGTTTAATAAAGAACTGGAAAGACAGAGGTCACCTGTCTTTTTGATGGAGTGCCTGCTGTGTATATGGAGAAGAGAATGGCATCTCTGCTGTTCCTCGTGCACTGTCAGGATAAGAGTGTGCACCAGCAGACGGGCCAATTGATGGTAAGGGAGCCGGCCCGTTGGTGTGCCCTCACAAACCTATAGTCGTGGTCTCAGGGTGCACCAATGCAGGTGGGTTGTTGGGTGTGGGGTGAGTGACAGCCATGGCATTACATCTCGCATCTCTCGGCGGTTTCCTATGTGGAGGTGATTTCTGACCAGCCGCCAGTCTTTCTTGACAATTGCTTTCTCATCGTACAAATACAGTTGGAATTTTTGCACAACCCACCCACCAACTCTGTTACCATTCTCAACATTATTAGCTGGGTGCTCATCGCCCCATTTCGTCCTGCTGCTGACTACTGTCGCTTTGCATGCTGCGGCCAGCTTGGAGCTATTTTCAGTATCACTGCCGCTCACTGCCTCACGTATCCACCGCGGCTCCTCCCCTTCTGGCATGAGTGGGTGTCTTGCTTCACATGGGCGAGCCATGTCTGTCTTACTCCCAGTTTTAGCAGGGAAGTCCTCTGCTTTATCTTCTGGCACGGTGGCTTTGCGTACCCCCCGTGGGCCAATATTTCCTCATGTATCCCGACGTCTGTTTCATAATTTAGGACACGTTTTGTATGGGTGATGCAACCATAAGGTGGTTGTGCACTACAGCCCGCTCATGCTTTTGTTAGGGCAAGCTAAATGGGCTGGCTCCCTCGCTATTAATCGGGCGTCCTCTGTGTCCTGACGGTGACGACGAACACGCAGCCACTCCAGCGAGGAGACTGGAGACTTTTGTCTTTCCAGCTGTTTATTAAACCCACACTATCAACAACTCACTTACACACGGCATTACAACACTATTTAACACACGACTTTGCCCACCCCGCGCTTCACGCGCTAACGAGTCACCATGACAACATCGGGCGTCGCTCCGCTGCCATCTCCCATGCAGAACCCTCCTTCGCTTCTGCACACCTCTTTATATCACCTCAGATGTTATCCAGCCACGAGATTCCATTCCACATCCGCCATCTAATCCCATCATCCCACGTCTCCTTATATTCCTCCTCAAACCACGTGTTGTTTACGACCCCAGGGAACCTCACCTTATTGCTTTCCTCTGCCAATCAGTACTACCCCCCGGCCCTTTCCAACTGACCCGAAGTAACTTGGCGAACGACCCGATCCAATCCCAGCGTGGGCATGATCCTCTTCTGAGCCTGGCATGGCGCGAGGCTTGGCACCACAGTTCCCCCTCCGGCGGCGAAGTCCACCCACAACTCTTTGCCGCCGCCGTGGCAAGTCTCGTGCAACACCACCACTCGCCTATCTTGGCTCTGCGGCCTCTGCGCCTCTCCTCCTCGGGCTCTCACTGAGCCGGGGGTGGGCCACCAAAGGAGACCCCCCCCCCGTCCCCACTGCCAATAATGGCGCCACCATTTTAGTGGCCCCCTGCAACACATGCGCTCCCGCGGAGACTCCTGCCTCTGCCGCCATTCACGCGACCACTCTTGTAGCCACCCATAACACATGGGCTCCCTGTGGCTCCTGCTTCCGCCGCCAACTACACCACCACTCCAGTGGCGACCCATAGCAGACAGGCTCCTGGCGGCTCCTGCCTCTGCCGCCACTCATGCGAACACTCCATTGGCCACTCGTAACACATGGGCTTCCAGCGGCTCCTGCTTCTGCCGCCACTCCTCCCCGGGCTCTCGCTGAGCTGGGGACCCCCTCCAAGGGAGCCCCCCCCAACCCCTCTGCCAATAATAGCATCACCGTTCCAGTGGCCACCCACCATACACGGGCTAACACACGGGCCAACACACGGTCTCAGCTCGCTGCCATAACCTTCTGCAGCACTACCCCCGGGCCCTGTCCAACTAATCCAAAGCAACCTGGCGAATGACCCAATCCAATCCCAGCACAGGCGTCACCCTGCACCCAGCCTGGAACCGTGTGAGGCTTGGCACCAGATTTTCTTACTGTTCTGGTAGAAAATTCTCCACAGTCTTCTCTAGTGTCCATCCTCCATCCATCCATCCATCTTCTTCCGCATATCCGGTACCGGGTCGCGGGGGCAGCAGTCTAAGCAGCGATGCCCAGACTTCCTTCACCCCAGACACTTCCTCCAGCTCTTCCGGGGGGACCCCGAGGCGT
>JAZEWT010000029.1:8785355-8799522 GCA_036362905.1 Mordacia mordax
GGGGGGCGCAAGCTCTGACATGTTTTACATGTATTCGAGCTGGTCACATGCAGAGTGACTGCCATTGCGCAGGATGGGCGCAGTAGCTGGCAGGAAACGCCAACACCCTCTGGTAAATGGGAGACCCAGGTGTGTGATTGAAATAATCCCAGCACAAATTGATGATGAGTGTGAGCGAGTGTTCCTACAGGAGGCGGTGCTAAGCAACACGGGTACACGGCACACAGGTTTGACTGGAGTCTTCGGTGGTGGGCATGGTCGCGGTGGCTGCGGTAGAGAGAGGGCTCAAGGGAGGGGATGACCGACGAGAATCTTGTTTGACACAGGCACGATTGCTTCTGTCGTGAGCTGCGCCTACTGTCAACAAGTCGGCATCCCTCTGCACCACCTCTGCGCACCAGACTGGGGGCTCCAGATAGCAAATGGGACTGGTCTGCGCCTTCTGGGGCACGTATTGCTGAGTGTGCGCGTGGGGACAAAGGAATGACGTAAAGAATTCGATGTTGCCCCGTCCTTGTGTCACCCATATATTGCCTGTACAGACCTGCTGAAGGCGCTGGGGCTCACGGTCTGCATCGGCTTGTGGTGTGCTCGATAGACGGGGTTGGGGGTGACGACCCCACTTAAGGGAGTGCGGTCATACCAACCCGACCACGACGTGGAGCCCAGCTAGCTGGAGCGAGGTGTGGACATCCCGCCGATGTCTGAAGCCCTCCTGCCACTAACACTGTAGCACTCCGAGGTAGACCTGCATGCTGCCGGAGACGTCGTGGTCACTTCCCACCCTGAGCTTGCCAGATGCCACGGGTTGGTGGAGTCGGCCACTGTCGTGAGTGTCAGTCAGGACCGCTTGGCGCTGCGAGTGGTAAATCTCCATAACGGCCCCGTGCACTTGCGTCAGTAGACCGTTGTGGTGGCCGTGCACACATTGCATGCACAGCACCACAGGGGGTCAGTATTCGCACTTTGGCCAAAGAACGGGCCCCAGCCTGTGGAGGGGGATGAGGACCTAGCCTGGCGGGTGAGCCTGGCCTTGCGGGGGAGGGCCACCTCTCTCCATAACGCAGTATGCGTGAATTGGGATGAGTTAGTAGCAGATGAGGCTACACAATTGAGAGGGCTGTTGACAGAATTTGATGGGGTATTTCGTCAACATGATTCTGACGTCGGGCAGACCAACCAAGCCCAACACCAAATTGACACCAGGGTTGGCCGCCCCATCAAACTACCAGCATACTGCATGGGGGGGGGGGGGGCTCTAGAGGACCCAAATTGGTAATGCGATGATCGAAATTTCCAGGGATGAGATAATTCAGCCGTTCTCGAGCTCATGATCGGCTCCAGTTGTGCTAGTTAGCAAAAAAGATGGGTCAACCCGCATTTGTGTTGACTTTTGCAAACTAAACGCTATCACACTGAGGGATGCTTTCCCAATCCCTCGCGTGGACGAGACCTTAGGCAGCCTCGCCGGGGCCAAGTATTTCTCGACCCTTGATATGTCCGCAGGGTATTGGCAAATCGAGATGGTCCCGCAAGATCACGCGAAAACGGCATTCACAACCGCCCGAGGCATTTTAGAGTTCCGCGTGATGCCGTTTGGACTGTACAACGCCCCCACAGCCTTCTAGAGACTCATCGAGGTGGTAATGTGGGGACTGCAGTCAGATCGATGTCTGATATATCTCGATGGCATCATCTTCTTCGTGAAAGCTATGTTGGAGTACCTGGCCCAACTGCGGGAGGTGTTTTCAAGACTGCGTGAGGCCTGTCTTAAATTAGAGCCCGAAAGTGTTTTCTCATGCAGAGAGACGTGGCCTACCTGGGCCACAGTGTCAGTGTGCAAGGGGTACAAACTGACCCCAACAAAGTATGGGCAGTGGTGGCATGGCCGCCACCATGTTATGTCGCTGATGTGCACTTATTCCTGGGACTAGCCACCTACTATCGTTGATTCGTGCCAGGATTCAGTGAGATTGTGAGGCCCCTGTCCCAACTAATCTCCCCCAGAAATGTCTTT
Organism: Mordacia mordax; assembly: GCA_036362905.1. NCBI lineage: Eukaryota > Metazoa > Chordata > Hyperoartia > Petromyzontiformes > Petromyzontidae > Mordacia > Mordacia mordax. Next base: position 8,787,373 of record JAZEWT010000029.1, read on the forward strand.
ATGTGGACGGAGCAGTGTGCCACGGCATTTGAAGCCTTCAAGGACAGCTGCATTCACACCCCCATCCTAGTCTTCCCCGATTTTTCACAGGAATTCATCTTGGACACTGACACATACTGATACGGGCTGGGTGCGGTGCTGTCCCAAAAGCGGGGGGGGGGGAAGACGGAACGGGTGATCACGTATGCCACCCGGACCCTGAGTGGGGCCGAATTAAACTACTATGTCACCTGCCAGGAGTTGTATGCTGTTGTGTTCACGTGCCACCAATTTAGGCTGTACTAGTATGCTCGGGGATGTCGTGTGCGCACTGACCGTTATGCCTTGCAGTTCTTGCTGAACTTCAAGGAATTGAGGGGGCAGATGGCGTGTTGGCTGGCCCAGCTGCAGGAATACGACTTGTGGGTCGAGTACTGGGAAGGCCACATGCATGCCAACGCGAACGTGCTGTCGCAGCAACCCCCAGTGGCCTCTGATAACCCCCTCGAACAGGTGTGTCCGTGCTTTACTGGTGGGCACTGTAGGCACCCAAACGAGCCTGGGGACCAGGGGAGTGTGCCAGCTGGTGCTGTCTGTGTAGCAGCGGGGCAGAGCACTGAGGGAGGGGCCACGTCCTTGATGGGGGCATCTACGCGCCCAATCATTATCGACCAAGTTGGGGCCGACGTTGGGTGCGCCTTTCTGAGGCTCAGCCCAGAGCAGCTGTGCCAGGTCCAATGCCACAAACCTGATCTGGCCACAGTGGGCGACGCCCTGGCCCATCGTGCTTTGGCCATTGATCGTTCCTGGCAGGGGTTATATGACCGACTGGGCCTGTACGATGAGGTGGTGCGGGAGTTCACGGGGACCGGAGAGCTCGGACCAGTGTGTGTCCCCTCACAGGTATGGCCTCAGCTGCTGCGGCTGATCACCCCCTCAGCGGTCACGATGGGGAACGACACACGCGGGAGACCCTGCGCTGGACCTACCTGTAGCTGAAGCTGGTGCGGGACATGTCAGTATGGGTGAGGGGCTGCAGTGCATGCCAGCGGGGCGAGTGAGGGCCCCCACTGTACACGGTCCCCCTCCAGCCGCTACGAGTTGGCCACACAAACTTGTTGATCGGTATCGATCTACAGGGGCCCTTCCCGACATCACCCTGGGGAAACCAGTACATTCTAGTAGCCGTAGAGTGTTTCTCGTGCTACCCAGTGGCAGTAGCAATTCCCAATAAGACAACCGAGACCATTGCTTGGGCGTTCCTAGAGCATTAGGTGCTCAAGCACGGTTATACCAGAGCGTATTTTGACATACCAGGGCTGGGAATTTGAGGCCCGGTTGTTCAGAGTCCTCTGCCAGAAACTGGTGATCCAAAAGGAGCGGGCCACCGTGTACCACCTCCAGGCCAATGGCATGGTCGAGCACATGAACTAGATACTGGCTGGTAAGCTGAGATGCATGGTGGACCAACATCAAAGGCATTGGGACATACATCTGTCATACGCGCTGTTTGCTTACAACACAATAGTGCACGCGTTCATGGGGCAGACCCCTTTCCTCATGATGTTTGGTCACAAGTCTCGTCTCCCTGCAGATCTCTTGTTCAGGGTATGGCCGCCCCGACCGCCAGAACTGGAGTACCCGCTATCACAGCTCCTACACAGGCTACGACAGGCTCTCGGCGAGGCATAGCAGGCCGGAGATGGTGCTTACCAGCGTGAGGCCCGGAGTACCAACCCACGCACCGAGCCCACCATGTTCCCAGCAGGCGTGCGGGCGTGGCTGTTCGTACCCCGGGTAAAGCCGGGCAAGTTGGGAAATTAACGGTGCCCTGGTCGGGGCTATTCACCGTCACCCCACAGATTTCTCATGAACGCTCGCCCTTCATGGAGGGAGGGGCGAGAGGGGAGCAGGTGGTGAACGTCCAGCAGCTGCAGCTGTGGAAGGTGTCGCCGGGGGGGTAGGGCCCCCGGACGGCGGCCGCTCCCCACCGACCGAACCCACCGGTGCTGTCTCCGGCCTCAGTGCAGCCATACATGGGCCCCACGGGGGAAGAGGTTCCCCGAGCAACCCCTGACCCACTGCCCCACGCAGATGCGGCTTCGCAGAGATGGAGGCTGAGGGGAGGTGCCATCAGGAGGAGAGGTCCCCCGTGCGGCGGCCACACCCCAACGACTGAGGGGGTGGCGCCGGGGCTCGGGGCCCCGACTGATAGCCCAGCACCTGATAGTGCTCGGACAGCAGGGCTCACCCCGGGGTCGGGTCCCCGATGGCATCGACGTGAGTGGCGATGGTGGCCAAACCCCCCATTTATTTGGTTGTTCCAGTAATCCAGTCTCTTGCTCCCTAAGCCGCTCAGGTCACGAAGCACCACCGGTGCATCCCTGCGCTCCCACCCAGACAGGACAACTGCCTCAGACATCTGTGGGATTTCACGTACATGGCAGTAGACTGGAGGTGGCGACCCGAGCCCGGGACAGAGCTGGTCGCTGGAGGGGGCAATGTAATGCCATGGATCTCACGCACCCCACACCATACATCGACATTGCATAGAGGCCCGCATTGGTGCACCCCGAAACCACGACTGGATTTTAGAGCAGGACCCTCGTTAGGAGAGATAAATTCCAAGATTTTCCCCAAGTTGTGTAAATTGCTTCGGCCGGGGGCACCGTCAAGGGCCAGGTTGAAGCGAGTGCGATCACGCCTGCAAATCAGAGAACCTGTCATGTTAGAGGAACGAAGGACGACAGACCAGTCAGGAGCAGATATACTGGTGGGGAGGGGGGGGAGTGAAAAGAAGGACTGATGGGGTACGGGATACTGGCAAAAAAGTACCCATAGCGTTAACAGCTCCACCTGAGCTATAAAGTATTGATACTGCATTGTCCTGAGCTGACTGCCTTTTGGCAATGGCTGACACTGGCAAATAGGCTCAAAAGGAAGCCACTGACTGGTGAAGGTCGGTCAGTTGAAGGACAATGCATAGCTTATCAAAGCTACCTGTTTGCATACTTTGCCACTAGTATATGTGGCTTTTGCAAACTGGACGCATTGTAAAATGTGTCTATTTTGGTGTTTGGGATCTTAACACCTGCATAATTGCCTGGCAATTATGCAGGTGTTAAGATCTTACACCTGCATAATCGCCAGATACGGTAAAACCTGTTGTAATCTTATATTTGTATACTGGCAAAAAGCACCCATAGCACAAAAAAAAGCCCCATTCATTGCTGATCTGATCACGGACAACAGCCTGAACCTGCTATGACGAACAGAGAGCTGGCGCAATCAAGTTGATTTTCTCACGTTGAATCAAGCTCTACCGCAAGATTTTGCATTCCATCAGAAGGCTCGTTCCCATGGCTGCAGTGGCGACCTTGCAGTTCTCCACCATGTTTTTGTCGACATCCAGCCAATTCTGTCGCTGACCTTCCATCTATACGAGTAAATGTCTCTAGAATTGAGGTCGGCTCAACCTGTGAAGTTGGTGCTGCTCTACCGCCCACCTGGAGCCTCAACTTCTTTTGTCAATTAACGTTCTGAGCTGCTTTCTAAGCTGTGTTTCAGTTCTGAAAGGATCCTGATTCTTGGCGATTTCAACATCCATGTTGACTCTCTAAAGAGCCCTCTTGCAACGGATCTCATGACCACTCTAAACTCACTTTGCGTCACTCAATACGTGACATCTGCCACTCACAGACGCGGCCATACTCTCAACTTGTTTTTTTTTCTTGGGGCATGTCGGTAATCAACCTGTCCATCACTGATCCTGGTCTGTCTGATTACTCCAATTTCCATCACCAAGCAACAAATCCAATTTCGAAACCTTAATGCCCTCACTCGCGACATATTCACCATGGTAATCAACATTTTATCACTCTGCCTCGGCTCACTCTCTCTGATGCGACAGTAGAAACTTATAACAGCCTGCTATCAAGCATACTGGACGATTTGGTCCCATCAAAATCACACCATGTGTCAGACGTAAATCCATCTCCCTGGTATACTACTGAACCCCGGAATCTCAAGACAAAAGCACGCAGGGCCGAATGGAATTAGAGAAAATCTTGCCTCACCATGTGCGCTGTAATCTTTAAGAACCAGCTCAACTGCTATCGGAAGGCACTTGACTGCGCCCATACCAACGACTTTCCAACATTGTGGCTGATACCTGCAACAAACCAAAGATTCTTTTCTCGACAATTAATCGTCTCCTGGGTGGCACGGTGGCCCAGTGGTTAGCGCTGTCGCCTCACAGCAAGAAGGTCCCGGGTTCGAATCTCTCGGCTCGGGTGCCTTTCTGTGTGGAGTTTGCATGCTCTCCCCGTGTCCGCGTGGGTTTTCGCCGGGTACTTCGGTTTCCTCCCACAGTCCAAAAGCATGCTCCTGGATAGGTTGATTGGCTCGCAGACTAAAATTGTCCCGCAATGCCCGGCGATGGACTGGCGTCCCGTCGTCGGGTGTATTCCTGCCTTACGCCCTGTGTTTCCGGGATAGGCTCCGGCTCACCGTGATCCTATATAGGATTAAGCGGTTTCAGATAATGAGATGAGATGAGAATCGTCTCCTTCGTCCAACTAGTTACTCACTCTCACCTATCTTCACTCATAAAGATCAGGTGGATCAATTGATTTAGTTGTGCTCAGAAAATGCCGAATCCCACTACCCAGCCTTCACCACCAACCTCAACAAATGCTCGCTCCCCTACCTTGGTCTCAACGAGTTAACGGAATCCGATCTCCATTAATTACCAGGTCTCGGCCTACAAACTACTCCCTCGACCCCTTCTCATCCAAACTCATCCGGGTAAATTTCAAATCCCTTGCCATTTTCGTCACGAATCTCTTCAATAACTTACTTCGCGCCTGCATCGTCGTCGTCGTCCCTCCCCCCCCCCCCACTATTCAAATGTGCCGCAGTTACCCCTTATTAAATCCTTGAACGTGCAATAGCCGTGCAACTCCAGAAACACATCCTCATCAATGACCTCCTCGATCCCTTACAATCTGGTTTCAGATTCGGCCATACTACTAAAACTGCTCTGGTCAAAGTTGTTAATAATCTACTCCTCACTCCTGATGAAGGCTTGCCGAGTACTTTTATCCTCCTATACCTAACCGCTGCCTTTGATACCATTGACTATCTTACCTTACTGCAGTGACTAGAGCGTATAGAGCCTTTTGGCTGTTTCTTGCATTGACTGAGCTCCTACCTCTCCGACCGAAAGCAGATCATCAGCCTCGGAGGCTATAACTCAGAAATCTATCCTGTTTTGTCTGGAGTTCCTCGGGGTTCAGTTCTCAGCCCACTCCTCTTCAGCATCTACATACAACCACTTGGCCATATCCTCTCATCTCATCTTTCATCTCATTTGTCTGAAACCGCTTAGTCCTATACAGGGTCACGGTGAAGCCGGAGCCTATCCCGGCAGACACAGGGCGCAGGCAAGGATATACCGACGATGGGACGCCAGTCCATCGCCGGGCACTGCGGGGCAATTTAGCCTGCGAGCCAATCAACCTATATAGCAGCATGCTTTTTGGACTGTGGGAGGAAACCGGAGTGCCCGGCGAAAACCCACGCGGACACGGGGAGAGCATGCAAACTCCACACAGAAAGGCACCCGAGCCGAGAGATTCGAACCCGGGACCTTCTTGCTGTGAGGCGACAGCGCTAACCACTGGGCCACCACGCCGCCCTGGCCATATCCTGCACAGCCATAATCTTAGCTACTATTGCTATGCCGATGACAACCAAATCTATATTCACGCAAAGCCATCCATAGATGGGTTTGATCTTTGGATGTTGTCCTGCCAACTGTGAAGGCCTAGCTCAATTCAAATTTCCTAAAACTAAATGATGACAAAACAGAAGATTTGCTTGTCGCAACCCCACACCAATTATCTGAGGCTTAACCTATTCAATTTATGCTTGACGACCAGACCATTGAACAATGAAATCCATTTTTGGGTCAGGTCATGTAAAAAATTATAAAATAGTGTCGTTTAACCCTCCACCACCCGACAATGCCAATCAGAAAGGGGTTGTCACGTTGAACGGAACACGCAGCAATTCCTTCACCATCTCATCCAACCGGTGTGTTGAAAAGTGACCTCACAATATTTTACAAAAGATGTATACGACGTTTCGCTGATAACTACGTTCAGCGTCATTCATGATGTCCCTCTGGCCGAGTTCTCTTCGTTGAATGAGAGCTCTCTTGTAGGGGTTGTCCCCCACAAGAGAGCTCTCACTCAGCGAAGGTACGAGGAGACTGTAACTTCCGCGCCGCGTAGACTCCCACCGCCAGCCCCGCCGCAGCACCCACCCCTCCCGGGGCGCGGGGCCGCGAGATCACGAAGCCCAGCGAGGAGCCCTTGAGTAGCGGGGAATGGCGCAGGGCTCCGTCTCCACCAGCGGCAGCCCGCGCCGTGCACGGAGAGATGGGCGGCCTGCCGGTCGCTCGCTCCTTCGCTCGTTGTTCACTCGCCACGTCCTCCACCTTCTCCGCATCCTCATCCACCTACACCGGCACCACCACCGACATCTTCACCACCACGACCACCTCTACTGGCACTACCACCACCGAAGTCGCTACCGCCACCACCACCACCACCACCTTCTCCACCTCCACCACATCCACTACCAAATCGCATGCCGCTGCTGCTGTCAGGGTTATAATCGCTCTGCGATGAACTGGCGTCCCATCCTAAACACAGTACTGCCTCGTGGCCTGTGCCTGCCAGGATAGGATCCGGTTTAGCGCGACCTCTCTACAGGGTTAAGCGTGAACTGCAACTGAATACATATGTGGGTTAGTGAATGAGCGAGAGGGTGCGTGGGTAAAGGGGTGGGTGAATGGGTCGGTAAGCGAGTGGGTTCAGTGAGTTTTGAGTGAGTGTGAAACTCTCACCGTGACTAAATAACCCCGACATTCCCATCAGTGGGCCGTGAGCACCACCTAGTCATCCGTCGAGACCAGATCCACGTGGGTCCAGTGGGCCTTGAGGTGCAAAAGATTAAGAACTCCTGTTCTGGAGGATTGAGGACTGCGAACGAACAAGTTAATGAATCAAGCATCTGCTGCCTAGTGAATGAATCGATTATCTTTCGCAGCCCTATGTGGAAAAGCTGTAAATAAACTTGGGAACTGCTTAGAGACTGAAATAAATTAACCCCCCTTCATCTCTTCCTCTCGCCAGTCTCTGAATAATGCAGTGTTTACAACAGCTTTCAAACGCTGCCCTTACCGGATAGCCGAGTTCCTTTAAAGCAGTGAGTTTTAGGGACGCATCTCCCACGTTAAACGAGGAAAGCAGTAGAGAGAGGGGCTTGCTAGTGCAGGAGGCCTCTTCTGGTAGCAGTTGCAGAGCTGCAGCTTTGCCTTCCTACCTTATGTCCTCTACATCTCGATATAATAATGGACCTTTTTGCATCTGGCAAGAATGTTTATGCTGCCCTCGGGCGGACGATGCCCCAGTATTATCTACAGCAAGTCCCTCTCACATTGTGTAATGTTAACCAGGATGTAATCGAACGTCGTGTTTCATGTTTTAATAACTGATGATATTTATGAGCTCTCAAATTGTTATATTTGTAAAACTGTGCCGCCGTTTCTGAAAGTCCGCTCCAAGTTCCTGCAACCGGCCGCATGAACTACACCGTGTACCACGTTGTGTTTCGTTTCACGCATTGACGGACGCGGAGCCTTAAGTTCAGGGTGGGGATGCCTGAGTCGTGGAGTCCAACCGGGGATGTTCTCAATATTGGCTGAGTGCCTCCCACACGGACACCATGGACAACGAGAAACGTTTCTGACAAACCACTCCACCGTTTCGATGGAGGGTCTCACGGCTCGATGCGCGATGTTTGCTTTCCAAGGCTGCTCTTTCGGGATAGCCGTGTGGAGCGAAGTGGAGAAGAGAAGCGCTCGACAGGTCTATCCTGAAAGGTCAGCTTTGCAAAGCAACCATAACAATTCTTCTGCAGCAACAATCAGCCTTTCTGCACCAACCATGGTCTCTCCACTATAGCGACTCAACTCCACTCCCTGGAGAAATTGCACACTCGGACAAGATGTTTACAGTGAGGAGATGTTTATTAATTATTATTTAGCCCTTAACCAGAGCGACTCCCATCGCCACACACAGGTGTACACTTCTACTGACTACACAATAAAAAAATACCCAATACCGATTGGACAACATTGCACAGTGTCATGGTAGTGTTGCCAGACCTGTAACGAATGGTTGCACACTAGTGAGCAATTTATGAATCAAGAAATTCATCCTTGGTCTATGACTCGTCGTGTACAGGGTCGTGGTAAGCCAGAGCTTATCTTAACTAACCCAGGATGCGAGACAAGGCTCTATCCAAGATAGGACTCCAGTTCATTTCAGGGCACTTTGGGTCCACCCAAAGACCTTCATGATGGTTTGAAACAAGATCATGAGAACCCTGCCCAGACTAGGGTTACTGGGACCCAACCCTAGAACCAGGCCTGGGAGTGGCGTCCGTCGGCAAGCGCCTGGTGGCCGGTTGATCCACGTAACTCGGTCGGGCTCAGTCCAAAATGGATACGTGGAGCAGCCTTGTGGGCCCACCACCCGCAAGTCGAAGCATGAGGGTCGGGTGCAATGTCATCACGGCAGCGAAAAAAACGGACTTAAATGGACTCGACCTTTGCAATGGAAACTGGCTGTTTGGACGTGGAATGTCACATCTCTGGTGGGGAAAGAGCTTCAGATAGACCAACTATCTGAAGCCGGAAAAGTACCGGCTTCAGATAGTTGGTCTCACCTCCACACATAGCATTGGCTCTTCTCGATCTGGGTTGGTTTCTCTCTTACTCCGGGGTGGCCCCAGGTGAGTGGACCAGGGCGGGAGTGGGGATACTCATCAGCACCCGGCTTGGCGCTGCACAGTTGCAGTTTTTCCCGGTGGACGAGAGGGTCGCCTCAATGAGACTTCGGGTCTCGGAGAAGAAAACCTTGACCGTTGTTTGTGCGTATGCGGCAAATAGCAGTTCAGAGTATTCGGCCTTCTTGGAGACAGTTGGTGCGGTGCTCAATAGGGTTCCGTCTACTGACTCCATAGTCCTACTAGGAGACTTCAATGCACACGTGGGGAACGATGGAGATACCTGGAGGGGTGTGATTGGGAGAAATGGCCTCCCCGATCTGAACCTGAGCGGTGAGTTGTTACTGAATTTCTGTGCTTGTCATGGATTGTCCATAGCAAACACCATGTTCGAACACAAGGAGGCTCATAAGGGTACTTGGTACCAGAACTCCTTGTGCCGAAGGTCAATGATCGATTTTATAGTTGTTTCAGCAGACCTAAGGCCGTATGTTATGAACACTCAGGTGAAGAGAGGGGCAGAGCTGTCAACTGATCACCACTTGGTAGTGTGTTGGACCCGACGCACAGGGCGCCTGCCTGATAGACCTGGGAGACCTAAACGAGCAGTGACGGTGGCCTGTGATCGTTTGGCAGTGCCAGGTGCGGATGGATTTCAACTCGCATCTCCAAAAAAACTCCTGCATCCCGGGAGAGGTCAAGTCCATTGAGTCTGAGCGGCTCTTGTTCAAGACCTCAATTGCTGAGGCGGCTGCGAAAAGCTGTGGCCTGCAGGCAGTTGGTGCCTGTCATGGCGGCAACCCTAGAACCCGTTGGTGGACACCATCGGTGAAGGAAGTCATCAAGTCGAAGAAGGAGGCTTTCCGAGCAATGCTTGTGAATCGCTCTCCTGGTTCGACTGAGAGGTATCGACTGGCCAAGAGGGGAGCAGCTGAAGCGGTTGCTGAGGGAAAAGCTTGGGCATTGGGAGGAGTTCGGAGAGGCCATGGAAAGCGATTTTCGGACGGCTTCAAAGATGTTCTGGCAAAACCATCCGGCGCCTTAGGAGGGGTCGACGGGACATCGCCCAAACTGTTATCAGTAAAGGAGGGGAAACACTAACCTCTACTGAGGAGATAGTTGGAAGGTGGAAGGAACACTTTGAAGAACTGCGTAACCCGGTGGACACGCCATCCTTCCAGGAGGCAGTGTTGGAAACCTGTGGTGGAGTCGGGTCCATTACTGTGGCTGAAGTCACTACGGCAGTCAATAACCTCCGGAATGGTAAGGCTGGAGGCGTGGATAAGATTCGTCCGGAGATGTTGAAAGCACTGGACAGTGTTGGGGTATCGTGGTTAGCGCGCCTCTTCAATGTCGCTTGGAAAGTGGGTTCCGTCCCTCTGGACTGGCAAACTGGGGTAGTGGTCCTTATCTTTAAGAAAGGGGACCAAAGAGTGTACTCCAACTACAGAGGGTCAGAGTCCTTAGTATCCGAGGTAAAGCCTATGGCAGGGTTCTGGATTGGAGACTTCGACCATTAGTCGAACCACAGATTCAGGAGGAACAATGCGGTTTCCGCCCTGGCCATGGAACCATGGACCAGCGTTTTGCCCTCTCACAGATAATTGCGGGGTCATGGGAGTTTGCTAACCCAGTCTACATTTATTTTGTAGATCTGGAGAAAGCCTATGACCGTGTACCCCAAGATTTACAGTGGAAGGTGTTGCAGGAGTATGGGGTGCTGGTATCTCTTTTGAGAGCAATCCGGTCTCTCTATTCCAAGAACGAGAGCTGTATCCGTATACTTGGCGTGACGTAGAATCCGTTCAATGTGGCCGTTGGTCTCCGCCAAAGGTGTGTCTTGTCTCTGCTTCTGTTCGTGATTTTCATGGACGGGATCTCAAGGCGCAGCCGGGGTATGGAGAGAGTCCAGTTTGGGGGCATAGAGGTGGCATCGCTGCTGTTAGCAGATGACGTTGTTCTTCTCGCCTCATCGGATTGTGACCTCCGATGGGCACTCGACCATATCGAGGCTGAGTGTGAAGTGGCTGGGATGAGAGTCAGAACCTCTAAATCTGTGGCCATGGTCCTCTCATGGAAAAGAGTGGGTTGCCCTCTTCAGAGAGGGGAGAGCAGTTGCCCTTAGTGGAGGAGTTTACATATCTTGGAGTCTTGTTCACGAGTGATGGTAAGTGGGACGTGAGGCTGGCCAGCGGATTGCAGCAGCGTCTGCAGTGATGCAGGCACTGTACCGGTCTGTGTTAGTGAAGCGGGAGCTTGGTCCTAGGTCAAAGCTCTCGGTTTACAGGTCAATCTATGTCCCTTTCCTCACCTATGGTCATGAACTTTGGGTAATGACTGAAAAAACGAGATCGCGGATACAAGCGGCAGAAATGAGGTTTCTCCGCCTGGTTGCTGGGCTCACCCTCCGTGACAAGGTGAAGAGCACAAATATCCGGGAGAACCTCAGATGGAGTCGCTGCTCCTCCAGATTGAGAGGAGTCAGTTGAGGTGGTTCAGGCATCTGGTAAGGATGCCTCCTGGAAGGCTCCCCCGGGAAGTCAACCAGGCACGGCCCACTAGGCGGAGACCTAGAGGCCGACCCAGGACATGCTGGAGGGATTACATCCATCGGCTGGCCTGGGAACGCCTGGGATTCCCCCAGGAAGAGCTGGAATCTATTTTTGAGGAAAGGGATGTCTGGTCTACTCTCCTTGGACTGCTGCCACCGCGACCCTCACCAGAACAAGCGGTTTAGAAAATAGATGGATGGACAGAAATTATCCGAGGCAGCTACAACAAGCGACCAAAGTCGTGAATTGAACCCGGAGCCCTTGTTGCTGTGAAGCGGCAGCCTCTACCCTCTCAATGCTCGCCAGATGTTGCCAAAAGGCAATCAGTTCAGAACAACACAATATCAATACCTTATAGCTCGGGTTGAGCAGTTTATGCTATGGGTACCCATATCATTGAGACAAAGCTAAAAAGGAAGCTGTCTCTGATGCAGGCCAATCAGTTTCATGGACAATGCATATATTATCAAAGCATATTGTTTGCAGTCTTTACCACCAACGTGTGTGGTTATTGCAAACTTGCCACTTTAGGAAAAGTGTAGTGTTTTTAAGAATTTTGCACTATTATTGCCAGAAAAATGGGTTAAGCCTCTTTTCTTTTACAACTCTATACGGCCAAAAAAGTAGCCATACCATACGAGAAGTCCTCAATCGCGTTGACAATAAGCCTATGGATAATAATTTCCATGCGCCCCGCAAATGTTGGTGGAGTTCAATCACCATCCACCAATAAGCTCCTCTTTGCCACGTGTGTTCGCCC
>JAZEWT010000029.1:8910169-8923342 GCA_036362905.1 Mordacia mordax
CCCGGGGCATGGCGTGTCTGTAGTTGCCGTTCCGAGGATCTCCTACGGACCTTTTCTATAGAGTCTAGGCGACGCTGGATATATTTCAGTGTATCGCTCAGACCCGTTGGGCTAGCTCCATGGTCTCCGTGCTGCAACGCCGCCATGTCCTCCTCATCCTCCGGGTCTCCACAGGCCAGCAGCACCCCCTTGTGTCGGCGGGCCCGGCTACGCGCCGCGCTCTCGCACGCTAGACCATGTACCTGCACGAGTGTCAGCTCGGAGCGTTCGACATTCTCTTGCCACCAGTCGCTCCTTCACAGGTATCGGAGTAGCTCGATTTTAACCAAGTTCTGGGAGTACGGCTGCCCCTCCTCCGGGTAAGCCCGCTTGACGAGCACCGCCAGGCTCTCGACATAGTCGAGTAGGGGCTCGTCCAGCCATCTGCGTCGCCGCGCCAGTTCCTCCGGCACAGCTGCCGGTACGACCCGTTCGAACCGTTCTTTGTCCACCTGGATGAGCGGGGCCTAATCGTCCCATTTCCTCGCCTCCAGCGTACCCAGGAAACCGCACCGCGCACCCCCGCAGCTGGAGATGGACCCGCATTGCCGTCTCCATGTCTGACCAGCCTCCGAGGTGCCGCGCGCTGTCCATGTGTCACTGAAAATCCTCCCAGGACTCCGTAGCGTGGCCCAGTGTGGGTTCACATCCCACATCTGACACCAAATTGTAATGACGCGTTAAATTTCCCAGAGTCGACTGTGTAGGCTCCCCTACACGCGTCGTCGACGATCGCGCTTGCATAGGCGGACTCTCACCCATTCGCTCCAGCACAGGCATGGCAGGACTCTCCATTGAAACAACAAGGGTGGATTTATTACGCTGTGCACCACGAACAAAAGGCCACGTAGCCACTCGCAGACTCCAACAATGACGCAGCCCACTCTGACACTAAGACAGACAGAACCCCCGAGCTACTTCCATGTCTAAGATTACAACAGGTTTTACCGTATCTGGCGATTATGCAGGTGTTAAGATCCCAAACACCAAAATAGACACATTTTACGATGCGTCCAGTTTGCAAAAGCCACACATACTAGTGGCAAAGTATGCAAACAGGTAGCTTTGAAAATCTATGCATTGTCCTTCAACTGACCGACCTTCAGGCAGTGACTTCCTTTTGAGCCTATTTGCCGGTGTCAGTCGTTGCCAAAAGGCAATCAGCTCAGGACAACGCAGTATCAATGCTTTATAGCTTAGGTAGGGCTGTTAACGCTATGGGTGTTAGAGATCTTAACACCTGCATAATCGCCAGATACGGTAAAACCTGTTGTAATCTTATATATGTATACTGGCAAAAAAAGTACCCATAGCATTAACAGCCCCACCTACTTCCATGTCTTCAACTTTTATACCCCCCCCCCCGCGTCACCGCGTAGCATCAAACCACACCAAGCGCGGGCTCACCTCACTCCAACCCACGTGATGTTTACGAGTTTGTCAGTTGACCCTCTAGTTACCCCTACCTCGTTGCCTTAACACCACATGACCCTTGCAAACCCTAAACGGGGAAATTGACGCACTCCCCACATGCACTTATCCTGTCACGCTCGAGTCTGGGCACCACAGTTTGTATCATATAGACTGTAGTGTGTGTGATGTAGACTGTAGTGTGTGTTATATAGACTGGAGTGTGTGTGATATAGATTGTAGTGTGGAGATGTAGACTGTAGTGTCATATAGACTGTAGTGTGTGTGGTAGACTGCAGTGTGATGCAGGCTGTAGGATGTGTGATACAGACTGTATTGTGTGCATCAAACAGACGGTATTGTGTGTGTGATGCAGACAATAGTGTGTGTAAGACTATAGTGTGTGTGTGAGACTGTAGTGTGTGATGCAGATGGTAGTGTGTGCATCAAACAGACTGTATTGTGTGTGTGATGCAGACAATAGTGTGTATAAGACTGTAGTGTGTGTGAAGACTGTAGTGTGATGCAGACGGTAGTGTGTGCATCAAACAGACGTAAGTGTGTGAGTGATGCAGACTAGTGTGTGCAGCAAATAGACGGTATTGTGTTGGAGACAGACCGTAGTGTGTGTGTGATGCAGACTTTAGTGTGTGATGTAGACTGTAGTGTGTGTGTGAGATTAGTGTGTGTGTGATATAGACTGTAGTGTGTGTAAGACTGTAGTGTGTGAGACTGAGACTAGTGTGCGTGTGAGAAACTAATGTGTGTGTGATGTAGACTGTAGTGTGTGTGAGAGACTAGTGTGTGTGTTTGATGGAGAGTGTAGTGTGTGAGTGATGCAGACTGTAGTGTATGTGTGTGTGTGATGTAGACTGTAGTGTGTGTGAGACTGTAGTGTGGCGAGGCAGACTGTAGTGTGTAGTGTGTGTGAAACTGTGCGCGATTGAGACCAAGGTACCAGGGAAGGAGGAGTGGGGGGTCATGTTCGTGACCCAGAGACCAGCAGCGCTGTTTACGCAGTGGGTGGGAATGTACAGTGACGCAGTAGTGATGCTGCAATGATGCAGTAGTGACGCCCACTGTTGTGAACGTCTCCCTGACGTCCGTCGTTTTGCGCAGGGAGCCAAGGCCAGGAAGGTGGACCCGGCTGCTGCGAGTGTCTCCTGGCGGCGTTCTCCGTGCTGTTCATCATCCTCACCTTTCCGTTGTCCATCATCTGCAGCATCAAGGTCTCTCATGCCGCCCGGTTTGGGTGGCCCGGTGACAACCGCACTGGGCTACCCACCACCGGTGGTGCCTTTCACTCTGGCCGGATGTGGCTGGGGCTTATGCAGGTCTCCCTCTCTGGCCAATTAGAGTGGTGTATTTAGTGTTCGATGACGTGCTCCACAGATTGTGATTATGTTTACTGATTGTGTTTTTAGTTTTGTTTTTGTTGTTGTTGATGAAATTGCGCTGCTAGTGTCATCACGATCACACCGTCGTAACATCAGGATCACACCATCGTAACATCACAGTCACACCGTCCTAACACCACGATCACACCGTCGGAACATCAGGATCATACAGTCGTAACATCACGATCATACCGTCCTAACACCACGATCACAGCGTTGTAACATCACATGACAATCACACTGTCGTAACATCACTATCACACCATCGTAACATCACGATAACACCGTCGTAACATCACGATCACGTTCACACCGTCGTAACATCGCGATTATACCGATGTAACATCGCGATCTCCCCCGCCCCACCGTGGCACAGATCGTACAGCAGTATGAGCGCGCCGTCATCTTCCGCTTGGGACGCATCCTGCCTGGTCGGGCCCGCGGCCCTGGTAAGCACCGTGCACTCTCACTGCCGCCGCGCTCACCACCGCCGCGTTCACCACCACTGGTGCACACCATGTAAACATCGCCGCTAGCGACATACACGGATGGCTCACCACCCATCTCCTTCTTGTGCTGTGCTGGCATTTTATCACTATAATTTATTATTATTTATCAGACGCCCTTACCCAGGACGACTCACATCATTGTAGAGGTATAGTGAGGAAACCACACAGAGGCGAGGGGAAGGCAGCTATGCAGTCAGCCGGCGACAGCATTTGCTAGACGCCGCCTGTCCCGGCCGACAGAGGGCGCAAGGTTGGGCTATATTCAGGATGTGACACAGGGCACCACTTTTTGGGGGCAATGTACCCAGCAGGTCCAGTTAACTTAGAGGCACCAGCTTGTCATTGGAAACCAGAGTATCTGGCAAAACCCACGTGGGCACTGGGAGAGAGCGAGAGAACTCGCAAACTCCACACAAAAAATCACCCGAGCCGGGAATGGAACCCGGGCCCTTCTTGCTGTGAGGCGATGGAGCTACTCACTTCGCTGCCACCGCTCCGCCTTCACGGGCGCTGCGTGCTACCAGCGCTCGGTCGTACCGCCTGTTCGGGTTTGTGTTTTGTATGAGCCCGCGTGGCACACAACGTTTGAAGGCTTGACCAGGTGGGTGTCCGAGCAAGAACACGGGCCCCGCACAATGGCACGCGGGCCCGTGACCGTGTCACCACGACTCACCGTGAAGAGGATCGGACCGCTGATCAAGTGATTCTCATCCGCAGGGTGCGACTGCCTCTCCACTGCAGTGGTGGGAAGAGTTGACAATCGGTGGAGTCAGGGATTTCATTAATAAAAATAATAATATTTGAACTTCCGGAACACTTTTTACCCGAGGGTCACAAAGTGTTGCGCAGAGCTGTGGTAAGAATGGCATGTCAACAACAACAACATCAGCAGAGTAGATCATTTCCAATAAAATAATGTCTATAAATGATTGAGGCACGTAAGATAACACATAACATAATTGTTAAACAAGTGTAGGCAGCATCAAGTGTTTCTGAAACTGCGAGCCATCTCCCAAGCGGAGGGCAGTGAGCCGTATCAACAGTCCCAGCCAGAGAACACCAGGGGCTCTCGGAACGAGTGAGCCTTGAGACGGCATTATTGCCTGCGGCGAGGGTTGGCAACAGCTCCAAGAGGAGGAAGTGGGTGAGGATCAGGACTATGGCCCGCTCAGCTGTGGTGAATATAATGGCGATATCGTACAAATCTCCCTGCAGACATTTCCTGAAGGATATTTTCTCTCAGGGTGGGGGTGCTGTGGTAACGTCCCCACAGAAAACAGGTCCTGCCTTAAGCAGTTGTTCCCGCCTCGGGGACCTTTCTGTGTGGATGTTGTCTGATCCCTCCCTATCCTGCATGGGTTTCCTCCAGATTCTCTGGTTTCCTTTTATAAATACAATAAAAACACACTGATTTATTGTCCGATAGCCACGTGGCAGGCCTCCTCACACTTCTCTGTGGTTTCTTGTGCATCTCGAGCTTCAAACAAATGCCTTCGACATTCAGAGCTGTGCCACGCATTCATTAATTATCAGTACCCGCTTTATCCCATACAGGGTCGCGGGGGGCTGGAGCCTATCCCGGCTGATATAGAGCGCTAGCCAGGGGAATACCCAGGATGTGACACCAGTACATCATAGGCCACACTTTTTGAAGCAATTTACTCAGCAGGACAATTAACCTAGGCAGCAGCGTGTCTTTGGACGGTGGGAGGAAACCGGAGTACCCGACGAAAACCCATGCGTGTTCAGGGAGAGACGGAGCCTCGCAAACTCCACACAGAAAGGCACCCGAGCCGGGGATTGTGCCGCGCGTCATAGATCGTAAGTTTAAAAATTAAACTTCAGCATCTCCACTGCAAATACAAAGGTGGCAGTCCTTCCTCCTGGCTACTCACCCAGACTGTCACTGGTGCTGCTCCGACATACATCCGTGACCTACTTCAGGCACCCTCCTCAACACGACAACTCCGATCCTCCAATACGGGCAGCTTGCTGCAAGTGCCCAGATCGCACATACATTCGATGGGTGACAGAGGCTTCTCGCTGCTCTACGCTACTCCCAGACTCTGGAACTCCCTTCCATTAGAGATTTGGTCAGCTGAGTTCCTGGGAATCATTTTCAAATTTCGTCTCAAGGGTCAATCCTTCCGTGAGGGATTGAAATCCTCTGGCTAAGACTGTTGATGCAGCTCACTGTTGTTATGCTTGGATGATGGTTCTTACTGTTGACCTGGGCCTGCTCAAGAAAAAACGTACTCCTTTAATTACTTGTTTAACAATTATTTTACTCGTAATTTTACGTCTTTCACTGATCTATAGCCGTTATTTTACTTTAATCGATCTACTCTGATGTTGGTAACATGCCGTCGTCTCCACAGCTCTGTGCGGCGCTTTGTGACCCTCGGGCGAATGACGCTCAAGAAGTGCGAGTGTTATTAACCTCGCTAAAGCCCGTTCCCTCGGCAGTCTCTCGGTGTTCGAGCGAGGAACCTTGTGCTCGTGCGCCCCGCGCGCAGGTCTCTTCTGGGTGGTCCCCTGCATCGACAGCTTCGTGCGGATCGACATGAGGACCATCACGTTTGACATCCCACCGCAGGAGGTGGGAGCGCGCGCCGCGGGATTGCCCGCGCGCGCGCGTCGCTCCGTACGCCGGCCGGCGTGGGACTTTCGAAACCTTCGAACGAAACGTCGACCGCGGGCCGACGCGGGTCGCGAGTTTCGAATGGCGATCGTTTTGAACCACGGCGATGACCGACAGTAATCCTGCGTGAGCAGTTACTGGTTATTATTATTGATCAGACGCCCTTATCCAGGGAGAGTCACATCATTGTAGAGGTGTAGTGAGGAAACCACAGAGAGGTGAGGAGAAGGCAGCCGTGTATTCAGCCAGTGCAAACATTTGCCAGACGCTGCCTGTCCCAGCCGACAAAGCGCGAGGTGAAGTTATACCCAGGGTATGATGCCAGTACATTGCAGGGGAGACTTTTTTTTGAGGGGACAATTTAGTCAGTAGGACAATTAACCTAGGCGAGAGCATGTGTTTGGATGGTGGGAGGAAACCGGAGTACCCGGCGAAAACCCACGAGGACACGGGACAAAGAGAGAGAGAGAGAGAGAGACGCAAACTCCACACAGGCATCCGCACTGGGAACTGAACCCGGGACCTTCTAGCTGTGAGGCGACAGTGCGAAAATTCCTCATCTCATCTCATTGTCTGAAACCGCTTAGTCCTATATAGGGTCACGGTGAGCCGGAGCCTATCCCGGAAACACAGGGCGTAAGGCAGGAATACACCTGACGACGGGACGCCAGTCCATCGCCGGGCATTGCGGGACAATTTTAGTCTGCGAGCCAATCAACCTATCCAGGAGCATGCTTTTGGACTGTGGGAGGAAACCGGAGTACCCGGCGAAAACCCACGCGGACACGGGGAGAGCATGCAAACTCCACACAGAAAGGCACCCGAGCCGAGAGATTCGAACCCGGGACCTTCTTGCTATGGGGCGACAGCGCTAACCACTGGGCCACCGTGCCGCCCGGTGCTAAAATTACTTTTGTTTATTTTTTTACGTGGAGACACGGACGTGCGGGCAAGACATTCACTTCATTTTAAAATCAATTTATAGTCGTTATTTGACTTTCAATTGATCTTCTCTGATGTTGTTGACACGCCGTTCTCATCACAGCTCTGTACAGCGCTTTGTGACCCTTGGGTGAAACGAAACGAAAACATTATTATTTCTCTCCGTGCCACCGTGCCGGTCAACGCCTGCACCCCCGCAGATCCTGACGAAGGACTCGGTGACGGTGGGGGTTGACGGTGTTGTGTACTACCGCGTTGCCGACGCCATCATGTCGGTGGCCAACGTGTCGGATGCGCACGGCGCCACGCGCACGCTGGCGCAGACGACGCTACGAAACGCGCTCGGCACGCGCACGCTGGCGGAAATCCTGTCGGACCGCAGCGAGCTGGCGCACGCCATGCAGGTGCCACGCGCGCTCCGCTCGTTCATACACTCGCCACACAGAGCACACGCGTCCCGCACTCACCACACGCTTACCACACACTCGCCAGACACCACACGCTCACCACGCACTCACTACGCAGGTGTGATCACTATACTCTCAACCGTGCTCCTGCTTGTGTCTCCCCTCTCCCTTCACATATCCCCTCTCCTGCACGTGTCTCACCTCTCCTCCCCCGCGTCTCCCTGCAGATGAACCTGGACGACGCCACGGACACATGGGGGATCAAGGTGGAGCGCGTGGAGATCACCGACATCAAGCTGCCCCAGCAGATGCAACGCGTCATGGCAGCCGAGGCCGAGGCGGCCCGGGAGGCTCGTGCTAAGGTGAAGCGCCGCGCCCCGCCGCGAGAACCATCACCACGGGAACCCACGCCACGGGAACCCCCGCTGTGGGAGCCCTCGCGGCATATTCCTGCCGCCCTTATCGCACCCCCCCCCCCCCCATAAAACGTTGTCCTGTGCGGCTGTGCGGAGTAGATGGACAGATGGACAAATACACTTTAAAGTCATTCCACCCGTATACAATTATAGTTTATAGAAGAAAAAAAATTCGTTTCTCATATTCCCCGGTACAAAAACAAAACGAGGTGGAATAATCATTCAACAGGGCAGGGTTAAGCACTCAGATGATATAGACTGTACATAGTAACGTGGAGTGTTAAGTGCAGGTATGAGTCAGTGAATAGGGGTGGGGTAGCTTGGTATTGAGGAGCAGCCTGATGGCTTGCGGGAAGCAAATGTTGTATAGATCTGGCCTGGGTTCTGCAGTACCTTTTGCCAGATGGCAGGCGGGTAGAGTCCAGAGAAGGGGTGGGAGGGGGTCCTTTACAATGCTGGAGGCCTCGTGTGTGCAGCGCTTGATTGAAGTAGATGTCTTGGATGGAGGGAGAGAGGGGTCCCAATGATGGTCTTCGCTGTCGTCACTATCCCCTGCAAGGACTTACGCTCAGAGGCATTGTGAATCCCATAGCAGACGGTGATGCAGCTGGTCAGGACACTCAATAGTCAGCTGTAGAATATGGAGAGGGTGGGTGATCTCTCCGTAACTCCCCCGTGCCCCCCCACTGCCCCCCCCCTCCCCCACGCAGGTGATCGCCGCGGAGGGCGAGCGCGATGCCTCGCGGGCACTCAAGGAGGCAGCGGTGGTAATGAGCGAGGCCCCCAACGCCATGCAGCTGCGCTATCTGCAGACGCTCAACGCCATCGCAGCGGAGCACAACTCCACCATCATCTTCCCCCTGCCCGTGGAGCTCCTGCGTGGGTTCATAGCCCCCTCTTGAGGTGGCGGCGGCGCCGGATCGTGTTCGCCAGCCCCCTCTCCTCTGCCCCCCCCTCCCCGCCCTCCGCCCCTCCTCGTCCTCTCTCCGATGTCCGGTGGTGGTGGGTCTCGCTTCCCAATGGCGATGACCTCTCTGGTTTTTAAAAAAAAAAAAAAGGTTTTTAAGGCTGCGACGCGCCGCGGGAATCCAAAGAGAAACTGACGCCGACAGCTGTCGCCAGCTACGTATTTGCCGACGGCGATGCATTTTACCGGCGGTTACGTGTCCACTGGTGGCTACGCGTTTTACCGGTGGCTATGTATCTACCGGCGGCTACGCGTTTTACCGGTGGCTACGCGTTTTACGGGTGGTTACGCGTTTTACCAGCGGCCGCGTGCTTTATCGGCGGCTACATGTTTTACTGGTGGCTACACATCTACCGGTGGTTACGCGTTTACCGGCGGCCGCGCGTTTCACCAGTGGCTACGCGTTTTACCGGTGGTTACGCGTCTAGCGGTGGTTACGCGTTTTACTGACGGCCGTGCGTTTTACCAGCGGTTACATGTTTTACCGGTGGTTCCGTGTTTGCCGGTGGCTACGTGTCTACCGGCGGCCACGCGTTTTACCGGCGGTTACGTGTTTTACCGGCGGTTACGTGTTTGCCAGTGGCTACACGTCTAATGGCAGCCGCGCGTTTTGCCGATGGCTACGCGTTTTACCGGCGACCGCGCGTTTTACCAGTGGCTGCGCGTTTTACCAGCGGCTACGCATCTACCGGCAGCTACGTGTCTACCGGCGGCTACGCGTCTATCGGCGGATATGCGTTTTACCAGCGGCTACGCATCTACCGGCGGCTACGCGTCTACTGGCGGCTATGCATCTACCGACGGCTGTGCGTTTTACCGGCGGCTATGCGTCTACCGGCAGCTGTGCATCTACCGGCGGCTGCGCGTTTTACCAACGGCTACGCGTCTACTGGCGGCTATGCATCTACCGGCGGCTGTGCGTTTTACCGGCGGCTATGCGTCTACCGGCAGCTGCGCATCTACCGGCGGCTGCGCGTTTTACCAACGGCTACGCGTCTACTGGTGGCTACGTGTTTTACCAGCGGCTACGCGTTTACCGGCGGCGACGCGTTTTACCTGCGGCCGTTCCCCCTCGTTCGGTGGGGAACGGGGGGGCAGTGGCAATGAGCGATCCCTTGTTTGCTTGGCGATGATGGGCTCCGCAGACTGAAACAATCCGTGGCGATGTGGAGATACGCCTGAGGCCCGTTGTGCTTAAACACGGAACGATAACAACACACACAACACTTACACACAACACACAACACAGACAACACACATACCACGCTCAAACTGTCTCACCGGTCCATCGTCACATCACGTTGTCATGTCACGCTATCACACAACACAAAGACTCCATCTCATCGCTCCACCACACTATCTCGCTGGACCATCACGGCACACAGTTCACAGCGTTGCGACCATCATGTCATGCCATCGTACCAAGCGATCACATCGCAGTGTCGCACCATTACACCACATCACACCATCTCACCATCGCACTATTACATCACCAAACTCAAATCCCGCCGTTTTTTGTAAGACAGCGTGTAACGCTAGGCAGCAGTCACATGACCTTCGTCTGCGATCTCATTGGACGTCACCTTCCCGGTTGCCCACCAATAGGAGGAGCCGTTATTGGATCTGTTCAGATTTTTTGGGAAATGCTGCAGTAAAGATTTCCGGCGAAAACTGCCGGCAACGGTTGCCTTAAAGTTGCCGCGGTGTGTCATGGCTTTTACGTGCCTGGTGGTCATCACTCTGGTACCAGATCTCGGAACAATTCAGTTCCTTCTGCTGACTTGACAAAGGTCATGTCAATTCCAATTGCCTAATTGGGCACAGGCAGTGCCAAAGGACTGCCTGGGTCAAGCAGGGACAGTGCCTCACAACCGGTGCATTGGGGCAGTTTGCCAGGTGTACCGTAGAATTAAAATCCCAGGTGTGCGGTGGTATTTTCGAATTGATCAACGGACACACGGACAACGAAATGAATTGAGACAAAACATGTGAAATAAATAGACACCCAGACATGAAAGTAAAACATGAGCACACAGACGTTGAGACAAACGCAGCAGACAGACACAAACGATAAATAACGTGTTGAGGTGACGAGACGGACGCTCTAACAATTACAAATTACTCATTCACTCAGGGCGGCGGGTGGTTGCGCAGTGAGTAACGCTGACGTCTCACGGTAAGAAGGTCCCGGGTTCGGTTACCGACTCAGGTGCCTTTCTGTGTGGAGTTTGCGAGCTTCTCTCTCCCCGTGTCTTGCGTAGGGTATTGCTGGGTATTCCGATTTCCTCCCACCATCCAAAGATACAATGCTGCCTAGGTTAAGTGGCCTGCTGAGTCAATCGCCACCAAAATAAGTATTTCCCTGCGATGTACTGGCCTCACACCCTGGGTATTCCCCCCGCCTTGCGCCCTCTCTCCGCCGGGATAGGCTCTGCCCCCCCTCCCCCCAGCGACCCTATGCAGGATTAAGCTGGTACTAATAATGAATGAATGTAGGCCAATTAACCAATTATACAAAGACAAAAATCCTCCAAATAGTTTTTAACAGGATATTGCGGCGAGTAGCGTTAGCGTTTGTGAAGGCCTGTGCAGGACACGAGGGGGTGGGTTGCCAGCATCACGCCTGGGCTGTCTACCTCCCCATTGCTGATGTTCGACGATTTCGCCGGACGCAGGGGGCCTGTGTGAGCGGTTCGGAAAGCCGTCGCTGGGTGTTTGCCATGAGAGAGAGACGAGAGGCTCGCTCGCTAACCGCTGCGCCGCCGCGTGGCCACGTAGGGAGACGCCCGTGCGTCGGCCGTAATCCGCTGCTGGATGAAGGCCCCCCCCCTTCCCCCCCGCGCCGTGGAGTGACACCAGTTGAGAAGTACCACAGTAGTTGGAGCTGACGCCACGGTTTGCCGTGGCGTTGATTGTGTTCGTAATTCTGCGGTGTTTAACCGTTCAGCGTGACGAGGGGGGGGGGGTCTCCTAACACAAGCCCTTACGTGGAGGAAGGGAGCCGGGTGGTTGCGCGCGAGGCCGGAGAAAGGGGGGATAACGCGATGATCGCTCCTGAACACTGCTCTTTCGGGATAGCCACGTCGATCGCTCCTCCTTGGCTCTCCTTTGCGACGTTTCACCTCCCACGTCGGAGGCATCGTCAGGTGCTTTGTAAGTCATGCGACCACTATTTGCAGGTCCAGTCACTCCCTTCTTTTACAGCATCACTACCTTCTATAGCGTCACTTTATTCTTAATTACAATTAACTTAATATGAATTCTAATATGCGAGCAAGACTATTGAATCATTTCAAATGGACCCTCCCTTCCATAGTCCCTGGAAGGGAGTGACGCTGTAGAAGGGAGTGACGCTGTAGAAAGGAGTGACGCTGTAGAAGGGAGTGATGCTGTAGAAGGGAGTGACGTTGTAGAAGGGAGTGATGCTGTAGAAGGGAGTGATGTTGTAGAAGGGAGTGATGCTGTAGAAGGGAGTGACGCTGTAGAAGGGAGTGATGCTGTTGAAGGGAGTGATGCTGTAGAAGGGAGTGACGTTGTAGAAGGGAGTGATGCTGTAGAAGGGAGTGATGTTGTAGAAGGGAGTGATGTTGTAGAAGGGAGTGATGCTATAGAAGGGAGTGATGCTATAGAAGGGAGTGATGCTATAGAAGGGAGTGATGCTGTAGAAGGGAGTGATGCTATAGAAGGAGAGTGATGTTGTAGAAGGGAGTGACGCTGTAGAAGGGAGTGATGTTGTTGAAGTGATGCTATAGAAGGGAGTGACGCTGTAGAAGGGAGTGATGTTGTAGAAGGGAGTGACGCTGTAGAAGGGAGTGATGTTGTAGAAGGGAGTGATGTTGTAGAACGGAGTGACGCTGTGGAAGGGAGTGATGCTATTGAAGGGAGTGATGTTGTAGAAGGGAGTGACGCTGTAGAAGGGAGTGATGTTGTTGAAGTGATGCTATAGAAGGGAGTGATGCTATAGAAGGGAGTGATGTTGTAGAAGGGAGTGATGTTGTTGAAGGGAGTGATGCTATAGAAGGGAGTGATGCTATGGAAGGGAGTGATGCTATAGAAGGGAGTGATGCTATAGAAGGGAGTGATGCTGTAGAAGGGAGTGATGCTGTAGAAGGGAGTGATGCTGTAGAAGGGAGTGATGCTATAGAAGGGAGTGATGCTATAGAAGGGAGTGATGCTGTAGAAGGGAGTGACGCTGTTGAAGGGAGTGATGTTGTAGAAGGGAGTGACGCTGTAGAAGGGAGTGATGCTGTCGAAGGGAGTGACGCTGTCGAAGGGAGTGATGTTGTAGAAGGGAGTGACGCTGTAGAAGGGAGTGATGCTGTAGAAGGGAGTGATGCTGTAGAAGAGAGTGATGCTGTCGAAGGGAGTGATGCTGTCGAAGGGAGTGACACTGTAGAAGGGAGTGACGTTGTAGAAGGGAGTGACGCTGTAGAAGGGAGTGATGT
>JAZEWT010000029.1:8999460-9009777 GCA_036362905.1 Mordacia mordax
TCTTCACCCTGTACCAGGTCACTGTTTAGTTCAGTATCAGTACTCGCTTCGCTCTGTACCAGGTTACTGTTTAGTTCAATATCAGTACTCGCTTCACTCTGTACCAGGTCCCTGTTTAGTTCAGTATCAGTACTCGCTTCGCTCTGTACCAGGTCACTGTTTAGTTCAGTATCAGTACTCGCTTCACTCTGTACCAGGTCACTGTATAGTTCAGTATCAGTACTCGCTTCACCCTGTACCAGGTCACTGTTTAGTTCAGTATCAGTACTCGCTTCACTCTGTACCAGGTCACTGTTTGTTTAGTTCAGTATCAGTACTCGCTTCACCCTGTACCAGGTCACTGTTTAGTTCAGTATCAGTACTCACTTCACTCTGTACCAGGTCACTGTTTGTTTATTACAGTATCAGTACTCGCTTCATTCTCTACCAGGTCACTGTTTCGTTCAGTATCAGTACTCACTTCACTCTGTACTAGGTCACTGTTTGTTTAGTTCAGTATCAGTATTCGCTTCACTCTCTACCAGGTCACTGTTTAGTTCAGTATCAGTACTCGCTTCGCTCTGTACAAGGTTACTGTTTAGTTTAGTATCAGTACTCACTTCACTCTGTACTAGGTCACTGTTTGTTTAGTTCAGTATAAGTACTCGCTTCACTCTGTACTAGGTCACTGTTTGTTTAGTTCAGTATCAGTACTCACTTCACTCTGTACCAGGTCACTGTTTGTTAAGTTCAGTATCAGTACTCGCTTCGCTCTGTACCAGGTTACTGTTTAGTTCAGTATCAGTACTCGCTTCACTCTGTACCAGGTCACTGTTTAGTTCAGTATCAGTACTCGCTTCGCTCTGCACCAGGTCACTGTTTAGTTCAGTATCAGTACTCGCTTCACTCTGTACCAGGTCACTGTTTAGTTCAGTATCAGTACTCATTTCACTCTGTACCAGGTCACTGTTTAGTTCAGTATCAGTACTCATTTCACTCTGTACTAGGTCACTGTTTGTTTATTACAGTATCAGTACTCACTTCATTCTGTACTAGGTCACTGTTTGTTTAGTTCAATATCAGTACTCGCTTCACTCTGTACCAGGTCCGTTTGTTTATTACAGTGTCAGTACTCACTTTAATCTGTACCAGGTCACTGTTTGTTTAGTTCAGTATCAGTACTCACTTCACTCTGTACCAGGTCCCTGTTTGTTTAGTTCAGTATCAGTACTCACTTCACTCTCTACCAGGTCACTGTTTGTTAAGTTCAGTATCAGTACTCACTTCACTCTGTACCAGGTCCCTGTTTGTTTTGTTCAGTATCATGGGACCCCTTTCAGTTTGAATGAGGTCCTTAGTGGACGCCCACCACTGCCGTAGAAGAATAGCAGGTAGATCTTAGGGATGACATGCCGATGGTCAGAGGTCAGATCAGCTCCTCGGCAGGTCCTGGTGTCAAGGACATTGGCCCCCATCCGCTGCTCCTCCAATATGTAGTCCAGCAGATGTTGCTTGGACCCGGCAACACACCCAAGATGTTGTGTGGATGCGCCCAGTTGTCTGCATCATGACCCACTCGGGCATTAAAGTCACCTTGCAGGATGACCCTATCCCGAGGGGCCACTTTAGCCAACACCTGGGACAAGAGGTCATAGAAGACTCAACGGCCTTGCCTGCATCCCTCCACTGATGTTGATCTTCGGTGGGAGCGTAAGCCACCGCCACCACCACCACAATAACACGCACACGCTAACAAACTAACACACATTAACACAAACACACACTAACACACACAATGACACACACAGCACGCGCTCAGCACCACGGACAGCGCACGGGCTGTGTCTGCAGAGACCGTCTCTCGGCATCGAGGGGTAACCTGGAGTAAAACTGAGTAAATCTGGATAACTCGGGGCAACTCGGGGCAACAGCGTGCAACACGGAGTAACACAGTGTAACACGGAGTAACACAGTGTAGCAGAGTAACAAAATGTAACACAGTAACAGTGTAACACGCAGTAACACAGTGTAACACAGTACAACACAGAGTAACACCGAGTAACACAGTATAACACGGAGTAACACAGTGTAACACAGGATAACACCGTGTAACACGCAGTAACAGAGTAACAGAGTGAAACGCAGAGTAACAGTGTTACACAGTGTAACACCGAGTAACACAGTGTAACAGTGTAACACAGAGTAACACAGTGTAACACAGAGTAACACAAAGTAACACAGTGTAACACGCAGTAACAGTATAACACGCAGTAACAGAGTGTAACACAATAACACAGAGTAACACAGTATAACACAGTATAACACAGAGTAACAGAGTGTAACAGAGTAACACAGTACCACACGGAGGAGTACCACAGGGCAGGGTAGGACAAGGTGAGACAGGGAGCGGAGACTGATCACGGAACCATTGGGCGAGACAGCGGCTGGGAGGGGGCAGGGATGGAGGAGCGGGAGGAGAGGCAAAGGAGGAGGAGGGGGGAGGAGGAGGAAAGAGGGGGAATCGGAGAGGGGGAGGAGGAAAAGAGGAGGGAGTGGAAGAAGGGGGGGGGGGAGTTTGTGGGAGAGAGGGAGGAGGAGGGGGCAGGAAGAGGGGGAGGAGCAGTCGGAGGAGATGGGAGAGGTGAGGAAGAGGAGTAGCCGCGACTCACACACTCACTCACCCATACACTCACCCACACACTCACCCTCTCACTCACCCTCTTGCTCACCCTCACGCTTAATCACACACTCACTCACCCATACACTCACCCACACTCTTACCAACACACTCACTCTCTCACTCACCCTTACGCTCACTCTCACGCTCACTCACACACTCACCCACATTCTCACTCTCACACACTCATCCACACACTCACCCACACTCACTCGCACTCACCCACATACTTACCCTCACTCACCCACACACTCACCCACATACTCACACACTCACCCACACGCTCATCCTCCCACTCGCCCACACATTCACCCACATACGCATCCTCACACTCACCCTCACACTTACCCACACTCCCACCCACACACTCACCCACACCCACACACTCACCTTCAACCACACACTCACCCACACACTCACAACTCACCCACACTTCCACACACACACTCACCCTCACCCACACTCACCCTCATACTTACCCACACACACACCCACACATTCACCCTCACCCACACATTCACTCTCACCTTCAACTACACACTCACCCTCACATTCCCCCACAACACTCACCCTCAAATTCACCCACACACTCACCCTCAACCACACTCACCCACATACTCACACTCACACTCACCTTCAACCACACACTCACCCACAACCACACACTAACCCACACACCTATACACTAACCCACACTCTCACCCTCACACACTCTCACCCTCACGCTCACCCTCATGCTCACCGACACACTAACTCACACACTCACCTTCAACCACACACTCACCCACACACTCACTCACTCATATACTCACCCTCACATTCACCCACAACACTCACACTCACCCTTACACTAACCCACACACTCACCACTCACCCACACGCTCACCCTCACGCTCACCCTCATGCTCACCCTCATACCCACCCACATACTCACCCACACGCTCACACTCACCTTCAACCATACACAAACGCACACACTCACCCTCAACCACACACTCACCCTTACCCAGACTCACCCTCATCCACATCCTCACCCACATTCACCCACACGCTCACCATCACGCTCACTCTCAAAGGCTCACATTCACTCAGATTCACATTCACCCACACGAATACTCACACCTCACACTCACTCACTCACTCACTCACACCCACATGCTCACAACTCACCCTCACACTCACCCACACACTCACTCACATACTCACACTCACCCACACGCTCACCCTCACCTTCACCCTCACACTCACCCACACATTCAATCTCACATTCACCCACACGCACACTCACCTTCAACCATACACTCACGCACACACTCACCCTCAACCACACTCACCGACACACTCACCCTCACCCACACACTCACCTACACACTCACGCTCATCCTTACCCACACGCTCACCATCACGCTCACTCTCACAGGCTCACATTCACTCAGATTCACATTCACCCACACGAATACTCATACTCACACCTCATACTCACCCACATGCTCACAACTCACCCTCATCCACACTCACCCTCACACTCACCCACTCACATACTCACACCTCACACTCACACCCACACGATCACTCATACTCTCACTTACAGACTCACTCACGCTGACACTGACATACCCTCACTCACTCACCCACACGCTGACACTGACCCACTCTCACTCAGACTCATCCACATGCTCACCCACATGCTGACACTGACCCACTATCACTTACAGACTCACCCACCCGCTCACACAAGCTCACCCACACACTCACCCACACGCTGGCACTGACCCACTATCACTTACAGACTCACCCACCCGCTCACACAAGCTCACCCACACACTCACCCACACGCTGGCATTGACCCACTCACACCCACACACCCTCTCAGTTACTCTCTCACCTTCACACTCTCACAGTCACACTCCACTCTTCAGCTCCACAACCTTTCCCACCACCTCATTTAACCTCTTCTCCAGCCCATGCTGCGCCCATTTAACTCTTGGTCCGGTCGAACAGAAGTTGCTTGGTCAGGCGAGCGCTGCATTTATTCTCCTCGCGTACGCAAGGGGGGGGGGGCTTCCCCTACCCCCCCACCCCAACTAACACGAAATCTCATCTATAGTGGAAACGATTTCTCTCTGACCCCCGACTTGGCCCTAGCTCCAAAGGCTCTCCAGCCCGCAGTGAAATCCTCTCCACCCAATCTCAGCAGTGAGACCCTATCTACCCAATCTCAGCAGTGAGACCCTCTCTGCTCAATCTCACCAGTGAGACCCCACCGACAATCTCAGCAGTAAGACCCTGTCAACCCAATCTCACCAGTGGGACCTTGTCAACCCAATCTCATCAGTGGGACCCTCTTAACCCAATCCAACAAGTGAGATCCTCTCTACACAATCCCACAAGTGAGACCCTCTCTACCCAATCTCATAGTGAGACCCTCTCTACCCAAACTCACAGTGAGACCCTCTCTACACAATCTCAGTGAGACACTCTCTACCCAATCTTAGCCGTGTGACACTCTCTTAACAATTTCATCAGTGAGAACCTCTCTACCTAATCCCACAGTGAAATCCCATCTAACCAATCTCACCAGTAAGGTCGTCTCAACGCAATCCCACCAGTGAGATCGTCTCAACCCAATCTCACAAGTGACACCCTATCTAACCAATCCCACAAGTGAGATCCTCTCTATACAATCTCACCAGTGAGACGCTCTCTACTTAATCTCACCAGTGAGACCCTCTTTGCCCAATCCCTCGTGAGATCCGCTCTATCCAATCCCACCAGTGAGACCCTCCCTACCAAATCACACCAGCGAGATCCTCTCTCCCCAATCTCACCAGTGAAATCCTCTCTACTCAATCCAACCAGCGATAACCACCCTACCCAATCTTACCAGGGAGACCCTCTCGACCCAATCTCACCACTCAAACCCTCTCTAAAGAAACTCGCCAGTGAGACCCTCTCTACCAAATCCCACCAGTGAGATCCTCTCTACCCAATCCCACCATGCCAATCTCACCAGTAAAACCCTCTCTACCCAATCCCACCATTGAGATCCTCTCTACCCATTCCTACCAGTGAGACCATCTCTACCCAATGTCACCAGTGAGACTCTCTCTACCCAATCCCACCGGTGAGACCCTCCCTACCCAATCCCACCAGTGAGACCCTCTCTACCCAATGTTAGCAGTGAAATCCTCTCTACTCAATCCCACCAGTGAGACCCTCTCTAACCAATGTTAGCAGTGAAATCCTCACTACTCAATCCCACCAGTGAGACCCTCTCTACCCAATGTTGCCAGTGAGATCCTCTCCAATCTCACCAGTGAGACCATCTGTACCTAATCCCACCAGTGAGATCCTCTCCACCCAATATCACCAGTGAGACCCTCTCTACCAAATCCCACCAGTGAGATCCTCTCTACCCAATATCACCAATGAGACCCTCTCTACCCAATCCCACCAGTGATACCCTCTCGACCCAATGTTACCAGTAAAATCCTCTCATCAATCTCACAAATGAACCCCTCTCTACCCATTCCCACCAGTGAGACCTTCTCTAACCAAACCTATTGGTGAGACCCTATCTACCCAATTCCACCAGTGAGACCCTCTCTGCCCAATCCCACTAGTGAGACTCTCTACCAAATGTTACTAGTGAGAGCCTCTCTAGTCAATCTCACCAGCGAGATCCTGTCTACCTTATCTCACCAGTGAGACCCTCTCTACCCAATGTTACCAGTGAGATCCTCTCTCGTCAATCTCACCAGTGTGACCCACTCTACCCAATCCCACGTAAGACCCTCTCTACCCAATCCCACCAGTGAGATCCTCTCTAGTCAATCTCACCAGTGTGACCCACTCTACCCAATCCCACGTAAGACCCTTTCTACCCCATCCCACCAGTGAGACCCTATCTATCCATTCCCACCAGTGAGACTCTCTCTACCCAATCCCACCAGTGAGACTCTCTCTACCCAGTCCCACCAGTGCGACCCTCTCTACCCAATGTTAGCAGTGAAATCCTCTCTACCCCATCCCACCAGTGAGACCCTCTCTACCTAATCCCACCAGTGAGATCCACTCTACCCAATATCACCAGTGAGACCCTCTCGACCCAATCCCACTAGTGAGACCCTCTCTACCAAATCCCACCAGTGAGATCCTCTCTACCCAATGTCACCAGTGAGACCCTGTCTACCCAATCCCACCAGTGATACTCTCTCGACCCAATATTACCAGTGAAATCCTCTCTCATCAATCTCACAAATGAACCCCTTTCCACCCAATACCACCAGTGAGACCTTCTCTCCCCAATCCTATTGGTGAGACCCTATCTACCCAATCTCACCAGTGAGACCCTCTCTGCCCAATCCCACTTGTGAGACTCTCTATCAAATCCCGCCAGTGAGATCCTCTCTACCCAATCTCACCAGTGAGATCCTGTCTACCTTATCTCACCAGTGAGACCCTCTCTATCCAATGTTACCAGTGAGATCCTCTCTAGTCAATTACACCAGTGTGACTCACTCTACCCAATCCCACCAGTGAGATCCTCTCTACCCAATCCCACAGGTGAGACCCTCTCTATCCAATCCCACCAGTGAGACCATCTCTACCCAATCCCACCGGTGAGACCCTCTCTACCCAATGTCACCAGTGATACCCTCTCGACCCAATCTCAGCATTGAAACCCTCTCTACCAAATCCCACCAGTGAGACCCTATCTATCCAATACTACCAGTGAGACCCTCTCTACCCAATGTTACCAGTGAAATTCCGTCTCCTCAATATCACCAGGGAAACCCTCTCTACCCAATCCCTCCAGTGAGACCCTGTCTACCCAATGTTACCAGTGAGATCCTCTCCAGTCAATCTCACCAGTGAGACCCTCTCTACCTAATCCCACCAGTGAGATCCACTCTACCCAATATCACCAGTGAGATCCTCTCTACCCAATCCCACCATGCCAATATCACCAGTGAAACCCTCTCTACCCAATGTTACCAGTCAAATCCTCTCTCATCAATCTCACCAATGAAACCCTCTCTACCCAATCCCACCAGTGATACCCTGTCTATGCAATGTTACCAGTGAGATCCTGTCTACCCAATCTCACCAGTGAGATCATATCTACCCAATCCCACCGGTGAGACCCTCTGTACCCAATCCCACTAGGGAGACTCTCTCTACCCAATGTTACCGGTGAGACCCTCTCTACCAAAACCCACCAGTGAGATCATATCTACCCAATTTTACCAGTGAGATCCCCTCTCGCCAATCTCACCAGTGAGACCCTATCTACCCAATCCCACCTGTGAGACTCTGCCCAATCTCACCAATGAGATCGTCCCTACTCAATCTGACCAGTGTGACCCAATGTAGACAGCAGAGACCCGGTGATTTGGAACTTCCAATCTATTCAGAAGCACTGTGGGGATACCTCACGAAAGGTCAGAATTATTAAAAACAGCGGATGTCGCAAACACGGGCTTGACTGTGGGTATGTGTGCTTGTGTTATGGCGAAAGACTTCCAACACGGGCATGCAGCATGTGCCCAGATCGCACCTCCGTTCGATGGGTGACAGAGCCTTCTCACTCACTTCTCCCTGACTTGATGTTGCTGTTGTTGTGCTTGGATGACGTCTCGCTGTTGACCTGCGCCTGCTCAGAAATACTTATTCCTTCCTTTATTTGTTTGCAGATATCTTATGTTCTTCAAGGAATTATAGCCCAAATTGTACTTTATTTTATCCACTCTGATGTTGTTGTTGACATGCCGTTCTCTCCATAGCTATGTGCAGGCTTTGTGACCCTCGGGTGAAAGGCGCTTTCGAAGTGTTATTATTATTAAAGACAGTACTTGTGAGATTACAGGGGAAAAGCACCCGAGAAATGTAGGTATTATCATTCCATAAAGACACTGTACATCTGGGCATGGGCGGCACGGTGGCCCAGTGGGTAGTAGTGCCGCCTTGACAGCAAGAAGCTCCTGGGTTCGAATATCGGCTCGGGTGCCTTTCTGTGTGGAGTTTGCGAGTTCTCTCCCCGTGTCCGCGTGAGTTTTCGTCGGGCACTCCGGTTTCCTCCCACAGTCCAAAAAAACATGCTGCTGTATCGGTTAATTGGCTTGCAGACTAAATTGCCCTCAGTGCCCGGAGATGGACTGGCGTCCCATCGTGGGTATATCCCTGCCTTGCGCTGTGTCTGCCGGGAAAGGCTCCGGCTCACCACGACCCTGTACAGGACTAAGCGGTTTCTGACAATGAGATGAGATGAGATATTTGGGCATGTAGCGAGAGATGGGCGTGGGTTGAACTTATGTTGCCAGGGTAACCAGAAAACCTTGCCTATGAGGCACAGCAGAGGGGACCAGAAGGTTCCAGATGTGAGCAGAGTAAGATGGAGCAATGAGATATGGAGAGCGGAGGGATAGTGATGGTGGCGGCATGGTATGGAATCGAGTAGGGAAAAGGAATAGAAAGAACCCCCCGCCCATAACCGACCGACGAGAAGAGCAAGAGTGAGATTAGTGGACGTCTCCTGCATGTAGGGAGCACAAGGAAGAGACCGCTCGACCCGCAAGCACCACTGTTGTCGACCCCAGCACAGTGACCGTGGCTGGGCCACACCCAAATCACGTGGTCCACAGCGTAGCTCCAGCGATTTCGTCCTGTCGGCCCGAGACACAGCCTGGCGCGCCTGGCCGGCTCGGTTCAACGACCGGTTCGAGAACCAACGCAGACAACCCGTCTCATCAGCTCGAGGCCGGAGCGGCACCAACTTGGCTCGGGCGAGTTGCCTCGTCGCCACATCGTCACTGGGATCGGCTCTGTTCAAATGTCACATCATCATCAGGGTGAGCTGTGTTCATCACAGCGCCAACAGAACCGGTTCTGTTCATCACATTGCTACAGTACCAGTCCAGCGACTTCATCATCACGGCCACTTTTACATCAGTTGGACTGTTTGAGTCAACGCACACACAAGGACTGAACTGATGAGTCCTGCCTAGTGAGCCACTTAAGAGACACACGTTACTACAGTATTGTTGTGCATTGCCTGCAGCACACAACTGTGTAAATGCTGTACCGAGTGGGTTCATTAATAGCATGTGCGTCTACGAGGAGCGCTAACCGTTGGTAAATGGCAGGGAGCACTAAGTCCCTGTGTAAATGTGTTGTAACAGCAAGGTCCTGGGTTGATTCCCAGCTCGGGTGCCTGTGTGGAGTTTGTGTTTCTCTCCCCGTGCCCTCGTCGGTTTTTGCTGGGTACTCCGGTTTCCTCCCGCCAACCAAAGACACGCTCCTGCCTAGGTTAATTGGCCTGCCGAGTAAATTTCCCCCAAATAAAGTGTGCCCTGCGATGTACTGGCGTCACATTCTGGGTATTCCCCGGCCTTGCTCTCTCTCTACAGGATTAAGTGGGTATTGATGGTGAATGAATACTTGTGATTGGAGGTGTACTAGCCGCTCGTGAACCATAGAAGGCACGAGGCACCCACTTACAGGAACTGTGAGATAATTGCATGTGTTATGATTTGCCATTGCTTTTTAAGGGGGGGGGGGGTAAGTTAGTAAATAAGTATAGGTTTTGCTCTATTACCCTGGCCTGCAGTGCGAGTTTCTGGGTGTCTGTCCCATTTCCCAAGCCACACCAAGCCCTTCAG
>JAZEWT010000029.1:9015540-9028324 GCA_036362905.1 Mordacia mordax
GTGGCACGGCCCTCACCAGGATGAGGTCGACCCGGTCGCGGTGCCGCCGGCGGAGTCGCGGCACGCGGGGCGGGGGGCCGGCGCGGGGCCCCTCGCACCCCCTCCCGTGCAGCCCCAGCAGGCGCAAAGCCTCCTGCTGCACTAGCTCCTGCACAGGAAGAAGATCCCCACAGCGAGCGAGCGAATCAGTGTGAGTGCGTGAGCGCATGTGTGAGTGCGTATGAGTGCCTGTGCGAGTGCGTGTGCGTGTGCGAGTGTGTGTGAGTGCGTGTGCGTGTGTGAGTGCGTGAGTGTGTGAGAGTGTGTGGGCGAGTGTGAGTGTGTGGGCGAGTGCGAGTGTGTGTGCGAGTGCGAGTGTGTGTGCGAGTGTGTGTGAGTGTGTGGGCGAGTGCGAGTGTGTGTGCGAGTGTGTGTGAGTGCGAGTGTGTGTGCGAGTGTGTGGTGACAAACCCTGCCACCCTAGTTGAATCCCGCTCATGGCCAATACCAGTGACGATTTTCTGGACTGGTCCTGAGCTGACCTTATGTTGACTCAGCCTCAAATGAGCACCTAGTGCAATGTGAAAATATTCCCACTGGGAGACAAAGGCGGCCGGGCGTGGTATTGGTCACCCACCCCTCATGTGTCATGTTGACACTAATAGGTGCTCGCTAACGTCACTTGACTCTACAGTCTGTTAAGGCTATCAGGGGGATTTTTGTCCTTGTTTTTGTGAGTACGTGTGTGAGTACGTGTGTGAGTGCATGTGTGCATTCACACATCTTGGGTGCATGCCGGGTCCAAGCAAGACCATCTGCTGGACTACATATTGGCGGAGCCAATATATATAAAAACGGGGACCACTAGGGCATCCTTCCATTCTTGCGGGACCCTTCCTGTGCTCTAGACGATTTTAATACTGGCATACAGGGCAGTCTGCAGACAAGCACCACCTTCCCTGAGCATTTCGCTTGGAAAAATCATCTCTGCCCGGTGCTTTTCCTGGTCTCAGGCTCTCAACTGCCTTACGTACTTCCCCTACAGATGGCACCTCGGCTAGCTACTCACAGGGTGTGGCTACTTCTTCTGTTATTTGAGGTACCGCAGCCCCAGCAGGGTCACCCACATGTTGAACCATGTTGTAATCTGAGCTGGTGGGGTTCACCTCTCCCAAGAGCTTACAGAAATGCTCTGCAAATCTGCACACTTGTTCATGGGGGACGGAGATTGGATCATCATCTTCCCCTTTAAGACAGGTAATCGGTGCAGCGATGCAAGTCAATATTTTTATTGAATTAGAAAGTGATTTTTGATCATGGGCTACTGAAGCAGACTATCTCCTTAGCAACCCACAACTGCCACTCATCCTTGAAATGCCGTACACCTCGCTGAACCTACGAGTGAAGGCTACGCTAAACCTCATTCTCGGTCGTGGGATGTTGCAGACGGTGGGAGTGGGCCTACTGTTTTCTCTCGGCCAGTTTGAATACCTCCGTCAATCAGGGTTTCTGGGGGGGGGGGTCTCGACCATGTACCCAATGCAGCCATTCCAGCGGTATGAGCCACAGTCCTGAACCTCACCCAATTCCCTTCAGCATCGGGAGGACGATGTTAGCCCCAGCTGCAAATGATAAAATTCTCGCTTACAGCATTCATCAGCTAGCCGAAACCAGGTCACTATGGGATCCCACCACTGCTGTGGAAGAATGGCAGGTGGATCTTAGAGATGACAAGCCGATGGTCAGATCAGCTCCTCGGTAGGTGCTGGTGTCAAGGACATAGGCCTTTAAGAAAGGGGACCACTGGGGCATCCTTCCATAATAAATGTATTAACTACAGGGGCATCTTGCTCCTCGGTGTGCCGGGAAAGGTTTTGGAAAGGATCATTCAATATTACCTTGGCAGGCATGCTGAGGAGAGGGTTGTGGAACCCCAATGTGTTTTCAGGCTGGAGCGGTCTTGCACAGAGGCCGTATTCTCTGTCCGGTTGCTACAGCAGAGATATAGGGAATTCCAACGAAACCTGCATCTCTGCTTTATAGACCTGGTCCACGCCTACGATACCATGAGTAGGCCAGGGCTGTGGATTGTTCTTTGTGCTTTCGGGATACCTGACACCCTGCTCACCATCATTAAGGACCTTCACGAGGGTGGGCAAGCCCGGGTAAAGCTATGTGGTCGGGAGTCAGAGCCATTCCCTGTTCACCTTGGGGTGCGACAGGGATGCCCTCTGGCTCCAACATTATTCAACATCTATTTTGACTACGTAGTTCGAGAGGCTTTTCATAGATGTTCCAGTGGAATTTTCGTCTGGTACAGGTACAATGGGAGGCTGATCGATGCCCGGTTATGGTCAAGGGATGGCTCCCTATTGGCCAACCATGTTTTCTATGCCGATGATTTGGTAATGGCTGCTCATTCTGAGGAGGAGTTGGGGGCTTTGCTGTTGAACCTGCGTGTGTGCAGTTGAGCAAGGGTGAGTGTGGGTGAGCGTTACGGTGATGTGCAGGCTGTGTACGTGTCTGAGTGCGAGTGAATGCGAGTGATTGCGAGTGAGTGTGAACGAGCGCGGCTTGAGTGCGGGTGCACGCGGGTCAATGCGGGTGAGCGTGACGGTGACGTCGTGCAGGCTGTGAGTGTGTCTGTGTGAGTGTCTGTGCGAGTGTCTGTGAGAGTGCGGGTGAGCGGGGGTGAGCGCGAGTGAGTGTTACGGTTATGTCGTGCAGGCTGTGTGAGTGGCGGCCGCGTCTCCAAGTCTCCGCGTCTCCTCCCACGAGATCCGCAAACAGCTCCCCCGCAAGATCCCGCACCACCTGGCACCGCACAGTGGCACCGCACACAGTGGCACACGCTCCTCACTCGCTCACTCAGACCTCACTTGCCAGACTCCTTCACTCTCTCTCACACGGAGCTCCACTACTCCTCCACTCTCTCTCACACGGAAATCCAGAGCTCCTCCACCCTCTCGCTCACGGAGCCCCACTCCTACACCCTCTCCCACACGGAGCTCCACTACTCCTCCACCCTCTCTCACACGGAGCTACACGACTCCTGCACCCTCTCTCACATGGAGCTGCACTACTCCTCCACCCTCTCTCACACGGAGCTCCACGACTCCTGCACCCTCTCCCACATGAAGCTCCACAAGTCCTTCACCCTCTCCCACACGGAGCTCCACTATTCCTCCACCCTCTCCCACATTGAGATCCACGACTCCTTCACCCTCTCTCACACGGAGCTCCACTGTTCCTCCACCTCTACCACATGGAGCTCCACTACTCCTCTACCCTCTCGCATGGAGCTCCACTACTCCTCCACCCTCTCTCTTACGGAGCCCCACCCCTACACCCTCTCCAACACAGAGCTCCACCACCCCTCCACCCTCTCTCACACGAAGCTCCACCAATCCTCCACTCTCTCACACGAAGCTCCACCACTCCTCCACCCTCTCTCACACGGAGCTTCACCACCCTTCCACCCTCTCTCACACGGAGCTCCACCACCGCTTCACCATCTCTCACACGGAGCTTCACCACCCCTCCACCCTCTCTCACACGGAGCTCCGGTCGCGTGGAGACGTCCGGACAGTACACCGTTGTTGTTGAAACCGGAGAACCCAGAGGAAGCCGGCACCAAACTCAGGCAGAGAACATGGAGACTCCACACCGACAGCAGCCCGAGGTCGGCTGTAAATGCCGTGCGGTGTCGGCGCGCGTCGCACGCGGTGAACGCACGGCCGTGCGGCTTACCCGCACGTAAGCTGCCGCGCTTGCTGCCTCTACGTCGTCGGATTCCCCCGTCGGACCGGTGCGCGCCTCCCCGGCATCTGCGGCAGCAGCCGCAGCGGCGGTGCCAACGTTGTCGCACCGCACCCACAGCGCCTCCACCGCAGCTTGCACTAACTTCTGCACGTCAGTAAGGTTGTGCGGCACGCAGCATTGCCGCTGCTGCTCGCCGTCCAGCTCCTGCTGCTGCCGGTGCTGCTGCCTGCACTGCCGGCGGTCGCTGAAAGAGGACTCGTCCTCCTCATGTCCACTGCCACATTTGCCGTCGCCTTCATCGCTGCCGCGTTCACCATCGGGACGCCCGCGGCCGGGCCTGGCGAGCCATGCGCCGGAGTCTCTGCCGGGCTGGTGCCGCGATGGGGGCGACTCGTGCGGGGCCCGACCGCCCACCGACTCCTCGGCGCGACTTGCGCCGAACACGGGGCTGGCCTGGCCGCACCGGCGCACACGTATTAACGCACAAGCGGGGTTTTACGTACGAGCGCGTGCGCCGCTTGCCGGCGCCGTACCCACCAGCGCCGGCGCGGTGCCCACCAGCGCCGGCGCGGTGCCCACCAGCGCCGGCGCAGTACCATCTCCAAATGGGCAGCGCGCCTCCCATGGACGGCCGCGAACTTGAACGTAGACTCCAGGAAGCAGCGACCGCTCTCAGCCATGACCTCAACTCTGACCTCAACTCTAACCACGTGACCTCAACCATGACCCCAATTATGACCTCAACTCTGACCACGTGACCTCAACCTTGGCCTCCACCGTGACCCCATGACCTCAACCATGACCTCAACATGACCCCATGACCTCAACCATGACCCCAATCAGATATATCTTAGTCCCCCCCAATCGCTTCCCCCTCGGCAACCCTCGGAGCCTCACCGGCCGCTCCACCATCTCGACGGCGCCGCCCTCGTGGCCGTTGGCGCGCGAGGCCAGCGTGGCGTCGACGCGGCGCCGGCACCGCCTCGTGGTCCCCTCCGGCTCCCGTGAGAGAAGCGCCTCCAAGCTGCCCTCCGAGTCGGACGACGTCCACGCCTCGTCGCCCCCGTCATCGCCCCCCTCCTCGCCGCCGCCGCCGGCGTCGCCGCCGCTCTCCCCGGGGAGCGGCGGGCGCAGGCGCCGCTCGCGGGATGCCTTAAGGCGCTGGCACTCGGCCACGCTGGCGTCGACCATCTCCCCGAGCAAGTCCCCGGCCATGGCGGCGGCGCACAGCACGCGCCGCTCCCGCGCGCCGCCCGCCCCATCATCCCGCTCCTTCACGGCAGCGACGCTCTCCCATGCGCCACACGCCGGCGCCAACCGCCCGGGGGGCCTCCGGACCTCCTGCCCATCCTCCTCCTCTTCCTCCTCCTTCACCTCCTCCCCCGCAATTGACTCGTCGGCTGCCATTCCGCTCGGCGGCGGCTCCCATGCGCCGTCAGCGTTGCCGGCCACGCCGGTGTCCTTCAGCCGGCGGACACGGTCGGCTGGCGCAAACACGCCGTGCCCGTCAGCGCAGTGGAAGTAGTACACGCCGCAGCATGATCCATCGCCCGTACCCTCCGGCTCGTCCAGCTCCACCCCGGCCCAGTGGCCCGGCCCGAACGCCGTGGGGCCGTGGAAGCGCAGCGTACCGGCATAGACGCCACTCACGGCCACGCGGTCACCTGTACGCAGCGCCTCCTCCTCCTCGCCATCACCGCCCGCCGTTGGGGCCCCCTCCACCCACTCGGCTGCCGCCGGGGCCTTCTCCGCCCCCTCGTCCACCGCCGGGGCCCCCTCCGCCCCCCCGTCCACCGCCGGGGCCCCCTCCGCCCCCCCGGCCGCGTCCTCCCCCGGCACGGACGCGGCGCTCTCGGCGGGGCACTGTGATTCCTGCGGCAGGGGCAGCCCCGCGATCTCCAGCGCCCGCACCGACCGCTCGCTCCCGAGCGAGGAGCCACCCTCCACCTCCTCCTCTTCGACCACCTCCTCTACCTCCTCCTCTACCTCGTCAACCACCTCCTCGGCGACGCTCCCACCCTCCCCGGCGGGTTCTCGACGGGACGACGATGACGGCGGCGACGACAGCGAAGACGGCGATGACGAGCGGCCCGGGCGGCGGGGCGCCTCCTCCGCACCCTCGTCCTGGAAATCGTCGTCGTAGGAGCGGGGCGACGGGCTGCAGGCGGCGAGCGGAAGGTGAGCGCCGCTACCGCCGCCCTCCTCCGTCTCCTCCGCCTCGTCCGTCGCCTGCTCGGAGCGGCGGCGCGAGGACGACAGCGGTGCCGATGACGGCGACGGGGAGCGGCGGCGGCGGCGCGCAGACGATGCGGGCGACGCGGGCCCGTCCGTGCGCGGGTCCGAGCCCTTCGAGCCCGGGCGGCGGCAGAACGCGCTCTCCGACGGGGAGGATGTGGGAGTCTTGATCTGGGGCCTCACACCACGCGGGGCCTCCAGCTCCTCCACGCTCAGCTCTGCCTGCGTGCGCCGGATGAACTCATCGTAGGCCTGACACATGCATGCAGACACAGATTCCACCGCTAGTAACACCACGGTCACGACCTCGCCAACATCATCATCGTCATCACTAATAACATCACACTCAACGTGAGCGTCGACACCATCATCATCACCAAAAATTAACCGTACAGCTGTAACAGACTGTAGGGTCAAACGATGTTCGCGAGCACCAACAACAACCACCATTTGCCAATAAGTAGCGGTGACGCCACTATGACACCTGTGCAAGACCAACTGCACAATGAGGTCACGTGAAATGTCGAAGGCTCGCCAAGAGGAGGTCATTAGAGAGACCCAGGTGTTAAGGGTTGCCTGACTGAGATGACTGGCAGATGTACCACCTGTGCTCCCTACTCCGTCAACTCGCTGTGTTTTAGCTGCCCGGAGCCCTGCTCGTTGTTGTGAGCGTTGCTACTCCACCGTGCATTGTTGCTGAAGGGTCACTGTCTCCAACTGCCCGGTACAGTTCTTCATGATCCTCCTCCACAGAGGTCTTGAAACTCTGCTCAGGTCCAGGTCCTCCTCTGCCACATCCATCCATCTCTTCCCTAGCACGTGCCGTGCCCAGTTAGCCTCTCTCCGGACTAAAAAAAGCTGCTCGGCATGCAGTGAATTAACCATGTAACTACATGGCTCAGCCACTGTAGCCTTGCAACTCAGGGGAGCTCACCTACAGGACCCTATCCAGATCTTTCGAAAATGTGTGAGCTCCTCACACAATCCAGCCTGGTTAAACCCAGGATGGATGGTAGGCATGCCAGCTGAATGTTTAAAATCGGCATAGGTGTTCGGCCAGGAGGGTCCACTTTTCGCATATATAGAGAAGAGAGGGCATGACTGCAGCTACGAGGAGTGAAAACTTCGCGTGAAGCGTCAGGCCAGGCAGCTTCCACACAGCGTTACGTAGCCGATTAAATAATAATGCTGCCCCAACTGAGTCAGAGCGAGACCTCTGCTGCCAAACTGGAACCGGTCATAAGCACACTGCATAGGTATGAAAACTTTTCCACTGTCTCCACAACTGCTTCATTACTCATGGAGAGCTTAGGGGGTGGAGAGTTTGGTGGCACTAAATACCCAAGCAAGTGCTTAGTTTTGATGGGGCAAATTTACAATGAAATACGACATCTCGCTGATGATTACAATCAGCATAATCAGGCACTCGCACAGATTTGGAACGAGAGGCTCTGGAAGTATCGTCCGGCCTTTGGGTCTCTTTATATAGAGAGGTTGTGATGTCATCAATTTCGTGCCTATCCATGCAAGGCTCTAATGGCGGACAGGGCAATATATTTGCATCAGCCAGAATGCTGGAAAAGTAGTTGGTACGAGCACAATCAAGTGCCTTCCGATAGCGACTGAGCTGGTCTTTTAATATTTGTGCGTGAATGGTGAGGCCAGATTTTCTCCAAGTCCGTTCAGCCCTGCATGCAATCACCTTGAGGTCCCAGAGTTCAGCAGCATAGCAGGAGGATGGTTTTCCACCTGAGCCGCAGTACAATTTTAATGGAGCTAAGTCATCCATTCTGCTTGACAGCAGGCTGTTGTAAGTTTCAACTGTCGCTTCAGAGGCAGTGATCCGAGGCAAAGAGTCGTGAACTGATGATTGCAATGGTGAATAAGTCTGGACTGATGGCGTTAAAATTTCAGAACTGGATTTGGTGCTTGGTGATAGAAATGGATGGCGGTACTTTTTGATGCAATCACACAGCAGAATGATCAGAGAGACCAGGATCAGTGGTGGACAGGTTGGTTACAGGTATGCCCCTTGAGCAAACCAAGTCCAGAGTATGGCCACATCTGTGAGTGGCAGATGTCACATGTTGAATGAGGCCAAAAAACTTTAATTTGAAGGCTTTTGTGACCAATATTTTCAATGAAGTCCATTTTTGGGTCAGGTCACGTAAAAAGTTATGAAAGAGTGTCGTTTAACCCTCCACCACCGGACACGGCCAATCAGTAAGGGGTTGTCACGTTGAACAGAAAACGCGCCAATTCCTTCACTATCTCAGCACACCGGTATGTTGAAAAGCGACCCCACAATATTTTACAAAAGATGTATACGACATTTCGCTGATAACTACGTTCAGCATCATCAGGCACCCGCGCCAAAAACTGGACGGGATCTGCCCGTCCATTTTTTCTGATGTTCTCCAATATGTGCTCTAATGTGTCTACCTGTCTGACCACCACAACATTGTTCACACAAACAGCCAATGTAATATTGCTGGGAGTTTTTCTTTTCTACTAGTTCTATTGAAATTTGGATAAATAAAACATAGTTTTAATCGTGCCATCAATGGGCAGAGCTTAGGAATACGTGGTGCACCAGAGGACGGATGGTCAAAACCACCCTGGCCGCGCGTGTCTCCCCAAGAGTGAGCGTTTGCACGTTCGCAAGGCCTAAGTTCATGTATTTCCGTGCGCAAGCGGAAGTTCAACCGCCACGAAAAGGACGAAGAACGTTACACTACGGGGCAAGTGGAGGCAGTCAC
The DNA here is from genome assembly GCA_036362905.1 of Mordacia mordax. Taxonomy (NCBI): domain Eukaryota; kingdom Metazoa; phylum Chordata; class Hyperoartia; order Petromyzontiformes; family Petromyzontidae; genus Mordacia; species Mordacia mordax. The sequence continues at coordinate 9,024,276 of JAZEWT010000029.1, forward strand.
GCCGCAGTAGCGGCCGGGGGGAGGGGGGCGAGAAACGGCACTCGCGGCGGTGAGCAGAGCCGCCGGGCGGACGTGGCCCGGGTAGGGGCGCGCGGGCCCAACCTCGAGCTGTGCACGCAGGCTGCGCTCTTGGGCGTGCAGGCGGTCACGCTGGCGGCGCCGGAGCTGCGAGCGGAGGCGCTCAGCCACCAGACGGCGCTGGCGCAGCTCCTCGCGCAGCGCCCGCACGCGCCCCTCCGCGTCGCTCTGATCAGCCGCTGCCGGCGACAACGCCGCTGCCGCCGGGTCTACACAGGTGAGCGGGGGAGGAGGGGGGGAGTTCAGCGTTAAACCCGTCATCGCGAAGCAGCGGTGCCGGTCCGTATGTGGTGCGGCGAGTGCGCGGGCGGTCGGGATTCCGTCCAAGAGCAAGACACGGTAATTATTAAGACGTTCGATGGGCGTGCACGGTTTATAAAAAATGTGGACCGCATGCCACCGTACACCGTGCATCGCTATTTATATAATATCTCGCGAGCTCGCTTGAATTACCCGCGTGAGACGGGGCAATGGTGGAGCAGTTTCGCCCTCACCGGGCTTCATCTGCACCGTACGCTTGTAATACCCTGTTGCTGCGGGCCTCTGGGAGCCCCGTACCACAACGATACAAATAATAATTAATGACAGTCTTCGTTCCAAACCTCACCTATGGTCATGAGCTTTGGGTAACCACTGAAAGAGTAAGGTCACGGATACAGGCGGCTGAAATATGGTTCCTCCGTAGGGTTGCTGGGCTCAGGCTTAGAGATTCGGTGAAGAGCTCAGTGATCCTGGAGGATCTCAGTGTAGAACCGCTGCTCCTCCGCATTGAGAGGAGATAGTTGAGGTGGTTCGGGCATCCAATAAGGATGCCTCCTGGACGCCTCCTCCCTTTGAAGGTAGACCGGGCATGGCCAACTGGGAGGAGATCCCAGGGCAGACCCAGGACCCATTGAAGGGATTACATCTCTCAGCTGGCTTGGGAATGCCTTGAAACCCTCCAGGAAGAGCTGGAGGACGTTTATTAGGGAAAAGAATGTCTGGGCTGCTTTACTGAGCCTGCTGCCTCTGAAACCCGGACTCGGATAAGCACACGACTACGGATGGATTACATTGTCACTGCAGTGATTTTCGCCCAGAGGTGCAGCGGCACCACAGGAAGGACAGATGGGGGGGAGAGGTAGCCGCACAGTCAGCCGGAGCCAACCCACCAGACACCACCTCCTATAAATTACATTATCGTCCAATAAGAAAGTTGTGGGAGGAAACCGGAGAGCCTGGGAGGATGTCCATGCAGATCAAGGGGAGAACTCACAGACAGAACCTTCTCTCTGAGCAGTGACTGGCCCTAGGCGGGCCACTCATCTCACACACCGTGCAGATGCGACACGCCGGTTCCCCTCTCGCTTGTGACGCCACCGCCCTCCCGCCCACCCGTCCACACATTCACCCGCTCAACCGCCCTCTGTCTCACGCACCCGCTCAGCCGGACGCCCTCCCACCCATCCTCTCACTTACCCGCCTTCCCGCTCAACCGCCCGTGCTTTCGCTCACCCACTCTCCCGCTCAATCACCCGTCCTCTCGCTCCCCTACCCTCCCGCTTAACTGTCCGTCCTCTCGCCCGCCCTCCGGCTCAACCGCACGTCCTTTCGCCCGCCCTCCCGCTCAACCGCCCGTCCTCTCGCTCGCCCTCCCGCTCAACCGCCCGTCCTTTCGCTCGCCCGCCCTTCAACTCAACCACCCATCCTCTCTCTCGCCCACCCTCGCTCGCCCGCCCTCCTGCTTAATCGCCCATCCTCTCGCTCGCCCGCTCTGCCGCTTAACCAGCCGTCCTCTCGCCTGCCTGCCCGGCCGCCCATCCTTTCGCCCACTTTCCTGCTCAACCGCCCTTCCTTTCACCCGCCATCTCGCTCAACCGCCCGTTCTCTCACTCGTCCGCCCTTCCACAAAACCGCCCGTCCTCTCGCCTGCCCTCCCTCCCGCTCAACCGCTCGCCCGCCCTCCCGCTGAACCGCCCATCCTTTCACTCGCCCTCCTGCTCAACCGCCCGTCCTTTCGCCCGCCCTCCCACTCAACCGCCTGTCCTCTCACTCGTCCGCCATTCCACAAAGCCGCCCGTCCTCTCGCCTGCCCTTCCTCCTGCTCAACCGCTCATTCTCTCGCCCGCCCTCCCTCGCGCTCAGCCGCCCGCCCTCCCGCTCAACCACCTGTCCTCTCGCTCGCCCGCCCTTCCGTTCAACCGCCCATCCTCTTGCTCACCTTCTCTCTCGCTCAACCGCCCGTCCTCTCGCTCGCCTTTCTGCTCCATCGCCCATCCTCTCGCTCGCTCTCGCGTTCAACCACCCATCCTCTTGCCCGCCCACCCTCCCACTCAACCGCCCGCTTTCCCTCACATCCGCCCGCTCGCCCTACAGCACGCCATCTCACCGGAGAGCAGATCGGCATGACGTCTCCTAGACACAGTGGGTTCGTCACCACCGCGCTGGCACGCTTGCCCGGGACTGCCGGGAGACTCGGAAAACGGGCCCTCGGTCAGTGACTCCTCCTCCTCCGCGGTCGTGGCAGAGCTCGCAACATCCTCCGGAACGGAACTCTCACTCGGCAGGACTGCGACACGGCGGGGTGTGGGTGAACACAGTGGGGTGAGCGCACGGGTAAGCATGTGGAGAGTGGGTAGGTGTTTGTGCGGGTGGTGAGTGAGCAGGTGGATGAGTGAATCAATGCATGATGGAATCAGGAGAGTGACTGGATGTGCAGGTGAGTGAGTCAGTGAGTGTGTGAGTGGGTCAGTGAGTGGACTAGTGAGTGGGCGAGTGTGTGGACGAGTGAGTGAGTGAGTGGCAAAACAACCCCCCTCCTCCTCGGGGTTCCGGTCGGTATCACTGTGGTGGCTGCTCTCACAACCTCCACAGTGGCCAAGAGGGCTCTGGACAGATGCGAGGGGCTGGTAACCATCTCCCCTACCTTCGAAGTACCATGTAATCACGAAATTAAGAAAAGCTCAAGCTTATGCCATAGGCCCCAGGGCGGGGAGCGGCATTCATTACGTCTCCTGGCCAAACCCCATTAGGCGGAGCCAGGAAACTGAGTACCCACCCCCAGGGTTCCTCTATAAAAAACAAAAACCTGTTGCATGTGGCCACGTGGAATGTTCGAACGCTCGCTGAGAAGGAGAGGCTGCCACTCCTCTGTCGGGAGCTGGACCAGTACTGTCTGGACCTCTGTGGGATACAGGAGGTCCAGTGGACTGGTTCTGGCTCCAGTTATCAGGAGGGGTAGACAGTCTTTTTGTAATGATGTAGGTTTTCACGGCTCGATGCATGATGATTGCTTCGAAAAGCTGCTCTCTCGGGACAGCCGCGTCGATGGCTCTCTCTCCTCTCCTCGCGACGTTTCACCTCACACATTGGAGGCATCCTCAGGCGAAGTGTTCGTGCGCGGCTTCTATTGTCTCCTTATATGTGTGGGCGTGATGCGTGTGTTCTTTGTTGTGTGAGTCCGCCTCTAAGTCACCTTGACACTAATTTTCATATCCTATTCCCACCCCCGGAACTGTGATTTCCCCCTCCCTGTTTTGTCTGTGGCTAGTCCCCTAATTTCCATCTCACGACAGTCTTTTTCTCGAAAAAGGAAATAACCTAACCGCAGGAAGTGGCTCTGTTTTTGAAAAAAAGAATGAAGGAGGTGTGGGAACGTGGTGGTTAGGTGTGGGAAACTATGAGTCTCACGATAGTGTGGGCTCACTTTCCAATAAATGGTGCTTATCCGGGGTGATGATGGTGGTGGCTTAAGCCCCCCCTTAACATGAAGATCAATAGAGGGATGCAGGCAAGGCTGATGAGTCACATACCTTCTATGATCTCCTGTCGCAGGTATTGGCTAAAGTGAACCCTCTGGACAGAGTCATCGTGCTAGGTGACTTTAATTCCATAGTGGGTCATGATGCGGACATCTGGGTTGCAGAGATTGAAAGGCATGGGCCAAATCAGCTCAATAACAACAATAGGAGGCTGCTAGACTTTTGTGCTGC
>JAZEWT010000029.1:9034353-9053710 GCA_036362905.1 Mordacia mordax
CGCGACCCGGCATCGGATAAAGCGGTATGAAGATGGATGGATGGATGGATAATAACATCATGATATACAGGATGCAGTGTCTGGCAGGTTGGCACCAGCCAACAGTGTGGCTGCCTTCTTACCCATATTTCCTACATCATGTTTTCACCATTGGGTGAAAGTTACCACGTTACACATTTAATAATAATAATTATTCTTAGAGGTTACGATGGTGATGCGTTGGCGTTGGGGGGTCTCCGTGGTGATGCGCTGGCGTTTGGGATCACCCGTGGTGATGCATTGGCGTTCGGGGTCACCGTGGTGATGCGTTGGCGTTCGGGGTCACCGTGGTGATGCGTTGGCATTAGGGGCGGGGACAGCCGGGCGGTGGACGTTACCTCGTAGGGCACGCGCGCGGCGCGCAGCTTGCCGTGCAGCCGCTCTGTGTGCAGCCGCACTCGCTCGATCTCCTGCTGCTGGAGCAGTAGGATATGCCGCTCGCGGCCCGCAGACCGCACCGCCTCCCGCAGCCGCCGGCCCTCCGCCTGCTCTGCTTGCGCGCGTGCCCGCACGCTCCGCTCGCGCTTGCGCAGCGCTGTCGCCGCTGTAGCCGCCGCTGCCATCGCCGCCGTCACCGCCACCGGCCTCTCCTCCTCGACGGCTTCCTCGGTGGCGATGCCGCCCATCTCGGAGTCGCCGGCCTCCTGCGCCAGCTGTCTGTACCAGGGAGGAGGGGGCGGTTCGGTCATGGAACTCACTCACGGTACTCACTCACGGTCCACATTCTCATGGTCCCCACTCACTCACGGTACTCATGGCACTCACGACACTCGCGAGTGAGAGTGAGCAAGTGGGTGTGAGTGAGAGCCAGTGAGTGAGCATGAGGGTGATCGAGTGAGTGAGATTGAGCATGAAGGAGTGAGCGTAAGCATGATTGGGAGTGAGTGAGCGTGAGCAAGCATGAGTGAGCATGCGTGTGAGCGTGAGTAAGCGTGTGCGAGTGAGAGCGAGCGTCAATGAGCGAGAGGACGAGTGTGAGAGCGAGCGAGTGAGCGAGTGAGCGAGAGTGCGAGTGCAAGTGTGAGAGTGAGCGAGTGAGCAAGAGCGAGTGTGACAGCGAGCGAGTGAGTTAGAGGGCGAGCGTGAGTATGAAAGCGAGTGAGCGAACGCGAGCGAGCGAGAGAGAGGGCAAGTGTGAGAGCGAGTGCGAGAGCGAGCGAGCGAAAGGGCGAGTGCGAGTGTGAGCAAGTGAGTGAGCGAGAGGGCGAGTGTGAGTGTGAGTGCGAGTGAGTGAGAGGGCAAGTGTAGGTGTGACAGCGAGTGAGTGAACGAGAGTGCGAGTGAGCGAGTGAGCGAGAGGGGGAGTGAGAGGGCGAGCAAGCGAGAAGGCGAGTGCGAGTGTCAGAGCAAGTGAGTGAGCGAGAGAGCGAGAGGCCGAGTGCGAGTGTGAGAGCAAGTGAGTGAGCGAGAGAGCAAGAGGCCGAGTGCGAGTGTGAGAGCGGGTGAGGGAGTGAGAAAGCGAAAGGGCGAATGCGAGTGTGAGAGCGATAAAGTGAGTGAGAGGGCGAGTGTGGGTGTGAGAGCGAGCGAGTGAGCGAGAGCGAGTGATCGAGAGAGCAAGCAAGTGAGTGAGCGATAGCGAGTGAACAAGAGAGTGAGCAAGTGAGTGAGCGAGTGAGTGAGCGAGAGCGCGAGAGCGCGAGAGGGCGAGTACGAGAGTGAGCGAGCGAGAGCGACAGGGCAAGTGTGAGAGCGAGCGAGAGGGTGAGTAAGAGAGCGAGTGAGTGAGCGAGATAGCGACGGGACGAGTGTGAGAGCGAGCAAGAGGGTGAGAGGGCGAGCGAGAGAGCGAAAGGGTGGGTGCGAGAGCAAGTGAGTGCGAGCGAGAGAACGAGCGAGTGAGCAAATGAGTGAGCGAGTGAGCGAGCGAGAGAGCGAAAGGGCGAGCACAAGTATGAGAGTGAGTGAGCGAGAGAGCGACAGGGCGAGTGCGAGTGTGAGAGCGAGCGAGAAGGTGAGTGAGAGAGCGAGAAGGTGAGTGAGAGAGCGAGAGAGCGAGAGGGCGAGTGCGAGCGAGTGAGCGAGCAAGAGGGCGAGTGCAAGTCACAGAGTGAGCGAGTGAGCGAGTGAGCGAGCGAGAGGGCGAGTGCGAGAGCGAGCGAGTGAGCGAGCGAGAGGGCGAGTGCAAGTCACAGAGTGAGCGAGTGAGCGAGTGAGCGAGCGAGAGGGCGAGTGCGAGTGCGAGAGCGAGCGAGTGAACGAGCGAGAGGGCGAGTGCGAGTGCGAGAGCGAGCGAGAAGGTGAGTGAGAGAGCGAGAGAGCGAGAGGGCGAGTGCGAGAGCGAGTGAGCGAGCGAGAGGGCGAGTGCGAGCGAGTGAGCGAGAGGGCGAGTGCGAGTGCGAGAGCGAGCGAGCGAGAGTGCGAGTGCGAGCGAGCCGCACTGCCGCCGGTGCTGTATCCAGGCGAGCTGCGCGCGTGTATTCTCTCTCCGCGCTCGTTCGCGTAGTTGCAGCAGCGCGAGCTGGTGCTGCGCTCGAACCTCCTCCTCCATCATCAGTTGCTTGAGGGCGGCCAGGGTGACCCCCCCGCCCGACCACCCCACGCCCCTCTGCCACCACCGCCAAACACAAACATGCCCCGTGCCGTTAGTGAGCACCTGTTATGGTTGACACGGCACACGAGGGCGTGGGTGACCAGCACCACGCCCGGCCGCCTTTGTCTCCCTAATGCCGATGTTTACTCCACACTGCACTGGTTACTCATTTGAGGCTGAGTAGACCCAGGGGAGGCCCGGGACCGGTTCAGAAAATCGTCACTGGTGTCAGTGGCCGTGAGCAGGATTCGAACTCGGGTCACAGCCGGGTTTGTAGCCCAGCGCTGCGCTAACCACTGTGCCACCGCTCACAGACACAGAGAGACAGAGACACAAAGAGACGGTGACAGAGACACCGAGACACAAATGTCCACCTTGGAGGCCCCCGAGCCGATGGCATCCGTCCCCTCGTCGGACGACACGGTGGTGCGTGCGCCGCCCCCTCTGCTCGTGGCAAGGGCAGAGGGCAGCGCCGGCGCTGCCGCCTGCTGCCCCTTCCTGCTGCTGCCCCTCGGGCCGTGCTGCCCCTGCTGCTCCTCCTCCTCCTCGGTCCACGAATCACTCGGCACGGCGGACGCGGCGCTGCTCTCCGAGAGGGCTGCACGACAACAGCCACGCGGGGTCAGAGGTCAGGACCACGCGGGGTCAGAGGTCGGGACCACACGGGGTCAGAGGTCGGGTAGACGCAAGGTCAGAGGTCGGGGAGACGTGGGGTCAGAAATCAGGGCCACGACGAGTCAGAGGTCAGGGCCACGTGAGGTCAGAGGTCGGGGCCACGCAAGGTCAGAGGTCAGGGCCACGAGGGGTTAGAGGTCAGGGAGACGTGGGGTTAGTAATCGGGGAGATGCGGGGTCAGAGGTCAGGGCAACAAGGGGTCAGTGACCGGGGAGATGTGAGGTCAGAGGTCAGGCCCACGTGGGGTCAGAGGTCGGGGAGATGCGGGGTCAGAAGTCTGGGAGACACGGGGTCAGAAGTCGGGGAGATGTGGGGTCAGAGCTCAGGGCCACGTGGGGTCAGGTCGGCGTGATGTGGGGTCAGAGATCAGGGCCACGTGGTGTCAGAGGTCGGGGCGACACAGAATGAGGTTAGGGCCACATGGGGTCAGAGGTCGGAGAGATTTGGGGTCAGAGATCAGGGCCATATAGGGTCAAAGGTCGGGGAGACGTGGGGTCAGGGGTCGGGGCAACGTGGAATGAGAGGTCAGGGCCACTCGGGGTCAGAGGTCGGGGAGGCGTGGGGTTTCAGGACAGAGAAGGTTGGCACAGTGGTAACATCTCACAAAAACAAAGTCCTGCCCGAGGCGGTTCGATTCCTGCCTAGGGTGCTTCTCTGTGTAGAGTTTGTGTGTTCTCTCTCTCTGCTGTGTGGGTTTCCTCCTCATTAATCAAATGGTCGATAACATCGCAATGTAACACGGTGTCTGGCAAATGTTGGTGTCGGCTACATGCATGGCTGCCTGTCCCTCACCTCCCTGTGGTTTCCTCACTATTCCTCTACAATGATGTGAGTCGCCCTGGAATGGGGCACCTGATAATTAATTGTTAGTTAAAATAGGGCGATACTGGGTCAGAGATCGGGGTGATGTGTGGTGCGGGTCACGTGGCGTCAGCATCGATGTCGTGAGCAATGCAAGTCACACACCATGTAGAGCAGCGGGGAGAGCACGGATAATAAACCTGGTAAGAGCGCACAACCACTGCTCGAACTCCCTCGCACCGCACGACCGGGGAGACGACGTACAGAGGCAGGCGGCTCGGTCGGGAACCGAACTCGGGCTGCCCGTCCGGTGAGGCGTGGGTGCCGCACTGAGGTCGCGACTTCTGGGAGAAGCCGGCGGCGTCTTCTCCGTGCCCGGCCCCCTGGGGAGATCCTCGGTGACGCTGGCGCTGCCCTGGGAGTCGTCCGTCGCCCCCTCCTCTTTCTCCTCCTCCACTGAGCTCTCCAATTGGTCAGCGTGCAGGCGTCGTGGTTTAGAGGTGCTCGATCGGGATTGATCTGAGTCAGGGGGATGGCCGCGAGGTGACGGGGAGCCGCTCTCCACCGTGGAGAAGGTCGAGCGCGAGACATCGTCCCTGGAACAAGCGTGGCCGCAGCGTTGCCGCAGCATTACCGCGTCATTACCGCGGCGTTACCGCAGCGTTAACGAGTGTCCCACCTACCCCCCGCTCCTCCAACTACTATGGAACTACCTTCTGATTTGCAGCTGTGCAAGTAACTGTTGTGCAGACTATGCCGTGGACACACCCCTCCCTCCAGCTCACCCCTGCTCACCCCCCCTCCTCCCGGATCACCCCCCCTCCTCCAAGCAAACCCCTGCTCACCTCCCTTCCCCCAGTTCACATCCTCTTGCCCCCCTTCTCATACCCACTTCTCCCACTCCCCTGCCCCCACCCACCCACTCGTCCCCATGCTCTTTCCCCTCCCCCCAGGCTCCTCCCCCCCCTCCCTCAGGCTCCTCCCTCCCCTCCCCCCAGGCTCCTCCCCTCCCTCACCCACTACGGTGGCCCCTGCTTGAGGCATCCACGAAGCTGCGCGCCTTCGACGGAGACGATGACGACAGCGGTGTCGCCCTCGGTGGGAATGACCTCGCCAGCTCCGCCACCTGCTGAGCTCCGCATAAATGCGGTGCCATCAGCACCGCCGTCAGTACGGCCGCCATCGATACAACTAATGTCACCGCCCTCACCGTCACTACCACTGTCACCGTCAGGTCCACCGCCACCATCACAACTAACGTCACCGCCACCGTCACCGTCAGCACCGCCCTCACCGTCACCACTAACTTCACCACCACCGCCGCCATTTCTGCACACACAGCAACTACCACCGTCACTACCACATTCACCACCATCACCACTGCCGCCGCCACCACCGCCGTCACCACCGCCGTCACCACCGCCGTCACCACCAGTCAGCGTACCAGCACATGCTGTGCCCGCGTCTCCTCCAGCTGCCTCTGCGCCTCCATCGCCTCGCGCTCTGCCCGCACCTTCAGCAGTGCCAGCTCCTGCTCGTGTTGATGCTGCCGCACCTGGGGTCCATGGGTGGGGCATAATCGAGGGTGGGGGGGGGTGTACTGGACTCTGAGTCCACAGGCGTTCGATTCCATCCGGGTACTCAAGAGTGGCGACTCGATGGCCTTGGCCAAATCTCGACGACCTGAGAGAGCCAAGAACTCACACAGAGAACCATAAACCCACGTGGACCGGCTCTGATTTAAAGAGGATCTCAAGTCCAGTGCTTTAATCGTCTCAGCCGGGTCACCCATGAACCCGGCCGACCGATTCCAACGCCGGTGCCCGGTCACACTGCAGGAACGGCCACCTCCCGGTAGTGACGGTGCAGGGTTGGTGGGGGGGAGGGGGGCGTCACCTTGAGGACCTGCGCCAGCGACACGGTCTCCTGCTGCGCGAGCGCCACCCCGCGCGCCCGCTCCACCGCGCCCAGCTGCTGTGCCGACTCCTCCACCGCCTGCAGCAGCTGCAGCTCGGCCGCTAGTCGCTGGGACAGTGCCCACGGGGAGCTGCGCGGGGGGCTCCATGGGGCGGCGGCAGCGGGGAAGGCCCCCGCGCCCGCGAGCGGTTCCTCCGGCACGCCCCCCCTCCCCTCGCGGGACGCGGCGCCGTCGTGCCGACGCACGTGCGGCATGCCGCTCACGACATCCTCCTCCTCCTTCTCTGCCTCCTCCGCCACCTCATCCTCCCTCCCACCTCCCACCTCCTTCTCATCGGGAAGATTCACGGAAATCGTCTCTCGCCTAGCTATGCCGTCACCCGTCAGCGCGGGAGCGGAGCTCCACTCTTCTCTTCCTCGGCACCGGGGAGGCCCTGGCTCGGCAGGCAGCACCAGGCCAGGGCCATTGCCGGTGGTGTCGCACGACGGCACGGTGGCCTCCTCCCTGGCGTCGCCACGGGGGCCGCGTCGCCCGGTGTCGTTCGAGGACCTGGGAGGAATCAGCAACGGTGTCGCAAGCACAGGCACAAAATATGATTTTAAATAATATTAAAGACCGGGCACTAGCGTGGTAGATGCTGGGGGGCACATGTTTAAACACTCAGGAGGGGTGAACATTCATTACGTCATCTGTGGCAAAGGGGACGACAGAATAATTATTAATGCGTTAACTACCCCTGAGACATTGACTGGTGGAACGTACGGTTGGGATGGCAGCAACAGCGATGAGCACATTCATTGGAGCGGCCTTAAGACATAGCTGCGGTGGCGATGGTGACGATGTCGTGACCAACGGCATTCAAATTTGCAAACTCGCGGAGGGCGACAGCGTTCGTTATTGACGAGGAGGCCTCCTGAGATGGACCAGTTTAAACTGGCAGAAACTCGTACGAGAGGACGCATAGGGCCAAGACCGGAATGAGCCGATTTGGGTAAGAGTGGTGGCCGGTGGACGGTAGGAGACGGGTGACGAGGACGAGAGGACAAGGACGACGGACAGATGGAGACACCAGAGACAGACTGGGCCAACACAGCGTGCGGCACAATCGATGGCCCCGGCAATAAATCCACCGCCCACTCCAATTAATCCCGACACATGTACATGTCACCCCTCTGATCAACGGGTGCCCAGCGGCAACGAGAGCAGCAGGTTCGGCAAGGTGACGCAAACCAGTAGTGGAGCGAGCCTGACTCATGCGCACGGAGCTGTGGTGGTACGACGTCGACAGCGGCGGTGACCAACATAGCGGCGACAACGCCGAGCCGGGTGGGCCGTGCAAGGGGGCGTGGGGGAGGGGTTCGAGTGTTGGGGGGTGGGGAGGTGGTGCGGGGGGCTCACTCGAGCGACGACAGTGCCGTCGTGACGCCGGCGCATGCGCTGCTGGCAGAGGAGGCGAAGCTGTCGTCCTCGTATGCGGCCTGGCCCGCGGACACCTTCGTTCTCTGGCTCCCCTCCTCCTTATCTCCCCGATCCTCCTCCTCGTCCCTGTGCTCCTCCTCCTCGTCATTGTCACCGTGCCCTGCGATCCGGGGCAGCGGCGCGATCCAGCCAGCGATGAGCGGCAACGGAACCATCACCGTGACCGGCGAAGCCGCACCCGATTCCGAACGTCGCTCAAGCCACCCCCCCGACGTCTCCCTCTATCCCTCCCCCCCTCTCTCAGGCCGGCGCACTCTCTGCGAATACCGCAGTCGCCCCCACCTCCTCTTACCAGATTCGGCCGGCGGCACTGCTGCGGTGGTGGCCTCCGCCCCGTGCTGTCGCACGTAGATGGCGATGGCGCTGGTGGGGCTGCCTCGCGCCAGCTCCTCCCAGGCCGACGGCGCCGTCTCCGCCGCGGGCATCGCACAGAAATCGAACTCTGCGAGCCGCCGCGCTAACGAGGGCGGCCTCCAGGTCGGCGCCAGGGTCTCCCCAGGGCTCCCGGCTCGTCCCTGCCACCGCTCCGGCGGGGACGGTGACGTGCGAGGTGTATGCCGGTGTTCCGGTCGTTCTTCGTCCGATGGTTCCCCCTCGCTCGGCAGCGGCCCCTCACTTAGAGAGCCGGCACCGTGGCTCGAAGCAGGCGACCGTCCCCCGTCGCCGCTGTCGTCGCTGGCGCCGAGGGGGCCTTCAGTGAGACCGAAGGCTGGCGCGGCCCACGCCGAGCCAGAGTCGGGCCGGGGCGAGCGGCCGGTGAGACGAGACACAATCGCCGCCACACGCTCCTCATAGCCCGCCGCCGCCGCCGCCGCCGTCGCGGGTGGGGCTCTCGTTGAGGCACTCGCCGTCGACCCCGGCAAATCCCCCGCGAACACCGCGCCGTCGTCCCGGGAGCCGCCCGCCCAGAGCGACGGCGCTGCCAGGCCCTCGCCATCACTCAGCATCTCCCGCACGCGGGCGCCGAAACGGTCGGCGGGCACCGCCCGCCAGGCCCCTTCCGCCGAATCCGTACGGAGGTCGTCCAGGCCCAGACCGCAGCCTTCGGGCTCGGTGGGCGCCAAGCGGCTGAGGGAGGCGGCGGCGGCCGGCGAAAGGAGGCCCGCGCTAGCGAGGCGGCGTGCCTCCTCCTCCACGCGCAGCGACAGGGACGCCGCGGCGGCTACGGCGCCAGCGCAGGAGACACCGGTACACGACCGCATGGACACAGGTCACCTGCCATTAGTGGGTGGCATGGGGTGGGTGGCCAGCACCATACCCGACCACCTTTGTCTCCCCGGCACTGAAGCTGACACCCGGTACTCAGAGCTCATTAATTGGCCAATAATGTCGAAATACACAGCAGCACTTGACAAATGTTGGTGCCGGCTAACGACGTGGTTGCCTCCTCCCCAATCTCTCTAGTATGAACGCATGGCCGCCATAACCCACTTATTCCTGTGGCGGCGTTCGCTGGGATGGCGTGCGGGGGGGCCGCGTGCTGGACACTCACCGCGAATAGCAGCGATGCGTGCCAGCTGGGCGCCTACAACCGGCGACGCCGTCGCGCCTGGGGCTCCGAACCCCGGCGTCGTCTCCACTGCCGCCGTCCCCACCAGCACTAAGCGGCCTCCGCCGGGCCTACGGTGCAGAGGGATGCATGGCTGAGTGGATTTGCCGACGACCGGTACCTGCGGTGTTAAGAACGACCTCTGCAGAGGAGGATCGTGAAGGACGCTACGGGGCAATTGGCGGCGGTTGCCCTCCGACGGTAGCGGAGGAGCAACGCTCACAACAATAATCGGGGCGCCGCTGGGCGGACAGCTCTGATGTGTGGAGAACCCGCGGTGGATCTGCCATGGCTCATAGATCTACCCCGGGGACCGCCTGCCTCACCCAGCCAACGAACTCCGAGCGTCGCCCGCAACGGCTCCCTCTACTTGCTCGTCATCATCATCCTCGTCGTCCTCGTTGTCCTCCTCGTCCTCATCGTCGCTGTCGTCCTGGCCACTGGAGGTCGCGTGAGGACGCGACTCTACTTCCCGCTGCTCCGTCCTCGGCCGCTCCTCCGAGATCTCGGGCAGCAGCCGCCTCTGTGGGCCACACCGTGGCCAGACATTGAGACGCACGGCCGTGGGTGGCGGTGCCACCGTCATGGCGGTGCAAGCTCCCACCCAAAGGTTGCGACACTGCTGGCGCTTGTGGGCCGTCCCCGACTCACGAAAATCTGGCTTATAAAGGAACGCCCATAAAATACTAGCGCACGGCATACCGCGCATGGCGCACGGCACACTGCACGCAGCGTAAGATTAAACTGTACGCACTCACAACGGCGCATGGAATTTTCAAACCGTGAAAGTACAGCGTGCATCACTGCTTCGTTGTTGTACGGTACAACATCCAACACCGTACGGTGACTCACGCACCAAGCTGGCGGGGCCCAGCCACAGAGCGCCGAACGTCTACCGCGAGATTGTGGCTAACGGAACAGGAAGGGAGGTCACCAGGAAGTGGTCTCGTGCGGTGGGGTCGAGCGGGGGCGGCTTCGTGAAGGTGACGGCGGAGTGCGGCCTCCTCGCCCTAGCCTGGACAAAACACACAGTGCGTACACACAGAGCATACACACAAAGTGTACATAGTGTACACAGTGTATACAAACACCACACTTACACACAACACACAAACACCAAACACACACACCACACACATTCCCCATGCTCACACACACGACACTCACACTAAAAGCAACAACTGCTATTCACCACTCAGTGGCGATGATGTCAAAACGCCGCCTGTCCCAGGTCATATGCGCCTTGAAACCACGTGAAGTGTGGAAGGCTCACTGACAGGAGGTCATGGGACAGACCCTTGTGTTATGGGTCGCATGACTAAGATGACCGGCAGATGCAATGCCAATGCTGCTACTCTGCCAACTTGCTGTGTTTTAGCTGTCCAATGCTTCGCTCGTTGTTGTGAGCATCACTTCTCAAACTCCGTTGATGTTGGAGGGTGACTGCCTTCATTTGCCCCGTAGCATCCGTCACAATCCTTCTCCACAAAGGTCGATCTTTACACTGCTGGTACCAGTCTTCAGCAAGTCTACTCAGCTCCAGGTACTGCTGTGCCACATGATTCTATCAGTCCGTGCCACACACGTTTATCCCCAGCTATCCATCCAAACGGTAGCTGCTTGGGCATGCAGTGGCTGGGCATTTGGGCTACAGGACCGAGCCACCTCAGCCTCACCTGCTGGAGGAGCTCACAAATGGGACTTTGTCGAGATCTTTCGAGAATTTGTGAGTTCCTCACATAATCCAACCTGATCAAAGCCAGGATGGATAGTAGGCAGGCCAGCCGGAATGTTTCTAAATGATGCAGATGTTCCGCCAGGGAGGTCCACGTTTCCAAGCATAGAGAAGAGAGAGAATGACTGCAGATGAGAAGACTCAAAGCTTCGTGTGGAGTGACAGGCCAGGCAGCTTCAAAAAGCGTTACGTAGGTGAGGAAATGATAATGTCGGCCGACTGATTCAGAGCAAGACCTCCGCTGCCAATGCGGAACCAGCCATAAGCACGTTGCCAAGTTATGTAACATTTTCCACTACCTCTTCAACTGCCCCTTCACTCATGGAGCGCTAACAGGGTGGTATATTCGGTGGCACCAAATACCCAGATTGTTGCTTAGTTTTGGTGGGACTGTTGGCAAGACCTCGCTTCTTTGTGGCATTCTCCAAGTTCAACAGCAGAGCCCCCAACTCCTTCTCAGAATGAGCAACAATCACCAAATCATCGGCATTGATAACATGGTTGGTCAATAGGGAGCCATCCTTTGACAGCACCTGGGCATCGATCAGCCTTCCATTGTACCTGCACCAGATGGAAATTCCACTGGAACATCCATGGAAAACCTCTCGAACAACGTGGTCAAAAAGGACATTGAATAATACAGGTGCCAGACCCAAGATAAACAAGTAATAGCTCTGACTCCCGATCATGTAGCTTTACCCGGGCTTGCTCATCATGAAGGTTCTTAATGATGGTGAGCAGGATGTCAAAGATTCCAAAAACACGAAGAACAATCTACAGCTCTGGTTTACTGATGGTATCGTAGGCCTTGACCAGCTCAATAAAACAGAGAGGCAGGTTCTGTTGGAATTCCCTAAATCTCTCTGTAGTAAACAGACAGAATATGGCGTCTGTGCAAGACATCCCTGGCTGGGTTCTGAAAGTCTCTCCTTAGCATGTCTGGCAAGGCGATGTTGAATGATCCTTGCCAGGACCTTTCCCAGCACATGGAGGAGCGAGATATCCTTGTAATTATTACAAATCGGTGCGGTCCCTATCTTAAATAGGGGGACCACTAGAGCATCATTCCATTCCTACGGGACCGTTCTTGTGTTTTAGAGGGTTTTAATGATGTCATACAGGGCAGTCTGCAGACAAGCACCACCTTCCTTCAGCATTTTGCTTGGAAGATCAGCTTGACTTACCTACTTCCTCTATAGATGGCACCTCTGCCAGCCACTCACAGGTTGTGGCTACTTCTTACATTATCTGAAGCATCACGGCCCTAGCAGGGTCACCCCCATGTTGTACCACCGTATTATCTGAGCTTAGGGGGGGGTGCCCCTCCCACAGGTCTTAAAGAAATGCTCTGCAAATCTGCGGACTTGTTCCTGGGGGTCGGAGATCGGATCACCATTTTTGCAAATCAATATTTTTATGGAGTTAAAGAATTATTTTTGAGCATGGGCAGATGCCATCTCCTCTGCTGCAGCCCGCGACCATCACCCATCCTTGCAGCGCCGCACAGCTCTCCGAACCTCCGAGCGAAAGCTACAGTAAACCTATTCATTCTCAGGCATGGGATGTTGCAGGCGGTGGGAGTGGGCCTGCCGTTTTCTCTCCGCTAGCTTTAAAACCTCCTCAGCTAGTGTTTCTGGGGAGATCAGGATCATATACCCAGTACAGCCATTCCAGCTGCATAAGCCACAGCGCTAAACCTCACCCATTTCCTCTCGGCACAGCTGCAAACGATGATGAAAGTCTCTATGACAGCTTCCATCAGATATCTGAGACCAGGCCATTGTGAGTTTTAAAAAAGTCTTTGGAGGATGAATAGCAGGTAGATCTTAGAGATGACAAGCTGATGGTCAGAGATCAGATCAGCGGCTCGGCAGATCCTGGTGTCAAGGACAAGGGCCCGCCACTACGAGTCAAGCAGATATTCTTGCTTGGACTCGGCATGCACCCAAAATGTTGTATGGATGCGCCGATGATGGAACAGCAGGATTGTAATGACAGACCAGGGGCTGCACAGAAGTCTAACAGCCTCCTACCATTGTTGTTCTTGTTGAACTGATCTGGCCCATGCTTTCCAATCACTCCAGCCCAGATGTCTACATGATGACCTACTCAGACATTAAAGTCACCTAGCAGGATGACACTATCACGAGGGGCAACTTTAGCCAACACCTGGGACAGGTCATAGAAGGCATCTGACTCATCAGGCTTGCCTGCATCCCTCCACTGATGTTCATCTTCAGTGGAGGCATAAGCCACCACCACCATCCCTCGCCTCCCATTTAAAGGGAGGCGAGTCTACAGTAGCCTGGGATTCACAGGTTCCCACACCTGACCACCACGCTCCCACGCCCTCTTCATTCTTTTATTTAGAAGATCCACTACCTCTTGCTTGGCACCACACACACACACACCCTACACACACCCACACTCTCACAACACACACACCACTCACTACACTCATCACCCACTCACCAAAACTTCCTCCCCTCCCTCCACTCCTCACCTTGTTAGCAGCTCCCGTGCGACCGTCGCCGCTCTTGTTGTCGGTGACGGCAGCACCGCCGTCGACACCGCCGCCGACATTGCCGGCGGCTTTGGCCCCTCGCCGCTGCACCGCGTAGAGCTCGCGCAGGCGCCGGCCCCTGGCCTCGGCGGCGGCGCGCCGCGCGGCACGCTCGCCTGCCGCCTCCCGCCGCCGCTCGGCCCCGCGGCGCGCCATGTAGCGCCGCACCTCCTCCGCGTCGTAGTGCCGCCGCTTCTCCGCTGAAGGCACGCCCCCGGGCGGCGGCAAAATTGGCGCCGATGCCCGGGAACCCGGCACGCGAGCGTCCCTGCTGCTTGAGCGCTGCCGGATAATTGCGCAATTGGATCATGTCAGAGAGAACTTGTTGATTGGATCATACCAGGGAGAGCTTGCTGATTGGATCATACCAGGGAGAGCTTGTGGATTGGATCATACCAGGGAGAGCTTGTTGATTGGATCATTCCAGAGAGAGCTTGCTGATTGGCTCATACCAGATACAGCTAGATGATTGGCTCATACCAGACAGCTCTCTGATTGGATCATACCAGAGACAGCTCTCTAGTTGACTCAGGCCAGAGACAGCTTGCTGATTAGCTCATGCCAGAAACTGCTCTCTTATTGGATCATACCAGAGTGAGCTTGCTGATTGGATCATACCAGAGACAACTTTCTGATTGGACTATACCAGAGACAGCTCGCTGATTGGCTCATACCCCAGACAGTTCTCTGATTGACTTATACCAGACACAGTTTGCTGATTGGCTCATGCCAGAAACTGCTCTCTGATTGGGTCATACCAGAGACAGCTCAATGATTGGCTCATAACAGAGACAGCTCTGTGATTGGCCCAGATGAGAAACAGCTGTCTTATTGGCCCACACCCATCCTATCTACGGCAATACTAGACTTTGGCCTACAAACTGCTCCCTGGACCCTTCCGATCCAAACTAATCCAGGCAAATTTCAAATCCATTGCCACTTTCGTCACTAATCTCTTCAATTACTCACTTCGCTCTGACATCGTTGCCCCACTATTCAATTGTGCTGCAGTTACCCCTCTGCTTAAAAAACCTGGCCATGATTGCACCATCCCTGATAATTATGGCCCCATCTCAAATCTACCATTCCTCTCTGAGGTCCTTGAATGTCCAGTAGCCGTGCAACTACAGAAACACCTCCTAACCAAAAACCTCCTCGATCCTTTCCAATCTGTGTTCAGATTCAGTCAGAGTACTGAAACTGCTGTGGTCAAAGTATATGATGACCAACTAGTCGCTGCTGATGAAGGATTGCCAAGTATTCCTGTCCTCCTGGACCTGAGCACTGTCTTTCATACCATTAACCACCTGACCTTACTTGAGCGACTGGAAGGTATATAAGTCTCTGGCTGTGCCCTGCATTTTCTGAGCTTCCTACCTCTCCGACCAGAAGCAGTTCGGCAGTCTCGGAGGACAATACTCAGAGATCCATCGTGTTTTGTTTGGCATTCCTCAGGGTTCAATTCTCGGCCCACTCCTCTTCAGCATTTACATACAACCACTTGAACATATCCTGTGCAGCCTCAATCTCAGGTACCATTGCTATGCCGATGACATTCAGATCTATATCCATGCAAAGCCATACATCAATGCGTCTGGTCTTTGCATGTCGTTATCACTATGAACTGTGAAGGCCTGGCTCAATTAAAATTTCCTAAAACTAAATGGTGACAAAACAGAAGTTTTGCTTGTCAGAACCCCACACCAATTTTCCAAGGCTGAATCTATCCAACTGATGCTTGACGACCAGACCATTGCAGTTTCTAAATCCGGAGTTCAGGTGTGACTTTTGTTTCCTCACTCACCTTCGAGACACACATCAACAAGGTGACGAAGGTAGCCTATTTCCATCTCAGAAACAAAGCCATACTTCTCAACTCCCTCTCATCCTCCGATGCTGAGAAGCTAACACACATCTTCATCTCTTCACGAATTGCTTACTGCAATGTACTACTCCTTGGCATCCCTGTCTACCTGATCAAAAATCTCCAATGTGTGCAGAATGCGGCTGCTAGGGTCCTCACTCGCACACCCGTCCACGATCACATATCCCAAGTACTGGTGTTTCTCCACTGGCTACCGGTTATATATAGGATTGAACTCAAGAACCTCCTTCTCACCTACAAGTCTCTCACAAGCGCTGCTTCGACATACATTCGTGACCTACTTAAGGCACCCTCCTCAACACGACAACTTCGATCCTCCAATACGGGCTTGCTGCATGTACCCAGATTGCACCTCCATTCGATGGGTGACCAAGTCTTCTCGCACACTGCTCCCAGACTCTGGAACTCCCTTCCATTAGAGATTTGGTCAGCTGAGTCCCTGGGAATCATTTTCAAATATCGTCTCAGGACTCACTTGTTCTGTAAGACTTTCAAGTCCTCTGGCTAGGACTGTTAATGCGGCTCATTGATGTCATGCTGGGATGATGGCTCACTGCCGACATGCGCCTGCTCGGGAACATTTATTCCTCCCTTCGTTTGTTTGACAATAATTTGTATCGCTTATATTATATCCTTCTCTGAATTATAGCCATTGACTTTGAACTGCACTGCTCTGATGTTGTTGTTCACATGCTATTCTCTCCAGAGCTCTGTGCAACACTTTGTGAACCCTGGCTGAAAAACGCTCTAGAAGTGCAATCGTTATTAACACTGGCTCCTATCTCTAACCCCGGTGGTACCGGTGGCAGAGAGACGCTGCGGCGGCCCCTCTTCCCAGGCGGGCGCCGATCCCGGCTGCCTCCGGCGCTGTCCCCGGTGCTGCCCCCCGCGCTGCCCTCCCCTCCCTCCACCTTCCTCTTGGAGGAGGCCCCGTGCTGCCCCTCCTCCTTCTTCTCCTCCTCATCGTCACCTCCTCCTCCTCCTCCATCTCCTCCTCGCAGCTGGCGCTCCATTAGCCGCACTCTCGGTGGAGACGCGGGGGCTGCTTTACCGGGGACGGGAGCGAGGACCGTGGGTGAGCGGTCGGGTGAGTGAGTGGTGAGTGAGTGGTAAGTGAGTGAGTGGTGAGTGAGTGGTGAGTGAGTGAGTGGTGAGTGAGTGGTGAGTGAGTGGTGAGTGGTGAGTGAGTGAGTGGTGAGTGAGTGGTAAGTGAGTGGTGAGTGAGTGGTGAGTCAGTGAGTGGTGAGTCAGTGAGTGAGTCGTGAGTCAGTGAGTGAGTGGTGAGTGAGTGAGTGGTGAGTGAGTAGTGAGTGGTGAGTGGTGAGTGAGTGATGAGTGAGTGGTGAGTGAGTGGTGAGTCAGTGAGTGGTGAGTCAGTGAGTGAGTGGTGAGTGGTGAGCGAGTGGTGAGTGAGTGGTGAGTGAGTGGTGAGTGGTGAGTGAGTGGTGAGTGAGTGGGTGAATGGGGGAATGGGCGGGTGAATGGGTGGGTGAACGGGCAGGTTGACGGGTGGGTGGGTCGGTGAGGAAATGGCTGGCAAAACAAAACAACCCCCTTCCTTCTCGTGGTTCTGGTCGGTAACGCTGTGATGGCTGCTCTCACAGCGTCCACAGTGGCCAAAGGGGTTCCATGCAGATGAAGGGGGGCTGGTAACCCCTCCGCCATCAATGTAACTGCCATTTGATCACGCAAAGCATAAGTGAAACTCAAGCTTGTTCCGGAGGCCCCAAGGGAACAAGCGTTTGTGACTTCTCCTGGCCGAACCCCACTTGGCGGAGCCAGCAGATTGAATACTCACCCCCGAGGTTCCTACAGAAACACGAAAAAGCTACAGCGTGTAAATAGGTGGAATGTTCGAATGCTCGTTGCAGAGAAGAGACTATCCTTCCTCTGTCGGGAGTTGGACCGGTACCGCCTTGGAGCGGTCCCTCTTCTGAAAGAGGGGGACCGCTCCAATTGTAATAACTACAGCGGCATCTCCCTCCCCAGTGTGCTGGGAAAGGTCCTCGCAAGGATCATTCAACATCGGCTTTTTAGGCACGCTGAGGAGAGGCTTATGGAACCCCAATGTGGTTTCAGCCCAGGGCGGTCTTCCACAGATGCCATATTATCTGTCCAGTTGCTACAGCAGAGATGTAGGAAATTCCAACAGAACCTGCATCTCTACTTTATTAACCTGGTCAAGGCCTAAGACACCATCAGTAGGCCAGGGATGTGGATTGTTCCTCGTGCTTTCAGGATCCCTGACACCCTGCTCACCATCATGAAGGACCTTCACGAGGGTGGGCAAGCCCAGGTAACGCTACGTGATTGGGAGTCAGAGCCATTCCCTGTTCACCATGGGGTGCGACAGGGATGCCCTCTGACTCCAATATTATTCAACTATTTTGACCAAGTAGTTCGAGAGGCTTTTCCATGGATGTTCCAGTGGAATTTTCATCTGGCACAGGTATAATGGGAGGCTGATCGATGCCCGGGTGTGGTCAAGGGATAGCTCCGTATTAGCCAACCATGTTATTTATGCTGACGATTTGGTGATCGCTGCACATTCTGAGGAGGAGGAGTTAGAGGCTGTGCTGTTGAACCTGGAGAATGCCACAGAGGTGGGGTCTTACCATCAGTCCCACCAAAACAAAGCTCCTGTCTGGGTATTTAGTGTCACCGAAAACTCTACCTTCTCAACTCTCCATGACTGATGGGGCAGTTGTGGAGAGAGTGGAGAAGTTTCCACACCTAGGCCGCATGCTTATGGCCGGTTCCGGTTTGGCCGTGGCGGTTTCGCTCCGAATAAGTTGGGCAGCATTATCGTTTCATTGGCTAAGTAATGCTTGTGTGGAAGCTGCCTGGCCTGTCGCTCCATACAAAGCTTCGGGTCTTCTCAGCTGCAGTCATGCCCTCTCTTTTCTATACTAGCAAAAGCTGGACCCCCCCCTGGCAGAACATCTGCACCGTTCAGAAACTGTCCGGCAAGCCTGCCTATGATCCATCCTCAGTTTGACCAGGTTGGATTGTATGAGTAGCTCACAAATTTTCAAAAGATCTGGACAAAGTCCCATTTGTGAACTCCTCTGGCAGGTGAGGCTGAGGTGGCTTGGTCATGTAGCCCACATGCCCAGCCACCGCATGCCCATGCAGTTACCGTTTGGCTGGATAGAGGGGCTAAAAGGGCGAGGCATGGGCTGGAGAAGATATGGACTGATGTAGCACAAGAGGACCTGGAACTGAGTGGACTTGCTTAAGACTGGTACCAGCAGTGTCAAGATCGATCTCTGTGAAGGAGGATCGTGAAGGACGCTATGGGGCAGTTGGAGGCAGTCACCTTCCACTAGCAATGGAAGGCGGAGGAGCAACGCTCACAACAACGAGCGAGTGTCAGGCAGATAAAACACAGCGAGTTGGCATAGTAGGGAGCATAGGTGGTGCATCTGCCAGTCATCTCAGTCAAGCAACCCACAACAGCTGGGTCTGTCTTGTGACCTCCTGTCAACAAGCCTTTGACACTTCATGTGGCATCAAGGTGGCTATGGCCTGGCAGAGGCGCCGTCGTGCCATCACCGCCACTTAGTGGTGAATGGCGGTTGTTGTTGTTGAGTGGGGAAATGGGTGAGTGGTGAGCGAGTGGGTGAGTGTGCAGGTGGTTGAGGGAATGGGCGGGTGAGCGGGAGAGGTGTCCATACTCACCCCGATCAACCTGCAGGTCCCGCACCGTCAGTGGCCCCTTCTCCTCCTCCTCCTCCTTCCCCCACGTCCCTGCTCCCCCGCTACCCCGCACGCTCCCTACCGACCCCGGGGGCCCCGCTCCACCGCGTGGCCCCGACGACTCCCCGGCGCGGCCGCCCTCGCGGCTTCGCGCCACGGCGGGGCCCAGCAGCGCCCGAACCGCCCGCACGCCGTCGCGCCACGATGACGTGGTGATGACGCCAGAGCCTGGCGGAACGACGATAATAATAATAATAACAATAATAACAATAATAACGATAACAATAATAATGATCTGCTGCCCGGAACGCGCCACCGCTCGTGAGGGTTGAGCGCGACAGCACAGCGGCTGCGCTGTCAGCCTGTGTCGGAGCCGGGGACTTCGTGAACCAAGGGCGTTGCCACCGGGCCACCTGTGCCACAACTGCCTGTGGCACCGAGTGGGGGAGGTGAGAGTGGGGGAAGGACGGGGGAGACAGCA
>JAZEWT010000029.1:9054573-9075365 GCA_036362905.1 Mordacia mordax
CGCGCACACGCACCCACACTCGCACACACACTCGCACACTCACACACTCACTCACACGTGCACACGCACACACACTCGCACTCACACACACGTACACACACTCGCACACACACACTTGCACACACGCGCACACGCGCACACACTCACTCACACGTGTACAAGCACACATACTCGCGCACACACAAAGACAAAGATCCCCTGTATAGCCTAAACAGACTCTAGGGTCAAGAGCCATTAGCGAGCACCAACTAAGGTCGACGCAGCACACGAGGGGGTGGGTGACCAACACGACGCCCGGCCGCCTTTGTCTCCCTCGTGGCAATGTTTTCACATTGCACTAGGTACTCAAATGAGGCAGAGCCGACCTAGGGGATGCCCAGGACTGTTCCAGAATATCGTCACTAGTGTTGGCGTCAGCGGAATTCGAACTCGGGATGCTGGGTTTGTAGCCCAGCGCGCTAACCGCTGGGCCACCGCTCCGCGCGCACACACACATACATGCACACACTCACGCGCGCTTCCGCATGCACGCACACACAATCGCACACACGCACACACACGCATGCACGCACACACACGCAAAATGACACAAGTAGACACACGCGCACAAGCGTTTAAGTGAAATTAAAACGCAGGCAGCCAATCGATGGCGTGCGCGCGGGGGGCAAGGAGGTGCCGCTAATCTCGCCGGGGTCGTCGCACTTCACCCTCCTCATCCATCAACATCGCTCGGTCACACCCAGCCCTCGCTCTCTCACCGTCTCACCCTCTCGCTCCCCCCCTCCGCCCACTCACCCTCTCGCTCGCTCTCTCACCCCCTCGTTCGCTCACCCTCTCACTCGCCCTCTCACCGTCTTGCTCGCTCGCTCGCTTCCCCCGTGCCCACTCACCCTCTCGCTCGCTCTCTTACCCGCTCGCTCGCCCCCTCGCTCACTCACCCTCTCGCTCGCCTTCTCACCCTCTCGCTCCCCCCCTCCGCCTACTCACCCTCTCGCTCTCTTACCCCCTCGTCGCTCACCCTCTCACTCGCCCTCTCACCGTCTCGCTCGCTCGCTCCCCCCTTGCCCACTTACCCTCTCGCTCGCTCTCTTACCCTCTCGCTCGCTCGCCCCCTCGCTCACTCACCCTCTCGCTCGCCTTCTCACCCTCTCGCTCCCCCCCTCGATCACTCACCCTATCACTCTCTCGCCCTCTGGCTCACACGCTCACAGTCTCGCTCACCAGATCACTCACTCACAAAGGCACTCACTGAAACGCTCGCTCACTCACTCACTCACCTGATCACTCACACGTATTCGCTCGCCCACTCTAGCGCCCACTCGCTTGCTAACTTTCCTGCTCGCTCACTTGCCTGCCAATCCATTCACTTGCCCATTCTCCCATTCGTCTGCCCACTCACCCACCCAACCGGCAACTCGCCCACCCACTCGCCCATTCACCCACCCCACTCACTGACTCACCCACTCGCCTGTCCACTCTCCCATTCGCCCACCCGCCCACTCTCCCACTCGCACGCCCACTCGTCTGCTCGCTCACCCGCCCACTTGCCTACTCGCCCACTCACTGGCCCGTCCATTCGCTCGCCCACTTGCCTACCCATTAGTCAACCAACTTAAGAAAATAACCTGCCTAATCACTCGGCAAATCGCCCACCTACTCGCTTGTCTGCCCACTTTTCCCACTCGCTCGCCCACTCGACCACTCGCCCAACCACCCTCCCACCCGCCCACTCGCTCGCCCGCCCACTTGCCCGCCCACTCGCTCGCTCACTCACTGGCAGGTCCACTCGCCTGCCCACTCACTGGCCCGTCCACTCACTCGCCCACTCTCCCACTTGCTCGCCCACTCACTGGCCCATCCACTCACTCGCCCACTCACTGGCCCATCCACTCGCTCGCCCACTCACTGGCCATTCCACTCGCTCGCCCACTCTCCCACTCGCTCGCCCACTCACTGGCCCGTCCACTCGCTCGCCCATTCTACCATTCGCCCGCCCACTAACTGGCCGTCCACTCGCTCGCCCACACTCCCACTCGTCCGTCCACTCGCACGCCCACTCGCCCCTTTCACACGCCCACTCACTGGCCTGCCCACTCACTGGCCCACCTACTCACTCGTCCGCCCATTCTGCCAACCACACTCCCATTTGCCCGGTCGATCGCCTGCCCACTAGCCCACTCGCCCACCCACTCGCACGTCCACTAGCTCATTCACTGGCCCGACCACTCGCTTGCCCACTCTCCCACTCGCTCGTCCACTCACTGACCCATCCACTCGCTCGCCCACTCTCTCACCCACCCACTCACTGGCCCGTCAACGCGCTCGCCCACTCAGTGGCCCATCCACTCGCTCGCCCACTCGCTCGTCCACTCACTGGCCCATCCACTCGCTCACCCACTCTCCCACTCACTGGCCCGTCTAGGTGCTCGCCCACTCACTGGCCCATCCACTCGCTCGCCCACTCTCCCACTCGCCCAATCACTGGCCCGTCTACGCGCTCGCCCACTCACTGGCCCATCCACTCGCTCGCCCACTCACCCACTTACCCACTCACTGGCCCGTCCACTCGCTCGCCCACTCTCCGACTCACTGGCACGTCCACTCACTCGCCCGCTCTCCCACTCGCCCGTCCACTCGCACGCCCACTCGTCCACTCACTCGCCCGCAGACATGCCCACTCACTCGCCCGCTCTCCCACTCGCCCGTCCACTCGCACGCCCACTCGTCCACTCACTCGCCCGCAGACATGCCCACTCACTGGCCTGCCGACTCACTGGCCCGCCCACTCACTCGCCCACCCACTCTGCCAATCACTCTCCCACTTACCCGCTCGCTCGCCTACCCACTCGTACCCCCACTCGCTCACTCACTCACTGGCAGGTCCATTCGCCCGCTCACTCACTGGCCCGACCACTCGCTCGCCCACTATCCCACTCGCCCACCTACTCACTGGCCCATCCACTCGCTCGTCCACTCGCTCGCCCATTCACTGGCCTATCCACTCGCTCGCCCACTGTCCCACTCACCCACTCACTGGCCCGTCTACGCGCTCACCCACTCACTGGCCCATCCACTCGCTCGCCTACTCTCCCACTCGCCCACTCGCTCGCCCACTCTCCCACTCGTCCATTCGCCCACCCACTCACTGGCTCGTCCACTCGCTCGTGCACTTGCCCACCTACTCACTGGCCCATCCACTCGCTTGCCCACTGTCCTGCTCACCCACCCACTCACTCGCCCGTCCATTCGCTCGCCCACTCTCCCACTCGTATACTCGCCCGCCCACTCGCCCATCCACTCGCTCGCCCATTTGTACGCCCACTCGCCCACCCGCTCACCCACCCGCTCGCCCACTCACTGGCCTGTCCACTCGCGCGCCCACACTCCCACTTGCCCACTCGCCCGCTCGAGAAGCCATGCATTCCATGAACTTCACCTGTCCCCCGAGTAGCAGGTGCTGCGGCGCCAGTGCCCTTGGCCGCACCGCCTCGCGCCACCCGCACCTTCCTCACAGTCGGGCGCCGTGCCGTGGGCACCGCTCTTCCTCCTACTCCTCCTCTCTCCGGACTCCGAGCCATCCCCTCGCTCCCTGAGGACCGAGCGCCGTTATGCACTCTCAAATATGACTCGGCAAATCCTGATTGTCTGGAAAATGTGGCGTGGGTCCGGTTGAAAGTAACACCGTGTGCCCACAGACTGCCGGCGCAGCAGCGGCGGTGATTCGCGGCACGGTGGTGGTGGCGAATGCCGGCGCGCTGGGTTCTGACCGGAGGGAAGCAGCGACGAGCGGTGCCGCGGCGAATGGTCCCGTGCCGGCACCCGGCATTCGTGCTCGCGGTAGAGGCTGCCGTCCGGCACCCGTACGCTGCACTCAGCCTGGCTGAACCCTGCCGGAGAGAGATGCAGCGCCCACGTGCGGCACTTGGAGTTTGTGTGTGTGATGACACGGTGTGTGTGTGACGACACAATGTGTGTGTGTGACGACACAATGTGTGTGTGTGACGACACAATGTGTGTGTGTGACGACGTGTGAGTGTCGACACCGTGTGCGCGTGTGTGTGACGACGCGGAGCGAGTGTACGCGGTGGCGCTCACCTCTGTAGATGGGCGCGGGCGGCGCGCTCGCCACCTTGCGCACTTTTGTGACAAGCGTCCGGGGTTCGGGGACGGGCGCCAGTGCCCGTTCCCCATCGGGGTCGGCGGCGGCGATGGTGGCTCCCCGCTCCGCACGCTGCCGGCCCACGACCTCTCTCAGGCGCCGCAGCTTCTCCTCGTGGCGGGGGCCACGGCAACGGCGGTTCCCGCCGGTGCTCGGATCGCGCAGGGACGCCTCGCTCGTGCCTGGTTCGTCAGCGCCATCGTCGTCGTTACCATCGTCGCCGTAACAACGACATAACGAGCACGTCTTCACTTACTCCGCCAATTGAGGAGGGCCAGCCCTCCTCCACCCATCCTCTCCCCATTCTACAGGAGACCTTTGAGAGTGTCCTGAGCAGCTGCATCACCGTCTGCTATGGGAATTGCAATGCCTCTGAGAGTAAGTCCCTGCAGCGGATAGTGAAAACAGCGGAGACCATCGTTGGGACCCCTCTCCCCCGCCATCCAGGACTTCTACTTCACTGACAACACACGATGAGGACCTCCAGCATTGTAAAGGACCCCCTCCCACCACTTCCCTGAACTCTCTACCCGCATGCCATCCGGCAAAAGGCACCGTGGGATTCGGGCCAGATCTACCAGACTCAGCAACAGCTGCTTCCCCCAAGCCATCAGGCTCCTCAATATCAAGCTACCCCACCCCTCATGACAACAAGCAGGACTCATACGCTCCACCCGCCAAACACATTGACTCATACCTGCACTGGCCACTCCACGTTACTATGTACAGTCTATATCATTTGGGTACTTCACCCTGCCCTGTTGAATGTGGATTCAGCCTCGTTTTGTTTTTTGTACCGGGGACCACGAAAAACGAAATGCGGTTCCTCTATAAACTGTAATTGTATACGGATGGGATGACAGTAAGGTTCATCTGTCCATCGATCATTGTCGTCGTTTAAAATCACATTTACAACGTTTCACGTATGGCAGTGGCCAAGGCGGGGAGGGGTAGTGCCGAGCCGCACAGTTGGCCTGTGCCAACTTGCCAGACGCTGCGTTACATTACGATTGTATCGGCCAATTAATCAACGACTGGTATATTTTAGTGTGTGGGATGAAACCAGGGATCCCGGAGGAAACCCACGCAGGACAAGGGGAGAGAATGTACATGCATCTGCGCCTCATATAACAAAAGTCTTGCCCTGGGTAGTTCGATTCCCACCTGGGGCACCTTTCTGTGTGGAGTTTGTGTGTTCTCTCTCTCTCTCCCCTGTTCTGCGTGGGTTTCCTCCGGGTTCTCTGGTTTTCTCCCAAATCCCAAAAAAATACTCATTAATGAATTGGCCGATAACATCACAACGTAACGTGGTGTCTGGTGAATGTCAGCACCGGCTGAATGCACGGTGGAGGTGATGATGGTGATGTTGGTGATGATGACCGTGATGTTGATGGCGGTGACGATAACAGTTACGATGATGGTGGTAATGGTAGTGATGATGATAATGGCGATGGCGATGGTGATGACAGTGATGATGTCGGTGACGATGTCGGTGATGATGTCGGTGACGATGTCGGTGATGATGTCGGTGACGATGTCGGTGATGATGACGGTGATGATGTCGGTGATGATGTTGGTGATGATGACGGTGATGATGTCGGTGATGATGACGGTGATGATGACGGTGATGATGTCGGTGACGATGTTAGACATGATGACAGTGACGATGTCCGTGATGAAGACGATGACGATGTCCGTGATGATGACGGTGACGATGTCCGTGATGATGTTGGTGACGATGTTGGTGATGATGTCCGTCATGATGTCGGTGACGATGTTGGTGATGATGTCCGTCATGATGTCGGTGATGATGACGGTGATGATGTCGGTGATGATGTTGGTGATGATGACGGTGATGATGTCGGTGATGATGACGGTGATGATGTCGGTGATGATGACGGTGATGATGTCGGTGATGATGACGATGACAGTGACATGTCTGCGAACCTTGGCTCTCGATGGTGGATAGGGAGAGGCCGGGGTCAGGAGCCAGGTCAAAGGCCGTGGAAGACACCGCCGCCCTGTCCCAGCCTCCCACAATCCTTTGCGGCGGTGGGGAGTAGTCGAGCTGCTCGCCGGCCGCCCACGAATCCCCGGCCCCCCACACCTCCCCCACCCCGCACCCTCCCTCATTCACGTCGGGACCTGCATGACGACCATCCCAGAATCGCCTGAGTGGGTGCGTGTGTGCGTGTGTGCGTGCGTGAGTGCGGGTGCTCACATTTGTGCGGGCGCGTGCATGTGCGTGTGGCTGGAAAAACAACCCCCCTCCTCCTCCTCGTGGTACCGGTCGGTAATTGTGTGGTGGCTGCTCTCACAGCTTCGACAGCGGCCAAGGGGGCTCTGGACAGGCACGTGGGTCTGGTAACCCCCCCCCCCCCCAACTTCAATTTAATTACCACTACACCACGTGAAAAAGAAAACTCATGCTTGTGCACGAGGCCCCGGGGAAATAGGCGCTTATGACGTCTTCTGGTAAACCCCCATTTGGTGTGTGGCCACGTGGAATGTTCAAACGGTCGTTGACGAGGAGAGGTTGCCAATGCTCTGTTGGGAGCTGGACCGGTACAGCTTGGACTCCTGTGGGATACAGGAGGTCCGGTGGACTAGTTCTGGCTCCAACCAGCAGGAGGGTTGGACAATCCTCCAACTCGGGACAGGAAACTGCCAAGCAACAGGGAGTGGCTCTTCTTCTTAATAAATGAATGAAGGATCTGTGGGAACGTGGTGGTGAGGTGTGGGAACCTGTGAGTCTCAGGTTACCATGGGCTCACCTCCCTATAAATGAGATGCGAGGGTTGGTAGTGGTGGTGGCTTACGCTCCCACTAAAGATGAACATCAGTGGAGGAATGCAGGCAAGGCCGATGAGTCAGATGACTTCTATGACCTCCTGTCCCAAGTGTTCGCTAAAGTGGCGCCTCGGGTTACAGTCCTCCTACTAGGTGACTTCAATGCCCAAGTGGGTCATGATGCAGACACCTGGGCTGGAGCTGACCTGGCATGGGCCAGGTCAACTCAACAACAACGCTAGGAGGCTGCTCGACTTCTGTGCAGCCCATGGGTTCGTAAAAAAACATGCCGGGTCCAAGCAAGACCATCTGCTGGACTACATATTGGCGGAGCAGAGGATGTGGGCCAATGTCCTTGACACCAGGACCTACCGAGGAGCTGATCGGACCTCTGACCATCGACTTGTCATCGCTAAGATCTGCCTGACATTCTTGCACAGCAGTGGTGGGCGTCCACCAAAGACCTCATTCAAACCCACAGTTGCCTGGTCTCGGCTAGCTTATGATAGATGTAAGCGAGAATTTCATGATCATTTGCAGCCAGAACTGAGATCGTCCCCCACTCCTCCCAATGCCGAGGGGAAATGGGTGAGGTTTAGGGCTGTAACTCATGCAGCTGGAATGACTGCACAGGGTACACGGTCCAGACCTCCCCAGAAACCCTGCTGACGGAGGATATGTTCAAGCTAGCTGAGAAAAAAAGGCAGGCCTACTCCCACCGCCTGCAACTCCCACGCCTGAAAAAGAGGTGTACCGCAGCCTTCGCTCAGAGGTTCGGAGAGCCGTGCGGCATTGCAGGAATGAGTGGTGGTCGTGGGCTGCTGAGGAGATGGTGTCTGCCTTGGTAGCCCGTGATAAAAAAATCATTCTTTAATTCCGTCAAAAGATTGACTTGCAACGCTGCACCTATTACCCTTCTTAAAAGGGGAAAATGGTGATATGATCTCCGACCCCCAGAAACAAGTTTGCAGATTTGCAAAACATTTCTGTAAGGTCTTGGGGGAGGGGAACCCCCCCAGATCAGATAACATCGTGGTACAACATGGGGGTAACCCTGCTGGGGATGCAGTACTTCAGATAATGAAAAAAGTAGCCACAACTTGTGAGTTGCTGGCGGAGATGCCACTGTTAGAGGAAGTACGTAAGGCGATCCAAAGCCTGAAACCAGGAAAGGCACCGCCGGGCAGAGATGATCTTCCAAATGAAATGCTGAGGGAAGGTGGTGCTTGTTTGCGGATTGCCCTGTATGACATTAAAACCGTTTTGAGTCGAGGAAGGGTCCTGCAATAATGTAAGGATGTCCTAGTGATTTCCCTCTTTAAGAAGGGGGACCGCACTGATTGTAATAACTACAGGGGCATCTCGCTCCTCGGTGTGCCGGGAAAGGTCCTGGCAAGGATCATTCAACATCGCCTTGCCAAGCACGCCAGGGCGGTCTTGCACAGACGCCATATTCTCTGTCCAGTTGCTGCAGCAGAGCTGTAAGGAATTCCAACAGAACCTGCATCTCTGCTTTTTTGACCTGGTCAAGGCATACGATACCATCAGTAGGCCAGGGCTGTGGCTTGTTCTTTGTGTTTCGGGATCCCTGACACCCTGCTCACCATCATTAAGGACCTTCATGAAGGTGGGCAAGTCCGGGTAAAGCTACGTTATCGGGAGTCAGAGCCATTCTCTGTTCAGCTTGGAGTGCGACAGGGATGCCCTCAGGCTCCTACATTATTCAACGTCTTTTTTGATCAAATAATTTGAGCGGCTTTCCATGGATGCTCCTGTGGAATTTCCATCTGGTACAGGTACAATGAGAGGCTGATCGATGCCAGTGTGCGGTCAAGGGATGGCTCCCTATTGGCTAACCATGTTATCTATGCTGATGATTTGGTGATTACTGCTCATTCTGAGGAGGAATTGAGGGCTCTGTTGTTGAACCTGGAGAATGCCACAAAGAGGTGGGGTCTTACCATCAGTCCTACCAAAACAAAGCATCTGTCTGAGTATTTAGTGCCACCGAACACTCCACCTTCTCAGCTCTCCATGACTGTGGGCAGTTGTGGAGACAGTGGAAACGTTTCCATACCAAGGCAGTGTGTTCTTGTCCGGTTCCGGTTTAACAGCAGAGGTCTTGCTCCGAATGAGTCGGGCAGCATTATCGTTTCATCGGCTGCCTGGCCTATCCCTCCACACGCGGCTTCGAGTCTTCTCAGCTGTGGTCATGCCCTCTCTTCTCTATGCTTGCGAAACGTGGACCTCCCCGGCAGAACATCTGCGCCGTTTCGAAACTTTCCTGCTGGCCTGCCAACCATCCATCCTGGGTTTAACCAGGTTGGATTGTGTGAGGAGCTCACAAATTCTCGAAAGAGCTGGACAAAGTCTCATTTGTGAGCTCCTCCGGCAGGCGACGTTTGTGCCGTCACCCCTGTAAACGATTCCTTAAAACACATCACATTGGACTCCAGGTGCATATGGTCTGGCACGTGGAGACCTCACTGCCACGATTCCCGCTTACAGCCACCAAACACCAGTGCCGATTTACTGAACCGGTCCTGAGCCTCCCCTAGGTCGACTCAGCCTCAAATAAGTACCTGGAGTGGCATGTAACACAAATAAAAAAATAATTGCATTTATAAAGCACCTTCTGCCTGAGGAGCACAACGCACTGCACAGAGCTGTGGAGAGAATGTCATTTCAATAACATTAGCATAGTTGACTAAAATAAAAACAACTATAAATCACTCAAGGACATAAAATAACATACAATAATTGTTAAACAAATGAAGCAACGAGTACATTTTCCTGAGCAGGCACAGGTCAACAGCAAGCCATCATCTGAGCACAACAACAGTGAGCAGCATCAACAGTCCTAGGCAGAGGACTTCAAGGCCCTTCGAGACGCCGCGATACGTTTCAATGTGTTTTTTTTGTAGTGGGAGGAAACCGGAGAACTCGGAGGAAACCCACGCAGAACAAGGAGAGAGAGAGCGATACACACACAAACTCCACGCAGAAGAGCGGGCTAGGCAGGAATCGAAGTGCCTCTGGCAGGGCTTTCTTGCTGTGAGGAGGCGTGGATGTCGCCGCGGTACCACCCTGCGTTACCCTGCGTCACCCTGTCCTCATCATAAACATCGGCACTAGGAAGACAAGGCGTCCGAGCATAGTGCTTGGCAACCTGCCCCGTCATGTTGACCTTCAATGGTGCTGCTCGCTCACGGCACTTGACCTTACAGTCCATTAAGGCTACATGGGGGACCTTTGTTTTTGTATCAATGTGCGCTCGGCGTCAACTCACCGGGTAGGTAATGCACCGCCAACGGGCGCCTAGCACCAGCGCCGGTACCGTGGGGGCTGAACACGGAGCTTGGGCTGGCGCAGGGGGGGTGCCAAAGAGGAGCAGCTGCCGGCGCCGCCTCCACCGCATGTGCCACCTTCTGCTGCGCCACTTTCTCCTGCGCCGGCGCCACCTCCGCCGCACGCGCCACCTTCTGCTCCTGTGCTACTTTCTCTTGTGCCGGCCCCGGCACCACCGCCTGCGCCGGCTTCTCCTGCGCCGGCGGAGGAGAGGGGGCGCGGACTCCAGTGGAGAGAGAGGGCCGGGAGAAGTCACCGCTGAGAGAAAGGAGAGAATGCGGAGTGCGCAGGGAGCGAGGAGAGTGGGGGGGGGGAGTGGAATCATAGAGACTCGCGCAAAGACTCGCATAGAGACCCGCACAGAGACTCGCGCAGAGACCCGCACACAGACTCGTATAGTCACATAGGGACTCACGCAATGAATCACACAGACTCACACAGTCACACAGATACATGCAGTCACACAGAGACACACGATGTCACACAGATACACACGCAGTCGCACAATCACACAGAGACTTGTACACAGTCACACAGACACTTGCACAGTCACACAGAGACTCACACACAGTCACACAGAGACTCACACACAATCACACAGAGACTCACAGTCACAGAGACTCACACAGTCACGGAGTTACACACAGACACGGAGACAGTCACACAGACACTAGCACAAAGTCACACTGAGTCACAGTCACACAGAGACTCACACAGTAACACAGAGACACACAGTCCCAAAGAGACTCACACACAGCCGCACACAGACTTACACAGCAACAGACACACACAGTTGCACAGACTCACACACAGTCGCACAGAGGCTCAGTCACAGACTCACATACAGTCATACAGTCGCACAGAGACTCGCATACAGTCACACAGAGACTAACACACAGTCGCACAGAGACTCACACAGTCACACAGAGACTCATACAGTCGCGCAGACTCACACACAGCCGCACAGAAACTCACACAGTAACAGAGACACACAGTCACACAGAGCCTCACATACAGTCGCACAGAGACTCAGCCACACGGAGGCTCACACAAGAGACTCACACAGTCACACAGATTCACACAGTCACACACAATCGCACAGAGACTCACACAGTCACAAAGTCGCACAGAGACTCACGTACAGTCACACAGAGACTCACCACACACAGTGACAGTGTCACACAATGATGGCACACGTGGCAGATTGTTATAAGTAGCAGTGTGCCTGCCCTACGGACGATTTCGTTCCCAACGTGGAACGCGCTTTACAGAAATGATGATGAAGGTGGAAGATGAGGTTACGAGCGATGCCCCAACTGCCAAGAAACATCGTTTCCTGGGTGTCATTATTATTGTTATTATTTATTTATTCTTATTAATTATTATTTATCAGATGCCGCTATCCAGGGCGACCCACATCATTGTAGAGGCGTAGTGAGGAAACCACAGAGATGTGAGGGGAAGGCAGCCATGCAGTCAGCCGGTGCAAGGGAGCGACGTAGAAGGGAGTGACGCTGTAGAGGGAGTGACGCTGTAGAGGGAGTGACGCTGTAGAGGGAGTGATGATATTGAAGGGAGTGATGCTATCGAAGGTCGTGAAGCTGTAGAAGAATGCAGTGACGCTATAGAAGGGAGTGATGCTATCGAAGGTCGTGAAGCTGTAGTAGAAGGGAGTGACGCTGTAGAAGCAGTGATGCTATCGAAGGTCGTGAAGCTGTAGAAGAAGGGAGTGACGCTGTAGAAGGGAGTGATGCTATCGAAGGTCGTGAAGCTGTAGAAGAAGGGAGTGACGCTGTAGAAGAGAGTGACGCTATAGAAGGGAGTGATGCTATCGAAGGTCGTGAAGCTGTAGAAGAAGGGAGTGACGCTATAGAAGAGAGTGATGCTATCGAAGGTCGTGAAGCTGTAGAAGAAGGGAGTGACGCTGTAGAAGAGAGTGAGGCTGTAGAAGGGAGTGACGCTATAGAAGGAGTGATGCTATCGAAGGTCGTGAAGCTGTAGAAGGGAGTGACGCTATAGAAGGGAGTGATGCTATCGAAGGTCGTGAAGCTGTAGAAGAAGGGAGTGACGCTGTAGAAGGGAGTGATGCTATCGAAGGTCGTGAAGCTGTAGAAGAAGGGAGTGACGCTGTAGCAGAGAGTGAGGCTGTAGAAGGGAGTGACGCTGTAGAAGGGAGTGATGCTATCGAAGGTCGTGAAGCTGTAGAAGAAGGGAGTGACGCTGTAGCAGAGAGTGAGGCTGTAGAAGAAGGGAGTGATTTAGTGGAAGGCAGTGATGCATTACAAGGGATGGACGCTGTAAAAGCGAGTAATGATGTACAAGGGAAAGACTTGGCATACAAATAGTAGTCGTATGCGTGACTCACAGAGCGCCTGGCGGTGCCTTTCACGTGGGAGGCGAAACGACGGAAAGGAGAGTGGAGGAGCGATCGGTGCAGCTATCTCGAAAGAGCATCTTTCGGAAGCGATCATCATCAATCGAGCGGTGGAAACCTACATCGATCATTATTACTGGATCACCCTGCACCCAGAGATCCCCTTAACAGACTGCAGGATCAAGTGCCGTTAGCGAGCACACGACACACGACGGGGTGGGTGACCATCACCACAACCGACCACCTTTGTCTCCCCAGTGGTCAATATTCACGACACACCGCACCAGGTAATCATTTCAGGCTGAGTTGACCTAGGGGGAGGCCCAGGACCGGTGCAGAAAATCGTTACTGGTGTTGGTGTCCACCCACCCACTGACTCACCCACCCACTCAGCCTCATAATCAATCACTCGCTCATCGACCAACCCAGCCACCACCAACCCACCCACTGCGAGAGGACAGGGTGGCTCAGAGAGAGGCCGGATGACTCCCGACAGGAATCACGGACGAGCGGGGAAGCGGTAGACGCGGGCTACGGCAGCGAGGCGACGCCAACACTCACCGCCGCGCCGCCGCTGCGCGCCTGCGCGGAATCACGGCTCCACCACCGACCGACGTTGCACGAGCGCCGTCGGCCCGCGCTGCACGCCCCATGGAGAGCGGCACTGGCGCCGAAGCCGCCGGTGCCGCCGGTGCCGCGGGGGCCACCGGGGCCACCAGGGCCGCCGGCGCGCCACCCACGTTCTCCCGCAGAGGCTTGCGCAGTCCCCGCGCCTCCCCCGCCCCCACCGGCCTCGTGGCAACATCACGGAGGTCTGCGGGTAACCGACGGTGGGGCACGGTGATTGGTGAGCCGGTGGGGACGGTACCGGTGGTGATGGTACCAGTGGTGATGGTACCGGTGGTGATGGTACCAGTGGTGATGGTACCGATGGTGGTGATGGTACTGGTTGTAATATTGGTACTGGTGTTGATAGAACTGGTTTTGGTGATGGTACTGGTTGCAATGGTACTTGTGGTGAGGGTACTGGTGGTGATGGAACCGGTGGTGACGGTACTGGTGGTGGTGATGGTACCGGTGGTAACGGTACTGGTAGTGATGGTACTGGTGGTGGTGATGGTATTAGTGGTGGTGATGGTACCGGTGGTGGTGTTAGTACTGGTGGTGGTAATGGTACTGGTTGTGATAGTACTTGTCGTGAGGTTACTGGTGGTGATGGTACCGGTGGTGACGGTACCGGTGGTGACGGTACCGGTGGTGATGGTACCGGTGGCGGTGATGGTACTGGTAGTGATGTTACTGGTGGTGGTACTGGTACTGGTGGTGATGGTACCGGTGGTGGTGATGGTACTGGTGGTGGCATGGTACTGATGGTGATGGTACCGGTGGTGGTTATGGTACTGGTCGTGATGGTGCTGGTGATGATACTGGTGGTGGTGATGGTACCGGTGGTGACAGTATCGGTGGCGATGGTAATCGTGTGCTGATGGTAATGGCGGTGTTGGGGTTAATGGCAGTGTTATTGGTAATGGTGGTGTTGTTGATAATGGTGGTGTTGGCAGTGTTGGTGGTAATGGTGGTAATGGTGGTGTTGGTGGTAATGGTGGTGTTGGTGGTAATGGCGGTGTTGGTGGTATTTGTGGTGTTGGTCATGTTGGTGGTAATGGCGGTGTTGGTGGTAATGGCAGTGTTGGTGGTAATGGCGGTGTTGGTGGTATTTGTGGTAATGGTGGTGTTGGTGGTAATGGCAGTGTTGGTGGTAATGGTGGTAATGGTGATGTTGGTGGTAATGGTGGTGTTGGTGGCAATGGTGGTGTTGGTGGTAATGGCAGTGTTGGTGGTAATGGTGTTAATGGTGATGTTGGTGGTAATGGTGGTAATCCCCTCCTAGTGGTCCCAGTCGGTAACGCTGTGGGTGCTGCTCTCACACCTTGCACAGTGGCCAAGGGGGCTCTGGATGGGTGCAGGGGGCTGGTAAACCCCCCCCCATCCACCCCACCTTTAATTAAATTACCACTATACCACTTGAAAAAATAGATAAACGTAAGTCTGTGCCGGAGGCCCTGAGGGGACATGCGCTTATGACGTCTCCTGGCCAAACCCCATTTGGCGGAGCCAGGAGACTGAGTTCCCACCTGCAGGATTCCTCCAGAAACACCCAGAAGCTGCTGCGTGTGGCCACGTGGAATGTTCGAACGCTCCTTGCGAAAAAGTGGTTGCCACTCCTTTGTCGGTAGCTGGACCGGTACCGCCTGGACCTCTTGGTCCAGGAGGTTCGGTAGACTGGCTCTGGCTCCAATGAAAAGGAGGGGTGACAATCCTCCAATCGGGATAAGAAACTACCAAGCAACAGGGAGCTGCCTTTCTTGTTAATAAAAGAATGAAGGGGGCGTGGCCTACGCTCCCACTGAAGATCAACATCAATGGAGGGATGCAGGTAAAACCTATGAGTCAGATTTCTTCTATGACCTCCTGTCCCAGGTGTTGGCTAAAGTGGCCCCTCGAGATCGAGTCATCCTGCTAGGTGACTTAAATGCCCAAGTGGGTCATGATGCAGACACATGGGCTGGAGTGATCAGAAGGCATGGGTCAGATCAGTTCAACAACAACGGTAGGAGGCTGCTAGACTTCTATGCATCCTATGGGCTAGTAATAACCAACATGCTGTTCCATCATCGGCTCATCCACAAAACATCTTGGGTGCATGCCGGGTCCAAGCAAGACAATGTCTCATCTCATCTCATTATCTGAAACCGCTTAATCCTATATAGGGTCACGGTGAAGCCGGAGCCTATCCCGGAAACATAGGGCGTAAGGCAGGAATACACCCGACGACGGGACGCCGGTCCATCGCCGGGCATTGCGGGACAATTTTAGTCTGCGAGCCAATCAACCTATCCAGGAGCATGCTTTTGGACTGTGGGAGGAAATCGGAGTACCCGGCGAAAACCCACGCGGACACAGGGAGAGCATGCAAACTCCACACAGAAAAGCACCGGAGCTGAGAGACTCGAACCCGGGACCTTCTTGCTGTGAGGCGTCAGCGCTAACCACTGCGCCACCGCGCCGCCCCAAGACAATGTGCTAAATTGCATATTGCCAGAGCAGCGGATGCTGGCCCATGTCCTTGACACCAGGACCTACCGCGGAGCTGATCTCACCTCTGACCATCGGCTTGTAATCTCTAAGATCCGGCTGCCATTCTTCCACGGCAGTGGTGGGCGCCCACCAACGACCCCATTCAAACCTACAGTGGCTTGATCTCGGTGAGCTGATGAAAGCTGTAAAAGAGACTTTCATCATCGTTTTGCAGCTGGGGCTGACATCGTCCGCCACTCCTCCCAATGCCGAGGGGAAATGGGTGACAGTTAGGATTGTGGCTCCTGCAACTGGAATTGTTGCACTGGGTACACGGTCCAGACCTCCTAGAAACCCTGGTTGACAGAGGAGGTATTCAAGCTAGCCGAGAGAAAACGGCAGGCCCATTCCAACCGCCTGCAACATCCTATGCCCATAAACGAGGAGGTTTACCGCAGCCTTCACTCGGAGGTTCAGAGAGCTATGTGGCGTTGCAAGGATGAGTGGCGGTCGAGGGCTGCTGAGGAGATGGAGTCTGCCTCGGTAGCCTGTGATCAAAAATCACTCTTAAATTCCATCAAAAGATTGACTTGCAACACTGCACCGATTACTCTTCTTAAAGGAGAAAATGGTGATCCAATATCCAACCCTCAGGAACAAGTTTTCAGATTTGCAGAGCATGTCAGTAAGGACTTGGGGGAGAGCAACCCCCTCCCCGGATCCGATAACACCATGGTACAACCTGGGGGTGACCCTGCTGGGGCTCTGGTACCTCAGATAATGGAAGAAGTAGCCACACCCTGTGAGTGTCTGGTGGAGAAGCTGCCTATAGAGGAAGTACATAAGGGAATCCAGAGCCTGAGACCAGAAAAAGCACCAGGCAGAGATAATCTTCCTAGCGAAATGCCGAGAGAAGGTGGTGCTTGTCTGCAGACTGCCCTGTATGACATCATTAAAACCGTCTGAAGCACAGGATGGGTCCTGCAAGAATGGGAGGATGCTCTAGTGTCCCCCTTCTTTACGAAGGGGGACCACACTGATTGTAATAACTAAAGAAGCACCTCGCTCCTCAATGTGCCGGACACGAGAAAGGTCCTGGCAAGGATCATTCAACATCACCTTGCTAGGCATGCGGAGGAGAGGCTTATGGAACCCCAATGTTCCGTAAGCTGGGGCGGTCTTGCACAGATGCCATATTCTCTGTTTGATTGCTAAAGCAGAGATGTAAGGAATTCCAACAGAACCTGCATCTCTGCTTTATTGACCTGGTCAAGGCCTACGATACCATCAGTAGGCCAGGGCTATGGATTGTTCTTCATGCTTTCGGGATCCCTGATACACTGCTCACCATCATTATGAACCTTCATGAGGATGGGAAAGCCCAGGTAAAGCTACGTTGTCAGGAGTCAGAGCCATTCCTTGTTCACCTTGGGGTGCAATAGGAATGCCCTCAGGCTCCTACATTATTCAACAATTTCTGATCGATGCCCGGGTACGGTCAAGGGATGGTTCCCTATTAGCCAAGCATGTTATCTATGCCGATGATTTGGTGATTGCTGCTTATTCTGAGGAGTTGGGGGTTCTGCTGTTGAACCTGGAGAATGCCACAAAGATGTGGGGTGTTACCATCAGTCCCACCAAAACAAAGCACCTGTCTGGGTATTTAGTGCCGCCGAAAACTCTACCTTCTCAGCTCTCGATGACTGATGGGGCAGTTGTGGAGAGAGTGGAGAAGTTTCCCCATACCTAAGCAGCGTGCTTATGGCTGGTTTGGGTTTGACAGCGAAGGTCTACGTAACACTGTGTGGAAGCTACCTGGCTTGTCACTCCACACGCGGCTTCGGGTCTTCTTAGCTGCGGTCATGCCCTCACTTCTCTATTCTTGCGAAACTTGGACACTCCCTGGCGGAACATCTGCGTCGTCTTGAAACTTTGCGGCTGGCCTGCCTACCATCCATCCTGGGCTTAACCAGGTTAGATTGTGTGAGGATATACGGGGTAGTTGGAGGCAGTCGCCCTCCAACAACAATGGAGGGCGGAGGAGCGATGCTCACAACAATGAGCAGAGCCCCAGGTGAATAAAACACAGCAAGTTAGCAGAGTAGGGAGCACAGGTGGTACCTCTCCCAGTCATCTCAGTCAAGGAGCCCATAGCACCTGGTTTTGTTCCACAACCTCCTGTCAGCGAGCCTTTGACTCTTCACGTGGCCTCAAAGTGCCCCCTGGCCCGACACAGGCGTCATGGTGACGTCACCATCACATAGTGGCGAATGGCGGTTGTCATTGGTGCTATTGTCGGTGATAGCAGTGATTGTGATGGTGGTGCTGGTGGTGGCATTGCTAGTGCAGATGGTAGCTTTTGTTGTAATAGTTGTGCTGGTGGTGGTTGTGCTGGTTGTGGTGGTGCTGGAGCCAGTTACATTGTAGTTGTGGAAGCAGGTGCGATTGTACCGGAGACCACCACCGTTGCGGTGTCGCCCGCCGCGGTTGCGCCACCTTACCGCGTGGCGCCGTCTTGTGGGAGGTGGAGGCGCCAAGCGGTGATGGGCCCTTGCGCCGCGGCACGGGGCTCATCACGGCCGAGTTGGTGCTGAGCGCTTCCATGCGGTTCTCCACCTGCCGCAGCTGCAGCACCGCCGTGTCACCACACAGAACGCCGCCGGAACCCACGGGCCATGACCAGCAGTTCCTACCGGGTCCCCACCAGGTCCCCACCGGTCCCCCACCAAGTCCCTACCAGGTACCCACCGGTCCTTCACCGGGTCCCCAGCAGATCCCCACCAGGTCCCCCTGAGTCCCAACCGATCCCCCACCAGGTCCCTACCGGAACCCACGAGGTCCTCACCGGGTTCCCCACCAGATCCCTACCGGGCCCCCACCGGGCCTTCACCGGGTCCCCTCCAGGTCTCTACCGGGCCCCCACCGGGTCCCCTCCAGGTCTCTACCAGGCCCCCACCATGCCCCACCGGGTCCCCTCCAGGTCTCTACCAGGCCCCCACCATGCCCCACCGGGTCCCCTCCAGGTCTCTACCGGGCCCCCACCGGGTCCTCCATCAACACTGCCTTAGTGGGATTCGATTTCATGAGAATGGTGAGGAACACTGGAGATCGGATAGGATGGGTGAGCGATGGGCGAGTGTGGGTGATTGTACGTGAGTGTGGGTGAGTGTAGATGAGCGATGGTGAGTGTGTGTGAGTGATGGGTGAGTGTAGGTGAGCGATGGGTGTGTGTAGGTGAGTGAGTGTGGGTGAGCAATGGTGAGTGTGGGTGATTGTAGGTGAGTGTGGGTGAGTGTAAGTGAGCGATGGTGAGTGTGGGTGAGTGTAAGTGAACGATGGT
Source organism: Mordacia mordax (assembly GCA_036362905.1). Taxonomy (NCBI): domain Eukaryota; kingdom Metazoa; phylum Chordata; class Hyperoartia; order Petromyzontiformes; family Petromyzontidae; genus Mordacia; species Mordacia mordax. Next base: position 9,073,663 of record JAZEWT010000029.1, read on the forward strand.
GAGTGTAGGTGAGCGATAGTGTGTGGGTGATGGTGGGTGAGCGATGGTGAGTGTGGGTGAACGATGGTGAGTGTGGGTGAGAGTGGGTGAGCGATGGTGAGTGTGGGTGAGTGTGGGTGAGCGATGGTGAGTGTGAGTGCGTTTTGGTGAGCGATGGTGAGTATGGATGATTGTAGGTGAGTGTGGGTTAGTGTAGGTGAGCGATGGTGTGTGTAAGTGAGCGATGGTGAGTGTAGGTGAGCGATGGTGAGTGTGGGTGAGCGATGGTGTGGGTCAGCGATGGTGAGTGTAGTTAGTGATGTTGAGTGTGGGTGACTGTAGGTGAGCGTGGGTGTAGGTGAGCGATGGTGAGTGTCGGTGAGCGATGGTGAGTGTAGGTGAGTGATGGTGTGTGTGGGAGAGTGTAAGTGAGTGATGGTGAGTGTAGGCGAGCGATGGTGAGTCTAGGTGAGGCACGGTGAGCAAGGGGGGGGGGGGGAGTCGCGGTGTCACTCACCGAGGCACCCCGGAAGGAACCGGACCGGTCTGATACATCTCCCATCGCACCTGCTTGAAGACAAGGAGACACACAGAGACACAACTCCAGACACAAGGAGACACAAATCTACAAATGCTATTATTATATGATAAATGTTGAAATAAACCATTTCCCAAAATCTGTATTATATACACTGATACTTTTGCATTTTAAAATTAGTTGAAAGCCTGATTTTCTTACGTGTTGTACTGCAATGATGTGTACATAAAAAAAAACCCAAAAATGTTATTGTTGCTGATTTTCCGTTCTAGTGCCGTAGATGTTGTCGTGCCGTTCTCTCTCCGCAGATTTGTGAAGCGCCTCGTGACCCTCGGGTGAAAATCGCTCTATGAATGCAATTATTATTATTATTAGTCACGCGGTGACACAAGTCCAGACACGTGGAGACAACTCTAGACAAGTGGAGACACAACTCTACAGACACACGGAGACACAACTATAGACACATGAAGACGCAAGTCTAGACACACGGAGACACAACTGCAGACACGTAGAGACAACTCTAGACAAGTGGAGACAACGCTACATAGACACACGGAGACACAACTATAGACACATGAAGACGCAAGTCTAGACACACGGAGACACAACTCCAGACACGTGGAGACAACGCTACATAGACACACGGAGACACAACTATAGACACATGAAGACGCAAGTCTAGAAACATGGAGACACAACTGCAGACACGTGGAGACAACTCTAGACAAGTGGAGACACAACTCTACATAGACACACGGAGACACAACTATAGACACATGAAGACGCAAGTCTAGACACACGGAGACACAACTGCAGACAAGTGGAGACAACGCTACATAGACACACGGAGACACAACTATAGACACATGAAGACGCAAGTCTAGACACACGGAGACACAACTGCAGACACGTGGAGACAACTCTAGACAAGTGGAGACACAACGCTACATAGACACACGGAGACACAACTATAGACACATGAAGACGCAAGTCTAGACACACGGAGACACAAGTCCAGACACGTGGAGACAACTCTAGACAAGTGGAGACACAACGCTACATAGACACACGGAGACACAACCATAGACTCATGAAGACGCAAGTCTAGACACACGGAGACACAACTCCAGACACGTGGAGACAACTCTAGACAAGTGGAGACAACGCTACATAGACACAAGGA
>JAZEWT010000029.1:9090505-9112769 GCA_036362905.1 Mordacia mordax
CTGAGCCCGGCCGGGTCCCGTGGGCAAAGACCCGGCCACCAGGCGCTTGCCTGCGAGCCCCAGCCCCGGGCCTGACTCCAGGGTGGGGCCCCGGTAACGCCATTCCGGGCGACGTAACGGTCCTCATTGGTCTTGTATTCATGAAGGGCTTGTGAATGCAATTATTATTATTATTAAAGGTCCTGGCAAGGATCATTCAACATCACCTTGCTCGGCATGCTGAGGAGAGCCTTATGGAATCCAATGTAATTTCAGGCTGGGGCGGTCTTGCACAGATGCCATATTCTCTGTCTGGTTGCTATAGCAGAGATGTAAGGAATTCCAAGAGAACCTGCATCTCTGCTTATTGACCTGGTCAAGGCTTACGATACCATCAGTAGGCCAGGGCTTGGATTTTTCTTAATGCTTTCGGGATCCCCGATACTCTGCTCACCATCATTATAGACCTTCATGATGGTGGGCAAGCCCGGGTAAAGCTACGTTACTGGGACTGAGAGCCATTCCCTGTTCACCGTGCGGTGCGACAGGGATGCCCTCAGGCTCCTACATTATTCAACATCTTTTTTGACCACGTAGTTCAAGAGGCTTTCAATGGATGTTCCAGTGGAATTTCCATCTGGTACAGGTACATTGGGAGGCTGATCGATGCCCGGGTGTGGTCAAGGGATGGCTCCCTTTTGGCAAACCATGTTATCTCTACCGATTACTTAGTGATTGCTGCTCATTCTGAGGAGGAGTTGGGGGCTCTGCTGTTGAACCTGGAGAATGCCACAAAGAGGTGGGGTTTTACCATCAGTCCCACCAAAGCAAAGCACCTGTATGGGTATTTAGTGCCACCGAATACTCTACCTTCTCAGCTCTCCATGACTGATGGGGCAGTTGTGGAGAGAGTGGAGAAGTTTCCACATCTAGGCCGCATGCTTATGGCCGGTTCCGGTTTGACAGCTGAGGTCTCGCTCCGAATCAGTTGGGCAGCATTATCGTTTCATTGGATATGTAACACTGTGTGGAAGCTGCCTGGCCTGTCGCTCCACACGCGGCTTTGGGTCTTTTTAGCTGCGGTCATACCCCCTCTTCTCTGTGCTTGTGAAACGTGGACCCTCCTGGCGAAACATCTGCGCCGTCTTGAAACTTTCTGGTTGGCCTGCCTACGATCCAGCCTGGGTTTAACCAGGTTATATTGTGTGAAGAGCTATAGGTCAGTTGGAGGCAGTCACCCTCCAACAATAATGGAGGGCGGAGGAGCGATGCTCACAACAACGAGCGGAGCGTCGGGCGGATAAAGCACAGCGAGTTGGCAGAGTAGGGAGCATAGGTGGTGCATCTGTCAGTCATCTCTGTCAGGCAGCCCATAACACCTGGGTCTGTCCTGTGACCTGTTAGCAAGCCTTCGACACTTCACGTGGCTTAAAGGTGCATATGGCCTGGCACAGGTGCCGTGGTGACGTCACCACCACTTAGTGGTGAATGGCGGTTGTTGTTGGTGTCAGTGTTGGTGATGATGCTAACGGTGGTGGTGTCAGTGTTGGTGGTGACGGTAACGGTAGTGGTGTCAGCGTTGGTGGGGATGGTAACGGTGGTGGTGTCAGTGTTGATGGTGATGTTAACGGTAGTGGTGTCAGCGTTGGTGGGGATGGTAACGGTGGTGTTGTCAGTGTTGGTGGTGACGGTAACGGTGGTGGTATCAGTGTTGGTGATGATGGTAACGGTAGTGGTGTCAGTGTTGGTGGTGATGGTAACGGTGGTGGTGTCAGCGTTGGTGGGGATGGTAACGGTGGTGTTGTCAGTGTTGATGGTGATGGTAACGGTGGTGTTGTCAGTGTTGGTGGTGACGGTAACGGTGGTGGTGTCAGTGTTGGTGATGATAGTAACGGTAGTGGTGTCAGTGTTGGTGGTGATGGTAACGGTGGTGGTATTAGTGTTGGTGGTGATGGTAACGGTGGTGTTGTCAGTGTTGATGGTGATGGTAACGGTGGTGTTGTCAGTGTTGGTGGCGATGGTAACGGTGGTGGTATTAGTGTTGGTGGTGATGGTAACGGTGGTGTTGTCAGTGTTGGTGGCGATGGTAACGGTGGTGGTGCAGTGTTGGTAGTGATGGTAACGGTGGTGGTGTCAGTGTTGGTGGTGATGGTAACGGTGGTGGTGTCAGTGTTGGTGGTGATGGTAACGGTGGTGTTGTCAGTGTTGGTGGTGATGGTAACGGTGGTGGTGTCAGTGTTGGTAGAGATGATAACCGCGGTCTCACACGCCCCCCATGCCGTCGTCCCCACCGCAGGAGCTTCCTGGAGGGCTCGCTAGTGGCGGGCGGCTCGCTGCTAGGCGCCGACGAGTTGGAGCGCCACCTCCCACAGCGCCGCCTCCGCCTCTTTGTGGGCACGTGGAACATGCAGGGGCAACGCTGCCTGCCCGCCAGCCTCGACGACTTCCTGCTGCCCCGGGGAGCACCGTACCTGCAGGATGCCTACATCGTGGGGGTGCAGGAGGCCATGCCCGACCGGTGGGCCCCTCCCCTTCCCACCACCCCCCCTCCCCCCCCCCAGACCACCCTGAGCCATTGCTCAGGATACATGTTATTAATTATTAATTATTGTTTATTTCAGAGCCTCTCCTGGCTGACAGAGGGCGCAAGGCGGGGCTGTACCAAGGATGTGATGCCAGTACAACGCTGGGGACATACTTTTTTTGAGGGCAATTTACTCAGCAGGACAATTAACCTAGAGTGGCAGCGTGTCTTTGGACGGTGGGAGTAAACCGAAGTACCCGGCAAAAACCCACGCGGGCACGGGGAGAGAGAGAGAAACTCACAGACTCCACGCAGAAAGGCACCCGAGCTGGGAACAGAACCTGGGACCTTCTCGCTGTGAGGCAACAGTGCTACTCATTTCGCCACTGCCACGCCACCTCTTTATCTGCGCCTCAAACGGTGTGGGGGTGGATAGATTTGTGTTGGCCATTATATGACTGCTAGCCATGATATGACTGTCAATTAAATTGCTCTGATGTTCTTGCTGACATGCTGTCCTCTCCGCAGCTCTGTGCAGCGCTTTGTGACCCCCTGGTGAAAGGCGCTCTAGAAGTGCAATTATTATTATTAGAACAGAAAGTACCCATGAGCTTGCAAGCTCTAGATGTGGAGTTCCTGCAACACGACCAACGTCTGGGGGGGCGGGGGGGGGCGGGATACCCCCCACCCTCCCATTCTGACTGATGAATACACTGTGCTCCTTGTCCCTAGCAAGTTGATACCCCCCCCCCACTCTCCATCCCGTGGGTACCATCCTCTCCGTCAACCAGTTGGTAACAACCCCCGTCCACCCCCCCCCTCCCCAACGAGTAGGGGGTAACCCCCACCAGTCCGGTAATGATTCCTCCGACGATGCCTCCACCGCGAAGGAGAGGGGAGTCGGAGCGCTCGGTGACGCGGCTACTCTCCCGAAAGAGCGGCTCTAGAGAGCGACTCTCATCGCACACCAAGCCGTGACCACACCCACACCAGCACATTTGCCTTCATCTCCGCGAGTGAACGAGCTCATGCGGCCATGGCGGTGGCATTATCTCGAATTGTTTTTAGAATATATATATTTTTATCACCGGGGACCACGAGAAATGCAGTTTCATGCCTCTCTATAAACTGTGGTTGTGTACGGATGGGATGACTGTAAAGTTTAACGAATCGGTCATGGTGTGCACGTCAGGCGGGAGTGGGAGGTGCGGCTGCAGGAGACGCTGGGCCCGTCCCACGTACTGCTCTACTCGGCGGTGCACGGTGTGCTTCACCTCGCCGTGCTCCTCCGGCGCGACCTCATCTGGTTCTGCTCAGGTGACCCCCCCCGCGCGCCCCCACGTGCCCCTGCGTGCGCGTATAGACACGCGCGTATAAACACGCGCGTGCGTGCGTGGGGTGGGAGCTTTGCCAGCTCCGTTGATCCACATCTCCCGGGCCGTTCCTGTGAAACTCCCGCCGGCGAGCCTTTAACATTTCACGTGACCCCCCCAAGGTGTACCTGGCCTGGCGCCAGCGCTGTGGCGACTTCACCTCCTTGCAGTGGCGAACGGCGGTTGTTATTGTTGTTGCACTTAACCCTTCGGGTTGTTAAGACTACACAGGGGACCTCTGTCTTTGTGTTTACGTGTGTGTGCGCGTGTGTGCAGTAGGTTCAGATAAACCTCTATATGCGGGGTAGACGGGAGCAGCAGCGGCTCAGCTGTTAGTGCATAGTGTTGCAAACCCTGTGACACAAGTTCGATCTTATCTCACGGCCGGCACCGGTGATAATTTCCCGAACCTCTCCTCATAGGGGCAACTCGCGAAAAGAATATTACGCTGGAGTCCGTAGAGACTACCTGGTAGATCTGTGTTGTTTTTATGTTGCTCTATGTTCAACAAAGTGGAAAGAGGGGATGGAGATGGGAAGAGAGGGACTATAACGAGTTTCTGGGAAGAAGGAGAGTGGAGAAAGCAGATAGGGACAGCAAGATGGAGGAAGATAATTATTGGACTTCCAGCATCGTCATCGCTCCCACATGATAGGTCCCTCCCCCCACACAGACATCTCCCCCATCTCCATCCTCTACTTCTTCTTCTAGGTACCATATCCTACAGGACGTTGGTGACAATGGTTTAACACAAATCTCTCTGCTCTTTGAACTTGTAAGAATGTCCATTGTTGATACGTTCATCTGGAGAGCCTCTTGACATGTCAATCTCTGTCATCCACGATCTCTCCTTCCTTCAATGTCTCCAGTTATAACCAGATTTTAAATTTGCTCATTCCTCATAATATGCCCAAGAAACTTGGACCGCCGCATTCTCATGTCATTCAGCACCTTTCTGCATCCCATTCGTGACAACATTTATTCATGTAAGGTGCGACTTGTGCAAGATACCTTAACTTGTCCAACATCCTGCTCCATCATTTAAATGTATCGCCCCAGGTGCAATAGGAACGTTAGAGGTAAATAAACCTTCAGTGAAATGGGGAGGGGGGCCCAACCCAGAGGGAGGGGTGCAGTCAGAAACAATTACGTCTGTCAGAAACTTGGAGGACACAGAGCGTACAGGTACAATGGAGAGAAAATACCAAACATCCGTTTTAATAACCTGAAGATTTTCCTGGGGGTCCGAAATGATCGTGAACGATGCCGCCGTCATGTGGAGACCACGAAAATAAAAATAATTGCAATGTCCCAAGTATGCTTCAGTGCAAGATCTGTAAAAACCCATCACAAGTCTCGGTGAACAGTCTTGAAAAGGTGACCAGAGTGCGTCACCACGGCGACCGAGCACCACGGTGACCGAACACCACGCGGTAGCGGTGGGCAGGCACGGTTGGGCGCATCCCTGCGACGGCGGCCACGGCTTAGGCCTGGGGCGAAGGCAATGGCGGACAAACTCCTTTGTCAAACGCCGCCGAAATGTGGAATTACGTGGGGGGGTCTCTGTCTGCGTGTAGAGGTGGAGCACGCGACGGTGACGACGCGCGCCGTCTCACAGATCAAGACCAAGGGGGCACTCGCCGTCGCCTTCACTTTCTTCGGCACCTCCTTCCTCTTCGTCACTTCACACCTCACCTGTGAGACGATTGCGCTCTCCCCCGCGCCCCCCCCCCACCTTACCTCTTGGGTTGGCGGTTCATGGTTGGTAGGCAGCGCTTCTACGACACAACGAACGTTCTAAACGACCAACGCGACAAAATCAATGGGTAAATTAAACAAACTCGCAGCACTTATTTGTACAAAATGAAACCTTAACGGTAATCACGAACAATAACACGTGCAATCGTGCAGCATAAAAATTACTAGTATTTCGTATAAATGGTTGTTGTGTTGATGGTTGTTGATGGCAGCGGTTGATTTCAATTGTACCGGTTGCCCTGGTGATGGTCGATGGTCATTTCGGTAGTTGGTGTACTGATGGTTGATTTTTGTTGCGGTTAACGGCTGTTGTGGTGGCGGTTGTTGTCGCGCTTGCAGCCGGAGACGGGAAGGTGACGGAGCGAATTCTCGACTACAACAAGATCATCGAGTCGTTACCCCTGCCCCGTGTCGTCCCGCTCACGAACGCCTACCAGCAGGACAGCGGTACAGCCATCACCGTACGGCCGCCACTGTACGGCCGCCACTGTACGGTGGCCACCGTACGGCCGCCACTGTACAGTCGCCACTGAACGGTCACCACCGTACTGCTGCCACCGTACGGCGGTGGCTGCGCAGTGAGTAGCGCTGTCGCCTCACAGCGAGAAGGTCCCAGGTTGGATTCCCGACTCTGGTGCCTTTCTGTGTGGAGTTTGCGAGTTCTCTCTATCTCTCTCCGCGTGCCCATGTGGGTTTTCGCTGGATACTCCGGTTTTCTCCCATCGTCCAAAGACACGCTGCAGCCCTAGGTTAATCATGCTTCTGAGTAAATTGTCCCAAAAAGTGTGCCCTGCGATCTATTGACGTCACACCCTGGGTATAGCCTCCGCCTTGCTCCCTCTTGTCGGCCGGGAAAGGGAGCGTCTGGCAAATGCTGGCGCCAGCTGAATGCATGACTGCCTTTCCCTCACCTCTCTGTAGTTTCCTCACTACACCTTGACAATGATATGAGTCACCCTGGAGAATGGCATCTGATAAATAATAATTAATTATTACTTATTAATTGGGCGGCACGGTGGCCCAGTGGTTAGCACTGTCGCCTCACAGCAAGAAGGTCCCGGGTTCGAATCTCTCGGCTCGGGTGCCTTTCTCTGGAGTTTGCATGCTCTCCCCGTGTCCGCGTGGGTTTTCGCCGGGCACTCCGGTTTCCTCCCACAGTCCAAAGGCATGCTGCTGCATAGGTTAATTGGCTCGCAGGCTAAATTGCCCTGCAGTGCCCAGCGATGGACTGGCGTCCCATCGTGGGTATATCCCTGCCTTGCGCTCTGTGTCTGCCGGGATAGGCTCCGGCTCACCGTGACCCTGTATAGGACTAAGCGGTTTCAGACAATGAGATGAGATGAGATTTATTAATTCATATAAATGCAACTAAAGCCATGCAGTTACAGCCCTTCAGCCATAGCCTCACAGCACCACAGCTCTAGAGCTCGTACCTGCACACAGCCTGTGGCGTTGAGGATTGTGACAGTGGCGATTACAGTGACGATGACAATGATGGAGGTGATTAGCTCGTCGACAGTCGTGATGATGGCAGTGATGGGAAGCTAGGTCACGAGTATGTGGTGCGGTTTGTAAACATTGCCACGAGGGAGACAGAGGCGGCTGGGCGTGGTTTTGGTCACCGTGCTCCTCGAGTACCACGCTCGCTTGATAAGGCTACACGGGAGGATCTTTGCCTTGCCGTTGGCGATGTTGTTGCTGACGATGTCGACAACGACGATGTTCACGATGTCGTCAGTGATTATGTTCACAACGTCGTTGACGACGATGTTCACGATGTCGCACGCCCAGCGGATGTGACGAGCCGTTTCGACGTCGTCTTCTGGTGCGGAGATCTCAACTTCCGGCTGGACCTGGAGCGCTCCGAGGCAGAGGCGTTGGCGCAGAGTGGCTCCCGCTGCGACCTCGACCGACTGCTCGCGCACGACCAGCTGACGCCCAAGATGCGTGACGGTATGTGGCGCCCGGCGCCGGAAAGCGACCGCCACCGGCGGCCGCTGTCACACCATCGCTGCACCGACGCCACCGACACCGACAACAACTGCCCTGCTTCAGCAACAACCATCGCCATGATCGCAGTCTCCACACCGTTTCCACCACCACTGTCACCACCACCACTGTCACCACCATCACCACCACTATCACCACCATCACCACCACCATCACCACCACTATCACCACCACCACTGTCACCACCATCACCACCACTATCACCACCATCACCACCACCATCAACACCACAACCAAAGACAAAGATCCACCGTGTAACCTTAGACTTTAGAGTCAAGTGCCGTTAGCGAGCAGCACCTCTGATGGTCGACACGGCACACACGGAGGTGGGTGACCAGTGCCACGCTCAACCGCCTTTGTTTACACACCACACTATGTACTCATTTGAGGCTGAGTCGACTTAGGGGAGGTCTGGCACTGGTTCAGCAAACTTATAATCCTTACTGGTGTTGGACGTGAGCTGGATTCGAACTCTGGCCATGAGGTGAATAGCCTGGTCCGCTAACCGCTAAGCCACCACTCCCCACCACCATCGACATCATCACTGCCACCACCACCAATGAGCAACCATTCTTCAAGAGAGGGTGAGCGACCAAGTGGCCTCTGGCCCAGCTGACATCCTCTCATGCCTCCCTCTCCCCCACCCTCCTCCCCCCACCACATCTCCCCCCACCACACCTCCCCCCATTTCCCACGCTGCCCCCCCAAACCTTCACCCAACCCCTGCCTTGACACAGGCTCCGTGTTCCGGGGTTTCAGCGAAGCGCTCATCCTCTTCCCACCCACGTACAAGTACGACCTGGACAGCGACGTGTTTGACAGCTCTGCAAAGAGGCGCGTGCCGTCCTACACGGTGAGACGGGGCCCAACCTCCAACACTCGTCCTTCTCAATGCTGACCCTGTCTTGGACCCTGGAATCAAATCCCGACCCTGATGGTCTGTGAGCCAGCGTGGGCTGTGGGTTGCGGTCATGTGCGATGCGGCGCAGGACCGCGTGCTGTGCCGGGCGCGCATGCCGGGCGAGGTCAGCTCTCTGCTCTACACCTCTTGCCGCTCCATCCGCACGTCCGACCACCGGCCCGTGTTCGCTCTCTACAGCGTCAAGCTGAGGCCCGGCCGCGACAAGTGAGCCAGCGTGTGCAGGTCACGGGTGTGCACGTGTGACAGGTGTGTGTTGGGTGTGCGATGGGTGTGCGTGTGCTATGGGTGTGGTTGGCAAAAGAAACCCCCTCCTCCTCGTGGTGCCGGTCGATAACACTGTGGTGGCTGTTCTCACAGCCTCCATAGTCGTCAAGGGGGCTCTAGAAGGATGCGGGGAGTTGATAACCCAGGTGTTAATAATGTCTCCTGGCTAAAGCCCATTTGGCGAAGCCAGAAGACTTGAGTACCCACCCCCGAGGTTCCTCCAGAAACAACAAAAATCTTCTGCGTGTGGCTACCAGGAATGTTCGAACGCTCGTTGCGGAGGAGAGGCTGAAACGCCTGTCGGGAGATGAACCTGTACCGCCTTGAGCTCTGTGGGATAGAGGAGGTCGTGTGGACTCGCTCTGGCTGCAGGCATCAGGAGGGATGGGAAATCCTCCACTTGGGATAAGAAACTGCCAAATAACGGAGTGGCTCTTCTGAATAAAAGAATGAAGGGGATATGGAAGCGTGGCGGTGAGGTGTGGAACCTATGAGTCCCAGACTATTGTGGGCTTTTGCCTGCCTGTAAATGGAAGGCATAGAATGGTGGTGGTAGTGGCTTTTGCCCCCACTGAAGATGAACATCAGTAGAGGGATGCAGGCAAAGCCAATGAGCGAGATGCCTTCCATCACCTGTCCCAGGTATTGGCTAAAGTGGCCCCTCGGAATAGAGTTGTCCTACTAGGTGACTTTAATGATGCAGACACTTGAGCTGGTGTGATTCGAAGGCATGGGCGAGATCAGCTGAACAACAGTGGTATGAGGCTGCAAGACTTCGGTGCAGCCCATGGGCTCGTAATTACCAACACGCTCTTCTGTCATCGGCGCATCTACACAGCATCATGAATGCATGCTGGGTCCAAGCAAGAACATCTGCTGGACTGCATAGTGCCGAAGCAGCGGATATGGGCCCATGTCTTTCATACAAGGACCTACCAACTTGCTGATTTGACCCTGACTATCGGCTTATTATCTGTAAGATCCGCCTACCATTCTTCGAAAGTAGTGATGGGCATCCACCAAGCACCCTATTGAAACGCGCAGTGGCCTGGTCTCGGCTAGCTGATGAAAGCTGTAAACGAGAATTTTTTGATCGTTTGCAGCTAGGGCTGAAATCGTCCCCCAGTTATCCCGATATTGAGGGGAAAAGGGTGAGGCGTAGGGCTGTGACTGATGCAGCTGCTATAGTTGCACTGGGAACACGGTCCAGACATCCCCAGAAACCCTAGCTTACGGAGGAAGTGTTAAAGCTAGCCGAGAGAAAACGGCAAGCCCACTCCCACTGTCTGCAAAATCCCAAGCCTGAGAACGAGGAGATTTGCTGCAAGCCTTTGCTCGGAGGTTCAGAGAGCTGTGTGGTATTGCAAGGATTAGTGGTAGTCACGGGCTGCTAGGGGTTGGAGTCTGCCTCGATAGTCCGTCATCAAATGTCACTTTTAAATTCCATCAAAAGACTGACTTTCAACGCTGCACCGATTTTCTTTTTTTTTGGAGAAAATGGTGATCCAATCTCCGACTCCCAGGGACATGTTCGCAGGTTTTGCAGAGCATTTCTGTGAGGTATTTGGGGAAGAGAATTCCTCAAGCTCGGATAACATCATGGTACAACATGGGGGTGACCCGGCTCGGGCTGCGGTACCTCAGATAATGGAATAAGTAGCGACCTCTGTGGGTGGGTGGCAGAGGTGCCAGCTGTAGAGGAAATATGTAAGGCGATCCAAATTCTGAGACCAAGAAAAGCACCACGCAGAGTTGATCGTCCAACTCAAATGTCTGCAGATTTCCCTATATGACATAATTTAAACCATCTGGAGCACATTACAGATTCTGCATGAATGGAAGGATGTCCCAGTAGTTCCCCTCTTTAAGAAGAGGGACCGAACCGATTGTGACAACTACAGGGGCATCTCGCTCCTCAATGTACCGGAAAGGTCCTAGCACAGATTTTTCAACATCGCCTTGCCAGGCATGCTGAGGAGAGGCTTGCGGAACCCCAATATGGTTTAAGGTGGGGCGGTCATGCGCAGACGCCATATTCTCTGTCCGGTTGCTACAGCAGAGGTGTAGGGATTTCTGACAGGACCTGCATCTCTGCTTTATTGACCTGGTCAAGGCCTATGATACCATCACTGGGCCAGGGCTCTGCGTTGTTCTTCGTGCTTTCGGGATCCCTGACAATGTGGTCTCTTTCATTAAGAACCTTCATGAGGATGGGCAAGCCCGTGTAAAGCTTCGTGGTTGGGAGTCAGAGCCATTCCCTGTCACGTTGAGGTGTGACAGGGATACCCACTGGCTCCAACATTATTCAACAGCTTTTATCATCATATAGTTCTATAGGCGTTCCGTTCATATTCCAGTGGAATTTACATCCGGTACAGGTACAATGGTAACCCGATCGATGCTCAGGTATGGTAAAGGGATTGCTCTCTATTGGATAACCATGTAATCTATGCCGATGATTTGGTGATTGCTGCTCACTTGGAACAGGAGATAGGGGCTGTGCTGTTTGGCCTGGATCATGCCTCAAAGAAGTTGGGGTCTCACCATCAGTCCCACTAAAACCAAGCACCTGTCTGTGTATTTAGTGCCACTGACTACGCCACCTCTTCAGCTCTCAATGAGCGATGGGGCAATGGGGATAGATTGGAGGAGTTTGCATGCCTAGGCAGTGTGTTATGGCCGGTTCCAGTTTAACAGCAGAGGTTTCGTTGCGAATCAGTTGGACGGCATAATAATAATAATTGCACTTATAGAGCCTTTCACCCATGGGTCACAATGCGCTGCACAGAGCTGCGGAGAGAATGGTATGTCAACGACATAAGAACAGCAAATCAGCTATAGTAACGTTTTTTTCTTTTTTTCTTAAAAAATCTGAGCTGTAGAGCATATGGCGTGTTGACAAAAACATCAGGACAGTTCATCTGAAAGTCAAAATAATTGCAATAATTATTAAAGGACGTAAAATAAGTGATTAAAATAATAATTCTTCAACAAACAAGGAAGGAATAAATATTCCTGAGCAGGTGCAGGTCGGCAGAGAGCCATCATCCCGGCACGACAACAGTGAGCCACATCAACAGCCCTAGCCTTGAAAGCCTTATTAAATTGTTATGGAACAATTGAACAATTGAGTCTTGAGATGAGATTTGAAGATGCCCAGGGACTCAGCTGATGGAATTTCCAATGGAAGGGCATTCCAGTGTCTGGGAGAAGCACGCAAAAAGCTCTGTCACCCATCGAAGGCAGCTGTGATATGGGCACATGCAGCAAGCCAGTATTGAAGGTTCGAAGTTGTCGTGTTGAGGTGGGTGCCTGAAGTAGGTCATGGATGTATGTCGGAGTAGCACCAGTGAGCCTTGTAGGTGAGAATGAGGATTTTGAATTCAATCCTGTATTTAACCAGTAACCAGTGGAGAGACATCAGTATTAAGGATATGTGAACGTGGATGGGTGTGCCAGTGAGGAGGGCAGCCGCATTTGGCACACATTGGAAATGATTGATCAGGTCGGCAGGGGTGCCAGGTAGCAGTGCATTGCAGTAATCTATTCGTGATGAGATGCAGATGTGTATTAGCTTCTCAGCATCAGTGGGTGACAGGATGTTACGCAGTCTGGCTATATTTCTGAGATGGAAATAGGCTACCTTCATCACCTTGTTGATGTGTGTCTCGAAGCTGAGTGAAGAATCAAGAGTCAAATCTAAACTTCAGACTGTCATACTAACTTCAGTTGTCTGGTCGCGAAGCATCAATTGGAGAAGTTCAGCCTTGGAAAATTGGTGTGGGGTTCTGATAGGCAAAACTTATGTTTTGTCACCAATTAGTTTTAGGAAATTTTAATTGAGCCAGGCCTTCACAGTTGATAGTGATAACGACATGCAAAGACCAGACGCATTGATGTATGGCTTTGCATAGATATTGATCTGGATGTCATCAGCATAGCAATGGTAGCTGAGATTGAGGCTGCGCAGGATATGTTCAAGTGGTTGTATGTAAATGCTGAAGATGAGTGGGCTGAGAACTGAACCCTGAGGAATGCCACATAAAACACGATGGATCTCTGAGTATTGTCCTCCGAGACTGCCGAACTGCTTCTGGTCGGAGAGGTAGGAAGCTCAGAAAATGCAGGGCACAGCCAGAGACTTATATACCTTCCAGTCGCTCAAGTAAGGTCAGGTGGTTAATGGTATGAAAGACAGTGCTCAGGTCCAGGAGGACAGGAATACTTGGCAATCCTTCATCAGCAGCGACTAGTTGGTCATCATATACTTTGACCACAGCAGTTTCAGTACTATGACTGAATCTGAACACAGATTGGAAAGGATCGAGGAGGTTTTTGTTTCGGAGATGCTGAAGAGGAGTGGGCCGAGAACTGAACCCTGAGAAACTTCAGGCAAAACTTCTGAGTTATGTCCTCCAAGGCTGATGAACTGCTTCTGGTCGGAGAGGTAGGAGCACAGCCCGTGCAAGGCACAAACAGAGACCCCTATACGCTCCAGTCGTTCAAGTGAGATCAGGTGGTCAACGGTATTTAAGGCAGCGCTCAGGTCCAGGACGACAAGAATACTTGGCAAGCCTTCATCAGTAGCATTGAAAAGGTCATTATCTACTTTTACCAGAACAGTTTCAGTACTGTGACCGAATCTGAACCCAGATTGGAAGGCTCAAGGAGGTCATTGTTGAGAACTTGTTTCTGGAGTTGTGGGGTTATTGCACGTTCAAGGACCTTACAGATAAATGGTAGATTTTAGATGCGGCGATAATTATCAGGGGTGTTGCAATCCAGGCCATGTTTTTAAAGCAGAGCTCTACCTGTTGCACTTTTGAAGTGGGGGAACGATACCAGAGCGAAGTGAATTATTAAAGAGATTAGTGATGAAAGTAGCAAGGGATTTGATATTTGCCCGGATGATTTTGGATTGGAAGGGGTCCAGGGAGCAGTTTTTGGGCCGATATCTGGTAACTAAAGAAGAGACCTCGGATTCCATTAATTCGGTGAAATTCCAGCAGTTTTGGGGATTCAATGTAAGAAAATCATTTTGATGATGTTAGGCAGAGTAGGTCCAGATTCTTGTCTGAGATCAGCTCAACGATGAGTGGTGCTTTTAAAGCATTCATAGAGCACACATTGAGCGGGGCAAAGTGGGTTTCAGATGGAGGCAATATCCGTGCTAGAAGAGGGGAACCAACCAGCGGTATTTTTCTCAAGCAACGTCGAGCTGCAAATGGTCTCACTTGTTTCCTTGTTAGCTGATATATAGGGCTTAATTCGAGGATGTGTGCATGGAAATCATTTGTAACCTGTTTTATAAGCTTTTTCTTGCCAGCGCCCTGATTAATGTAACAAGGGCATTGAAGTATCATCAGCTCATGGCAAATGGCCAGAAGGTTGGAGATACTGATGTAGGACTCAAGCTCTTTAGAGCTACGCATGTGTAGGTGATCATATCTAACAGGGGCTGAAGCCAACCTCTGGAGACACAGGGCGCAAGTAAGGGCCACATCCAGGATGTGATGCATCGCTACGCTATAGACTGTATGTATATACTGTATAGACTATAGACTGTGTATAAACTAAATACTGTATGTTTAGACTACACAGGCCATAGACTGTATGTATACACTATAGACTGTATGCATAGACTATACAGACTATAAACTGTATATACACTATAGACTATTTATAGTAGGGCGGCGCGGTGGCGCAGTGGTTAGCGCTGACGCCTCACAGCAAGAAGGTCCCGGGTTCGAGTCTCTCGGCTCCGGTGCCTTTCTGTGTGGAGTTTGCATGCTCTCCCCGTGTCCGCGTGGGTTTTCGCCGGGTACTCCGGTTTCCTCCCACAGTCCAAAAGCATGCTCCTGGATAGGTTGATTGGCTCGCAGACTAAAATTGTCCCGCAATGCCCGGCGATGGACCGGCGTCTCGTCGTCGGGTGTATTCCTGCCTTACGCCCTGTGTTTCCGGGATAGGCTCCGGCTTCACCGTGACCCTATATAGGATTAAGCGGTTTCAGATAATGAGATGAGATGAGACTATTTATAGTCTCGAGACTATAGATTGTATACACTATAAGTTGTATGTATACACTATAGACTGTAATATATACTGTGTAGCTTATAGACTGTATGTATAGACTGTATATAAGCGCTATAGACTGTATGGTTAGACTAGACTATATGTGTAGACTATAGACTGTATTATATGCTGTATAGACTGTAGACTGTATACACTATAGACTGTGTATACACTGTACAGACCATAGACTGTATGTATACACTATAGACTATGTATCGACTGTATAGACTATAGACTGTATGTAAACACTATAGACTCTATGTACAGACAGTACAGACTATAGAGGAGTATTGTTGTGTAACGCATTGAGTGCAGCTGAAGCGAGAAGCAGGCCCACGACGGCATAGCCAACAAGAGCAACAGTAATGCAACAGCAAGGTGTGACAATAATGAGTATAATTGTAACGATGTAGGTTTTCACGGCTCGATGCATGATGATTGCTTCGAAAAGCTGCTCTCTCAGGACAGCCGCGTCGATGGCTCTCTCTCCTCTCCTCGCGACGTTTCGCCTCACACGTTAGAGGCAACGTCGCCTGAGGATGCCTCTAACGTGTGAGGCGAAACGTCGCGAAGAGAGGAGAGAGAGCCATCGACGCGGCTGTCCCGAGAGAGCAGCTTTTCGAAGCAATCAAAGAGTATAAAGCAAAATATTTGGAGGGTTAAATGAGAGAGAATAAGGTGAGGGTGAGCGTGGAATTGTGGTGCGCCGCTAGTGTGTATGTGGTGCGGATACTGGTAAAGATGATGGAGTTATTGCTGGAGGTAGTTGGGCGACAGTTGAAACGCGTGGGCAGACTTCACTAGCTCACAGTAGAGAAGGCTCCAATGGTTTAAGTGTAAAATATAATGATTAATAACCAATTAAGAATTATAAGAATTAAACGGAATGAAACTAAAACCTAGGTCTCATCTCATCTTATTGTCAGAAACCGCTGAGTCCTGTACAGGGTCGCGGTGGGCCAGAGCCTATGGCGGCATATACGGCGCAAGGCAGGAATACACCCACGATGGGACGCCAGTCCATCACCGGGCACTGTGGACAATTTTGTCTACAAGCCAATTAACCTATGCAGCAGCATGTTTTTTGGACTGTGGGAGGAAACAGGAGTGCCCGGCAAAAACCCACGCGGGCATGGGGAGAGCACATGCAAACTCCACACAGAAAGGCACCTGAGCCCGGGCCACCGTGCCATCCTAAAACCTAGGTAACAATAATTAAATGATTTAGTCTGCTACAATACACTCAAAAAGGAGTCGAAAAACTGGTGGTTTGCAGAGTGGCTCTTAAGTCTTGCATCCCCACTGATGACATCATCTTTGTCATTTCATTGTCTACGTAACCCTGTGCAGAAGCTGCCGGGCCTGTCACTCTACACGAACTTTCGGGTCTTCTCAGCTGCAGTCATGCACTCTCTTTATGCTTGCACAACGTGGACCCACCTGGCAGAACATCTGCGCCGTCTTGAAACTTTCCGGCTTGCCTCCCTACGATCCATCCTGGGTTTAACCAAGTTGGATTGTATGAGGAGCTCACAAATTCTCCAAGGATCTGGACAGAGTCCCATTCGTGAGCTCTTCCGGCAGGTGAGGCTGCAGCGGCTGGGCCATGTAGCATGTGATGAGTGGCATGCATACCTGATGGGTGCGTGCGTCACAAGTGCATGTTTGCGTATATGCGCCCCAGGTTTCATGTCTGTGCCAACCCTGCCATGACCTCCCCCCTCCCCGGCAGCATCCCGCTCTCGGCCGGCAAGTTCGTCCGTGACGTCTACCTGGAGGCCAACCGCCGCCGGTTTCAGAAGTCACAGCGCGTGCAGAAGCCCAGCGCCGTGTGCTCCGTGAGCTGAGAGCGGTTGGGGCCGCACGGCCCCTCCCCAAACCCCACCCTCGGCCCCGCTCCTGCAGCCCCAGACCTGGGCTCCTGGCTTTGGCCGTTGGGGTGACCTTGTCGCGGCACCATCGCTCCTCTCACTGTCATTGAACAGAGGGGGTGGGGGAGGGGGGAGACTATTGGACAGAGACTGATGTGCTGGGATCCCGATTCCTGGAGTGGAGGTGTCCTGGTACTGGGAATGGAGGTGTCCTGGTGTTGTGAGTGGAGATGTCCTAGTACTGGGAGTGTAGGTGTCCTAGTACTGGGAGTGGAGGTGTCCTGGTGTTGTGAGTGGAGATGGTGGAGATGTCCTGGTACTGGGAGTGGAGGTGTCCTGGTGCTGGGAGTGGAGGTGTCCTGGTGTTGTGAGTGGAGATGGAGGTGTCCTGGTGCTGGGCGTGGAAGTGTCCTGGTGTTGTGAGTGGAGATGGTGGAGGTGTCCTGGTGCTGGGAGCGGAGGTGTCCTGGTACTGGAAGTAGACGTGTCCTGGGCGATCCCCACTCTGAGTACTTGGGTCAGTGTCCCACAGTCTCCTCTTGTTCTCTGCTCATCTGAGAAGCCACATCCATGATAGCGGTGCCCACTGCCAGACGCCCGGGCAGGGTGCCATCTGCAATTATGTCACCTGGTGCGGGAGCACCCGGTACAGGCCTCCTTGCACGCCGGCGCCAGCGTGGACCTGCTGAGGAGTGTCGAGGGAGCGGTGACAGTTTCTCCTCACTGGCATTTGTGACCTGATCACTGCAGCCTGAACCTGATGACTGCAGCATGAACTACGATGGCCTGAATGTCCCTCCTCGTCTCATGCTCCTCAACTCGCTCACATTGCAGGTGGTCTCCCGCGTATAACGGTGTAAATATTAAATTGATAAATTGATTTGAAGGTTGCACGCTGAGGTCCGTGTCGTTTGTACTTTCGTGTGCCATCTTACGTTCCCTGTCTTGGTCGTGCTTTCTCTGTGATGTGCACGATGTCTGCTGTGATGGATCATCCCGTGGCGCAAACTCGGACGGACGATAACGAGCCCCGTCCGTTAACGAACTCCGCTAACGAACCCCATCCACTAATGAAACCCATCCTCTAATGAAACTCATCCTAGAATGAAACCCATCCTTTAATGAACTCCACTAATGAACCCCGTCCTCGAATGAACCCCATCCTCTAATGAAACCCATTCTCTCATGAACCCCATCCTCTAACGAACTCCGCTAATGAACCCCATCCTCTAACGAACTCCGCTAATGAACCCTATCCTCTAATGAACCCCGCTAATGAGCTCAATCCTCGAATGAACCCTATCCTCTAATGAACCCCGTCGTCTAATGAACTCCACGAATAAACCCCATCCTTTAATGAACCTCACTAATGAGCTCAATCCTCAAATGAACCCCATCTGATGAACTCCGCTAATAAACCCCGTCGTCTAATGAACTCCACAAATAATCTCCATCATCTATGAACTCTACTACTGAACCCCGTCCTCTAATGAACTCTACTAATGAACCCCGTCCTCTAATGAACTCTACTAATGAACCCCGTCCTCTAATGAACTCTACTAATGAACCCTGTCCGCTCACGAACTCCGCTAATGAACCCCGTCCTCTAATGAACTCCACTAATGAACCTCGTCCTCTAATGAACGCCACTAATGAACCCCATCCTCTAGTAATAATAATTGCATTTTTATAGCGCTTTTCACCCGAGGGTCGCCAAGTGCTGCACAGCTGCGGAGAGAACGGCACGCCAACAACAACGATATTAGAACGGAAAATCTGCAACTAACTTTTAAATATACACATTGCTGCAGAACAACATGCAAAATATGATCTGACTTTCAACTATAATTTTAAAATGCAAAATTATCAGTGTTAATACATATATTTGGAAATGGTTTAATGTAACATCGTATAATAATTGCATTTCTAGAGCGCCAGTCACCCGAGGGTCACAAAGCGCTGCACAGAACTGCGGAGAGGATGGCACATCAACGAGATAACGGCAAATCAGCAATAATGTTTTTTTTTAAGGTTTTTGTGTTTTACAAATCCGAGCTGAGGAAAGAACGGCACGTAAACAACAACAGGAAAGTTTAACTGAAAGCCAAATAGTAGCAACACATTTTAGGACGTTAAAGAAGCGATTTGTAATGACGTAGGTTTGCACGGCTTGATGATTGCTTTGCAGAGTTACCTCCACAGAGCTGCTGCTCTCTCTCGGGACTGACGCTGTGGAGGTAACTCAACACATACATAATACCTACATATAAATAGGAGCCACAAACACGAAACACGCACACTGCGCCTGAGGATGCCCCTCTAACGTATGAGGCGAAACGTCGCGAGGTGGAGAGAGGAAGCGAACGACGCGGCTGTCCCGAGAGAGCAGCTTTTCGAAGCAATCATCAAGCGATTAAATAAAAAATCTGCAACAAAAAAGGAAAGAATAAATGTTTCGGAGCAGACGCAGATCTGAAGAGAGCCAACATCCCGGCACGGCGGCACTGAGCCGCATCGACAGTCCCAGCTGGAGGAAGTAATACATGTTCCCGAGCAGGCGCAGGTCTGACGAGAGCCATCATGCCAGCACGATAACACTGATCTGCATCAATAGTCCGAGCCGGAGGACTTGAAAGCTTTACGGAACAAGTGAATCTCGAGACGAGATTGGAAGATGCCCAAAGACTCAGCTGAACGAATCTCCAGCGGAAGGGCATTCCAGAGTCTTGGAGCAGTGTGCGAGAAGGCTCTGTCACCCATCGAGTGGAGGTGCGACCTGGGCACATGCAGCAAGCCTGTATTGGAGGATCGAAGTTGTCGAGTTCAGGAGGGTGCCTGAAGTAGGTCACGGATGTTTGTCGGAGCTGCGCCAGCGAGAGCTTTGTAGGTGAGGAGGATGTTGAATTCAATCCTATGTTTAACAGGTAACCAGTGGAGAGACATCAGTACTGGGGATATGTGATCGTGGATGGGTGTGCGAGTAAGGACTCGAGCAGCCGCATTCTGCACACGTTGGAGACGATTGATCAGGTTGGCAGGTGTGCCAGGGACCAGTGCATTGCAGTAATCGATTTGTGAAGAGATGATGTGTATTAGCTTTTCAGCATCAGCAGGTGACAGCATGTTGTGTTTCTGAGATGGAAATAGGCTACCTTCGTCACCTTGTTGATGTGTCTCGAAGGTGAGTGAGGAATCAAGAGTCACACCGAGACTATGGACTTAGCAACTTCAATGGCCTGGTTGTCAAGCATCAATTTGATAGGTTCAGCCTTGGACAATTGGTGCAGGGTTCCGACAGCAAAACTTCTGTTTTGTTGCCAATGAATTACACGAATGAACCCCATCCTCTAATGAACTCCACTAATGAACCCCATCCTCTAATGAACTCCATTAATGAACCTCATCTTCTAATGAACTCCACTAATGAACCCCGTCCTCTAATGAACTCCATTAATGAACCCCATCCTCTAATGAACTCAACTAATGAACCCCATCCTCTAATGAACTCCACTAATGAACCCCATCCTCTAATGAACTCCACTAATGAACCCCATCCTCTAATGAACCCCGTTCACTGAATTCCACTAATGAACTCCACTAATGAATTCCACTAATGAACCCATCCTCTAATGAACTCCACTAATGAACCCCGTTCACTGAACTCCACTAATGAACTCCACCAATGAACTCCACTAATGAATTCCACTAATGAACCCCGTCCTCTAATGAACTTCACTAATGAACCCCATCCTATAATGAACTCCACTAATGAAGCTGATCGTCTAATGAACAACACTAATTAACTCCATCCTCTAATGAACTCCACTAATTAACTCCATCCTCGAAATGAACTCCACTAATGAACCCCATCCTCTAATGAACTCCACTAATGAACCCCATTCTCTAATGAACTCCACTAATGAACTCTACTAATGAACCCAGTCCTCTAATGAACCCCATCCTCTAATGAACTCCACTAATGAACCCCGTCCTCTAATGAACTCCACTAATGAACCCCGTCCTCTACTGAACTCCACTAATGAAGTCGATCGTCTAATGTACTCCATGAATGAACCCCGACCTCTAATAATAATAATCGCATTTATACCGTGCTTTTTACCCGAGGTTCACAAAGCGCTTCACAAAGCTGTGGAGAAAACGGCACGTCAACAACGACATTAGAATGGAAAATCAGCAACAAGAACAATTGTTTTTTTTTTTTAAATGTACACATCGTTGCCGAACAACATTTAAAATATGATCTGACTTTCAACCATAATTTTAAATGTGCAAAATTACCAGTGTTAATACATATAGTTGGAAATGGTTTAATGTAACGTACAATAATAATTGCATTTCTAGAGTGCTTATCACCCGAGCGTCACAACAAAGAGATTAGAACGGGAATCCAGCAAAAACTTTTTTTTCGATTTTTATTTTTTACAAATCCGAGCTGTGGAGAGAACGGCATGTCAACAACATCAGGACAGCCCAACTGAAAGACAAATAGCAGCAATACATTATTAAAGGACGTAAAATAACTTATAAAAATAATAATTCTTTAACAAACAAGGAAGGACTAAATGTTCCCGAGCAAGTGCAGATCGGCAGAGAGCCATCATTCCAACTCGACAACAGTGAGCCGCATCAACAGTCCTAGCCAGAAGACTTGAAAGCCTTACGGAACAAATGAGTCTCCAACTGAAGGAATTTCCAGAGTCTGGGAGCAGCGAGAAAGTTCTGTCACCCATCAAATGTAGGTACGATCTGGGCACATCCAGCAAGCCCGTGTTGGAGGATCGATGTTATATAGTGTTGAGGAGTGTGCCTATAGTAGGTCACGGTTGTATGTCGGAACTGCGCGAGTGAGAGCCTTGTAGGGGAGAAGGAGGATCTTGATTTCAATTCTGTATTTAACCGGTAACCAGTGGAGAGATATCAGTATTGGGGACATGTGGTCGTGGATTGGTGTAGCGCTTTGTGGTCATTGGGTGATGAGCGCTCTAGATATGCTATTATAATACGATAAATGTTAAATGAAATCAATTCCCAATATATGTATTATGTACACTGACACTTTTGCATTTTAAAATGATAGTTGAAAGTCGGATTATTTTACTTGTTGTTCTGCAACGATGTGTATATTTAAAAAAAACCCTCAAAAATGTGATTGCTTCTGATTTGCCGTTCCGGTGCCATTGTTGTTGACGTGCCGTCCTCTCCGCAGCTCTGTGCAGCGCTTTGTGACCCTCGGGTGAGAGGCGCTCTATAAATCCAATAATATTTATTATTACAAATAGAATTATTATTGGTGCTCTGTTAAAATAAATCAATTCAATCCAAGATTAGGATTAAAGTCCATTTACTGCCAAATTCATTGGGAGACCAGTAAATTTTTATGTTGCGAGGGGTCATCAATGAATTTTACTCGGGGCCCCAGAATCACTTTGACGGCCCTTTGGATATTACCTCTGCCTCAAAGCAGCAA
>JAZEWT010000029.1:9113384-9136441 GCA_036362905.1 Mordacia mordax
TCATTGAAAACTGCAGTGATTTGAAATGTTTTTGTGTGTTGGGGGTGGGTGGGGGCAACACCCTCTCTCCTCGTCACGTTTATCGTGCCTTGCCTTCTGGGTGCACCTGGGTCCGAGGACTTTGTAGGCCGTGCGTGTTTTTAAACACGCCGCGCGTTGATCACTCGAGAGGTTTATGGGCGCGCCTGCCACCACCCACGATCAAATTGCCCAACACAGCAGAGGTGAAAGTAAGCCGGTACGGCACAGCTGGGATGTAGGGTTGTGATACGACTCTAGCGGTAGACATCTAGACTTCACTGCCGAGCAGTGTGTACAAAGTACTCAAGGAACAACCACACGGGGAGAACATGCGATAAAACAACAATAACGGGTTTTGCTTAATGTTACAAATCTGAGCTCATTAGAGAACGGCATGTAAACAACATTAGAGAATTTCAAATGAAATTCAAACAATGGCTATAATTTTAGAGGACATAAAATAAGCGATAATTGCTCAATAAACGAATAAGTGTTCCTGAGCAGGCACAGGTCGGCAGCGAGCCATCATCCCAACACAATAGTGAGCCGCATCAACAGTCCTAGCCAGAGGACTTGAAAGCCTTACTGAACAAGTGAGTCTTGAGACCAGATTTGAAGATGATTCCCAGGGACTTCGCTGACCGAATCTTCAATGGAAGGGCATTCCAGAGGCTTGGAGCAGCGCGCGAGAAGGCTCTATCACCCATCGAATGGACACGTTGGAGACGATTGATCAGGTGGGAAGGGATGCCAGGGAGTAGTGCATTGCAATAATCGATTTGTAAAGAGATGAATGTGTATTAGCTTCTCAGCATCACAGGGTGAAAGGATGTTGCGCAGTCTGGCTATATTTGAGATGGAAATAGGCTACCTTCGTCACCTTGTTGATGCGTCTCGAAGCTGGTTGAGGAATCAAAGAGTCACTCCTAGACTCCAGACTGCCTTTGCAACTTCAAAGGTCTGGTCGTCAAGCATCAACTGGATCGGTTCAGCCTTGGACAATTGGAGCAGTGTTCCAACAAGCAAAACGTCTGTTTTGTCGCCATTTTGTTTAAGGAAATTTAAATTGAGGCAGGCCTTCACAGTTGAGTGAGGACAACATGCAAAGACCAGACGCATTGATAGATGGCTTTGCGTGGATATAGATTTGGATGTCATCGGCATAGCAATGGCGGCTGAATTTGAGGCTGTGCAGGATATGGCCAAGTGGTTGTATGTAAATGCTGACGAGAAGTGGGCGGAGGACTGAACCCTGAAGAACTACAGACAAAACAGGATGGATCTCTGAATTTAGTCCTCTGAGGCTGACGAACTGCTTCCAGTCGGAGGGGTAGCTCAGCCAGTGCAGGTCAGAGCTCAGGTCCAGGACGAGAATACTTGGCAAGTCTTCATCACCAGCGACGAGTAGGTCATTAACCACTTTGACCAGAGCAGTTTCAGTACTATGGCTGAAGCTGAACCCAGATTGGAAGGGATCGAGGTCACTGTTGAGGACGTGTTTCTAGAGTTGCACGACTACTGCACGTTGAAGGACCTTAGAGAGGAATGGTAAATTTGAGATGGGGCGATAATTATCAGAGATGTTGCAATCGAGGTCAGATTTTTTAATCAGAAGGGTAACTGCGGCACATTTGAAGTGGCAAAACGATACCAGAGCGAAGTGAGTTATTGAAGAGATTTGTGACGAAGATGGCAAGGGATTTTAAATTTTCCTGGAGGAGTTTGGATGGAATTGTGTCCAGGAAGAAGTTTGTAGGCCGAGATCTGGTAACTAATTAAGAGTTATCAATAAATTCCATTTTTGGGGTTAGGTCACGTAAAAAAGTTTGTCGTAAACCCTCCACCACCGGACAAGGGCCAATAAGTAAAGTTTGTCAACGTGAACAAAACATGCCAATTCTTCACTACCTCAGCACACCGGTGTGTTGGAGAGCTAACTCACAGCATTTACAAGTTTGTTGGAGTTTGCTCTCATTGTCAGGTGATGGAGGGTTTACGACAAACATTTTTTACGTGACCTAACCCAAAAAATATAATTCATCGATAACATTGGTCACGAAGGCCTTCGAATTAAAGTTAATTAAGAGTTGTTGCTGACATGTCATTCTCTCCACAGCTATGTGCAGCGCTTTGTGACCCTTGGGTGAAGCACATTTCAGAAGTGCCAATATTATTTTTAAGTCTCGGCGCTCCTATTTGTATCAAGCGACTCCAACAAAGTGGTCTCAACTTAAAAAAAAAAACCACTTCCGGCCTTCGACTCGACAAATTCAAAGTGTAAAGTTTTATTGACAAACAAAACCTCTGTCATGTAGGTTTTCACGGCTCGATGCATGATTGCTTCGAAAATCTGCTCTCGGGACAGCCGCGTCAATCGTGCCCTCACCCTCCATCGCGACGTTTCGCCTCACGTTAAAGAAAAAAGCGGCTTAGGATGCCTCGACCTTTGCTTGCTGTTCTGCAACGTTGTGTATATTTTTACAAACCCACAAAAAATGTTGTTTCTGTCGATTTTTCACTCTGGCGCTCTTGTTGTTGACTTGCTGTTCTCTCCGCAGCTCTGTGAAACGCCTCGTGACCCTCGGGTTCAAAGCTCTCTATAAATGCAATTATTATTAATTAACGAGAGGCGAAACGTCAGGATGGAGGGAGAGGGCGCGATCGACGCGGCTGTCCCCGAGAGAGCAGCTTTTCGAAGCAATCATCAAACGAAACCTCTGTACACGGCCTCTGAAAACGGCACTTTGCGACATCGACCGTGAATCCCCCACCTTATAGCACGGTACAAAAAACCTCGGACGCTCGCAATGTCACGAGACGACTCCTTTATACCCCAGCCGTCTGTGCTGCCAAATCTCTGACCGCCAGGTCCAAATCCCAGGCCCAAGACCTCGCTTCGTGACGCTGCACTTGACTGCCTCTACGCAACGAGAGGGACCGCAGGCTTTCCCTGCAGCCCGGCGGAGACGCGGTCTCATCGTCAATCACCGCGCACACTCACTGCTCAAGGGTGGGTGGGGGGTTAGAGATGTGGAACCTGCGTCACTCCCCCCCCCTCGCAAGGATCTGAGAGCAAGGAATGAAACGGGGAGCGTTGAAATTTTGCTCTCCCTCTTTCGGGACAGCCACGTCTAGCCACTCCTCTCTGCTTAGTGACGTTTCGCCTCCCCATGCATCATCAAGGAGCAAAACGTCGCGAAATAGAGAGGAGAAACGCTCGACACGGGTTATCCTGATAGAGCAGCCTCTGAGCGAATTTCTTATGCATTGAAATTGTATTATAATTAATTATTAACTATCAGATGCCCTTATCCAGGGAGACTCACATCATTGTACAGGTGTCGTGAGGAAACCACAGAGAGCAGGCACCAACATTTGCCAGACGCCGCGTTACATTACTATGTTGTCGGCCAATTCATTAATTATTATTTTTTGATGCGGGAGGAAACTGGAGAACCTGGAGGAAGCCCATGCAGAACAGAGGGAAAGAGGGAGAGAAACTCCACACAGAAAAGTGCCCTGGGCAGTAATCGAACCGCCTAGGGCAGGACTTTGTGAGGCGCGGATGTTACCGTTGCGCCACCCTGCACCACTCTGCTGATAGCTGTATCAACCAGCCCTGCACCGTCTTTGTAGCCCAGCACTTAAATGTCTGTATTGACCGAGCCCCACTGCAGCTGCGTCGGTGTGGGTCTCCTACACGAACTGTCTGTGTGAGTCTCTGGGTCTCAATCGTGAGCGACTGACGTCCAGTCCGAGACCCTGAACTCGCTACGGCACCGTTTAGTCGTGACTCGGTGTACGTACGAAGCCTGTAGGCCTCGATGTGAGTGCACGCAGTGCACTCAGTATGGATTACGGTCCGGGTGCCAGAACTTAAACCGGTTGCCACCCCCCCCGTGTCCACTTTCCGCCGCTCGATGTGACCCGGTGCCCTTCAGCGGATGCCCCCTCCGCCTAGTGGGCCTCGCCGCGGTTGCGTCGCCCACAGGCTCGGACGTCCACACCGTCGCGCCGCCATCAGCGCAGCACCCTTTTGACGAAGAGGTCGACCAGGCCGTGGAAGGCGTGCTCCCATGCGTCGCTCGCGCCGCTGGCTCCGCCTGCCGCGCCGGCGGCGCGCGCCGACGCCCGCCCGCCCTTGCCCTGCGGGGAAAACCCCGAGGGTCCGGCGCCCCCGCCCGCCGCTCCTCCCGCACCACCCGGCGACACAGGGCTGCCCCTGCGCACCCAGCGCAACACGCCGTTCTGCAGTGCCTCCTGGAATGCGCGGTGACATAGGGGCAAAGATTAGGGTCGCAGTAAGTGACCCGGCATGGTGGGTTGGTGCGAATCACGGTGAGTGACCAGGCACGGTAGGTTGGTGAGGGTCCCGGTGAATGACCAGAGTACGATGGGTCGGTGAGAGTCCCAGTTAGTGACCGGGCTACAGGGGGTCGGTGAGGGTCCTGGTGAGTGACCGGGTACGGTAGGTTGGTGAGGGTCCCGTTGAGTGACCACGCACGGTGGGTCGGTGCAGGTCCCGGTGAGTGACTGGGGTACAGTGGGTCGGTGAGGGTTTCGATGAGTGGCCGGGGTACAGTGGCTCGTCGAGGGTCCCGGTGAGTGACTGCACACGGTGGGTTGGTGAGGGTCCCGGTGAGTAATCGGAGTACAGTGGGTCGGCACAGGTCCCGGTGAGTGACCGGGCATGGTGGGTTGGTGAGGGTCCCGGTGAGTGGCTGGGTTTCGGTGGGTCGGTGAGGGTCCCGGTGAGTGACCGGCGTACGGTATGTCGGTGCGAGTCGCGGTGAGTGAATGTGGTACGGTGGGTTGGTGCAGGTCGCGGTGAGTGAATGGGGTACGGTGGGTCGGTGCAGGTCGCGGTGAGTGAATGTGGTACGGTGGGTCGGTGCAGGTCGCGGTGAGTGAATGGGGTACGATGGGTCGGTGTGAGTCGGTGCAGGTCGCGGTGAGTGAATGGGGTACGGTAGGTCGGTGCAGGTCACGGTGAATGAATGGGGTACGGTGGGTCAGTACAGGTCGCAATGAGTGACCGGGGCACAGTGGCACGGGAATTGGGGGAGGGGGAGAAGAAGAACACTGAAAAAAACCATCCCAAATAAACGCAACGAAGGTGCGGTGACTGCGCAGTGAATAGCACTGTCTCCTCACAGCAAGAAGGGCCCGGGTTCGATGTGTGTGGAGTTTTTGAGCTTCTCTCTCTCTCCCCGTGGGTTTTTACCGGGTACTCAGATTTCCTCCCACCGTCCAAAGACACGCTGCTGCCTAGGTTAATTGTTTTTTTGAGTAAAATGCACCAAAAAGTGTTCCCTTCAATGTACTGGCATAGCATCCTGAGTATGGCCCCGCCTTATACCCTCTGTCAGCTGGGATAGGCTCCAATGCCCTTGTGACCGTGTACAGGATTTAGCACGTATTGATAATGAATGGATAAGGTGAGGTCATTCTAAATAACAAATGCTCGTATATACAAATGAGCTCCCTTAAGGAACTGTAAATAAGATATACATTTTAATAAGGCTAGGCATGATTCAGTAACACATAATATCCTAGCCTCTTATTGGTTGACAGCCATTGTGATGTCACGTGTGGTCTACTAGATGGCGTACATCGCCATCTAGTGACCAGTAACATTAATTGCAGTATCCTGTACACTGCATGCGGTATAACATTAAACATTGCATTCCAACTTTAGGTTTCATAAACTACGTGCGGTACGGTAAGCAGCAACCAAACTGGTGAATGGAGTTGGTGCAAACCCAAGACTGCCGTTGCATCGGCACGCACTGAACCCTACCACGAGCAGGTCTACAGTCTCGACGCCCCGTATGGAGCAGCCTGCCCCATGACTCATCCGCAGCTTCCATGTGGATTGAGGAGCGGTCCGGCCCCGGACGTAGCGAACCTGGCAGATCCGTGCCGGGCCCACTCATTGTGTGCCCGGCACGGATCTGCCAGGCGCGGTCCCTGCTGCATCGATTGCGCACCGGCCGTGGTCTACGACACGTCGTCAGCGACCGATGAGGTGCGGAGGAGTCCCGCGCGCTGCTCGTCACGGCTGGAGAAGCGGCTGTCGCTTCCCTGAGCGACATAAAACGAACCCTTGGCAAAATACCGCGCAGGGGTGAAGACCGCGCCGAGCTCCGATTTCAGAACCGGACTCGGGAACCTGACTCGGCGGGGCTGCCTGACCTCGGCACACACGGCTACCGTCGCCGGCGACCGCCGCCGCTGCCACGCACCAGCTCAGAATGGAGCTCGCGTTTGACGCGCTGCTTGTCCCGGGAGGAGACGGCGGAGTGCTTGAGGCAAAGCATGGCCTGCGACATCAGCAGGCCCAGCGCATTCTCCATCACGAACACAAGCGTCGGCCTAGGGGCGGTGAACGCAAAGAAAAGACAAAGATCATCCCCACCCCAATAGCCTTCACGACCAGCCGCCCTACTCCCCCTTGTGGCAATGTTTACACACTGCATTCGGTAGACGTGTTAGGTGGAATCCAACCTCAGTTAATAATAATTGCACTCTACAGTGCCTTTCACCCGAGGGTCACAAAGCGCTGCAAACAGTCATGGAGCAAATGGCATCTTAACGACAACAACATCATCAGAGCAGATCAACTAGAGTAAAACAATGGTTATAAATCAACGAAGAACGTAATGTAACAGAAAAAATTGTTAAAAAAATAAAGGAATACGTTTTTCCTGAGCAGGCGCAGGTCAACAACGAGCCATCATCCGAGCACAACAACATTGAGCAGCATCAACAGTCCCAGCCAGAGGATTTCAATGCATTATGGAATGAGTGAGTCTTGAGATGTGATTTTAAGGTGATTCCGAGGGACTAGTTTGTGATGATACTCAACATCGACCACGCATGATGAATCTACGGATTCAACCGGTTCTTACTTCAGAGCCTTCAAGTCGCCGGCACTTGCGTGCTTCGCGAGTTCCCGTTTTCCGTCGGCCTGCAGACCCAACGATGCCGGTTAGCGTCGGTGCCGTGAGCGGTGGTGTACGGGGGTCACCGGTCACCACCGTGGGTTAGCGTTTAAATTGGAAAAGGAGTTCTTTTGGAGGTGGGACCGCTGAGCGACTACAAATGTGCTCCGCGGATCGGAATGGTGATTCAGCCGCCGGAGATTGAACCGGATTCTCGAGTCTAGCGAGTCGGTGGTCTAGCCTGATAACCAACGACTCTCACAGAGACCCACCGACACACACACACACACTCACGTAACAATAATAATATAATACGTGCAAATATACTGTAGCGCCTTTCACCCACAGGTCCCAAGGCACTGCGGGAAACCGCAGGGAGGTGGGGTGAGGCAGCCACGTGGTGAGCCAGTGCCAACCCACCACACACTGCGTCCTGATATAGTTGTGGGTTTTTTTTTCATCATGGGAAGAAACCAGAGAACCTAGAGGAAACCCATGTAGGTCGATAAACTCACAGAGATTCAACGACTCACGCAGACTAAGTCACACAAAGTTACTTGGGAAGGAGTGAATGGTTGGTGAACTTGAGAGGACAGGTTATTGTCTGTGATCAGAGTTCAAGGGTTAAAGGTAACGTGCTCAAGCACAAGTGCCGTGGGCGAGGGGTGGGAGGTGAACAGTGAATGGTGACAGGGAGTTTACTCTTCACCTCCAAATAAGTCAGGAGCAGGTGATCTCTCAATATTAATTTGGTGACGTAATAATAATATTAGCACTGCTAGAGTGCCTTTCACCCGAGAGTCATAAAGCTCTGCACAGAGTTGGGGAGAGAATGTGGCGTTGGGAGGGAGAGGCCCCAGAAGTGACAGGGAGCCGCCCGTACGACCTGCGCGGCGAGGCCCTGGGCGACGGTGATTGCGGAGAGCAGTGTCCCGAGCGAGGGACTCGCGTCGGCGTCGCACGGCGGGGACACCATGCTCAGTGAGAAGAGCGGCTCATACTCCGACAGGTCCATCGTCTTCACCGGGGGGGGGGTAAGGGGGGGCGTTGGCACCAACGGGGTTAGAGGCGCGACGGTGAGCGGCGATCAGACACTATCACGACAACGCGGCATGCGCTTTGCCGATCAGACCTCGCGACAAGGCTCCCTGTCGCGAGGTCCACGCACATCCCATGACCGTTGGCAACCGCCGCGCCGCCAGCGGCTCTGGAGCGGGGTCTGGGGACAGCGAAGGCCCCGCAGGTCGGAGGGCAGTGGGGTGGAGCAGCGGGGTTCGCAGCAGTGGGCAGCGAGCGTGAGCCGGGTCCAGACCTGGTCCAGCAGGATCTGGCAGACGTCGGGGCTGAAACGGCGCAGGGCGGCGAGGGTGCCACCCAAGATGCGCAGCAGGCTCGCCTGCGCCAGGGCGACCCCGCCGGGGCCTCGCTCCGCCTCCGGCCCAGCCTCGCCGGGCGCAGCCGAGACGCCACCACCGCTACTGCCGGCGCCGCCGTCTGGGCCGGGCGGCGTCAACCCCACGCTTTTCAACTGCGGCGCACGAGGCACAAACAGTGACTTTCATCACCGTCATCGGTATCCGCTTAATTGCACACAGGGTCGCGAAGGGCCAGAGGCTATCCTGGTAAACACAGGGCAAAAGGCGGGGCTGGACCCTGCATGAGATGCCACTCCATCGCAGGATACCGCAGGGAAGTTGTCAATAGGCTGATCACATAAGGAAGCAGAATTGCTTTGGAAAACCTACGCGGGCAAAGTTATTAATATTAATTATTATTTAGTTAACCCCCTTATCCCGGGGTGACTCACATCATTGTAGAGGTGCAGAACAAAAACCACAGAGAGGTGAGGGGAAGGCAGCCGTGCATTCAGCCGGCGCCAACATTTGACAGACGCTGCATTACATTGCGATGTTAAAGGCAAATTAAACACAGTGCTTAAGGATGTCATGGAACCATCACGCAATTACTGCAGAAAACATTCCCCAAATCACGACTTTAACGATATTATGCAAAATGCCAGAGCAATCGAAGGCAACCAGACACAGCAGGCAAGCTCGACACGGGGAGATGGCACGTGAGCCGGGCATCCAACTCAAGGCCTTTCTTGCCGTGAGGCGAGGGCATCACCACCGTGCGGCGTATGACGGCGATCGGGGGAACGAGCGGAACGGCAAAATGTAGAGAGCGGGAGAGAGCGGGGAAGTGGCGCTCACCGCGAGGTACTGCTGCAGGAGCTTCTGGCTGTGCAGCAGCGCGGTGCAGGTCTGGCACAGGCGGCAGAGCGCCACCTGCGGACAGCACATCAGCACCAGCGTCAGCTCGGAGCTGCAGGCACGCAGCACGGTGCAGCGGAGCGGGTAAGACAGCAGCACACACGAGTGTGTAGGACAGCAGCACACACGGGTGTGTAAGACAGCACCACACACGGGTGTGTAAGACAGCAGCACACACGGGTGTGTCAGACAGCCGCACACCGATAAATAAAAAGTGCAAACCCACATTTCCAGTGTAAATAGACAAAAGTGTGTGCATGTCGGGTAAAGGTGGGGTTTATGACACTTCATTATGGATAACACTGCTTCGAAATCTTTCACTCCCACCCACTAACAAAAAAGTGCCCCATATAGCTTTATCAGAATGGTGGGGGCAAGTGCCGTTAGAGGGTGACAGAGCCTATTCGCACGCTGCTCCCAGACGCTAGATCGCCCGTCGATTGTAAAGTTGGTCAGCTGAGTCCCTGTGCATCTTCAAACTCCGTCTGAAGACTCACTCGTTCCATAAGGCATTGAAGCCCTCTGGCTAGGACTGTTGATGCTGCTCACTGTTGTTGTGCTCGGATGATGTCTCGCAGTTGACCTGCGCCTGCCCAGGAACACTTATTCTTTCCTTTATTTGTTTATCAGTTATTTTATCTGATATTTTACATTCGTCATTGATTTATAGACATGTTACTTTTAATTGATCTACTCTGATGTTGTTGTTGTTATGCCAATCTCTGCACAGCTCTGTGCAACGCTTTATGACCATCGAGGGTGAAGCGCTCGAGAAGTGCAAATAATATTTTATTCTGAAGGTGGGCACGACACACGAGGGAGTGGGTAGCTAGCACCACGCCCGACCACCTTTGTCTCCCTAGCAGCGATGATTACACACCCACATGAGTATTCATTTGAGGCCGACTGGACGGTGGCCGCGAGCAGGAATCACAACTCGTGTCGAGGGGTTGGCGGCGCAGCGCGCCAGTCAGCGGACTCTCACCTGCACGCCGTGCAGCAGCAGCGGCAGGTGGAAGTGCCATTCCCGGGTGAAGTGCGCCAATTGCAGCAGGAACGAGACCGTCTTCTCGGCCTCCTCCAGGCTAGTCTGGCCTTGCAGGGCCCGCACCGCGTGTAGGCTCTGCTCGGCGGCGTCATCACGGATCCCACGTCACAAACCGCTCCCCACCCCACCCTCCTCTTCTCCCTCCACCCTCCCTCTTCCACCCCCCCAACACCCCCCTCCACACCTTTCTTCCCCGGCAACGGCAGCCAGGGTAAAGGCACCGCCGGGCATCGTCGATCAACATCACGCCACGCTCACGCTAATGATACGCTAGTTTACCGCAGCATCCCGCCCCAGATCTACCAGACTCTGCAACAGTTTCTTCCCCCAAGTCACCAGTTTCTTTAATACCAACATATCCCACCCCCCTTCATCATAACAAGTAGGACTCAGACGCTACACCCCCCACACACACGGACTCATACCTGCACTGGCCACTCCACGTTACTATGTACAGTCTATGTTGTCTAAGTGCTTTGCCCTACCCTGTTGAATGTGGATTCAGTATACGGATGGGATGACTATAAAGTTTTAATCTATCGATTCTTGCCTAGGGCGCTTTTCTGTGCAGAGTTTGATAGTTCTCTATCTCTCTCGCCCTCTGTTCTGCGTGGGTTTCCTCCCACATCTTTAAAAAAACTCATTAATTGGCCGATAACATCGTAACGTAACACGGCGACTGATTGAATGCATAGCTGCCTTCCCCTCGCCTCTCTTTGGTATCCTCACTACACCTCTAAAATGATGCAAGTAGCCCTGGGTAAGATTGTCTTCTCAATAATTATTCATAATAATATGCCGTTGGCTGTTCGGAAAAAAAAAACAAAACTGCATGAATGAAGCTTTGTTAAGATTTTTTTGGGTGACCTCATTCCTGAATAAGGGGGCATTCCAAACGCAACATTAATGTAGGGTCACGCCCTCTGCTGATTGTCCTCGTCCCACTGTATGGAGAGAACGGGGCCGCAAGGTAGCGCAGCGGTAACGTTTGCGCCTCACAGAAAAGAATGGTCTTGCCCAAGCAGGTTCGATCCTCGCCTCGGACAACTTTCTGTGTGGAGTTTGCGCATTTCCCCCCTAGGATGACATCCTAATAAATAGGAAGCAGTGTGTGCCAAAATGGCAGTGGCAAACCGCCTAGCTGCCTCCTCTGCCTCCCTGTGCTTTCCTCGCACCTCTGAGTCGTTCTCTGTGGAATGAATACCTTCGACAGTGAATGAGTACGTGCGTGTTATAAATGTACAATTATTATTATTAGTGGCCGCTGCACCGTCCCCTCAGGGTTGCCACCTGCAGGATGCGCTCCTGGTGGACGCCCAAGAAGTCAAGAGCCTGCGGCAGCGCAGAGTGGCGCAGCTGTCGTAGCGCCGACTGCAGCACGGCCAGGCACAGGCAGTAGGCGCCGTGCCAGCTGGGGGCCTCGTGAGCGCGGCGCGGAGGCCCCGCCACCTTCTGTACGCGGGACACACACGCGCGGGAAACGTGCGCAGGACATACGTGCGGGGCACACACGAGTCACGCGCGGGGACATACACGTGGGACACGCGCGCAAATGCATGGGGGAAATGCGCGGGACACTTAAAGCAAATGGGACAAACCGACGAAAATGTTGGCTCAGTCATTGTCGGATCCATGGCCTCTTACGGGTGGGCGGGTGGCTTGGTGGGTGGGTGAGATGGGTGGTGAGTGGTTACATAAGTTGGGTGGTAGCAGTGTGGATTGGTCGATGGGTAGGTAGGTGGGAAGTTGGCTTTATGGGTGTGTAAATGGGTGGGTTAAAAATCGGTGGGAGGTAGATTGGTGGGTGGGTGAGCAGGTGGGTGAGCGAGCAGGTGGGTGGGAGAGCTGGTGGGTGGGCGAGCAGGGGGGTGGAAGAGCAGGTGGGTGGGTGAGTAGGTGGATAGGCAAGCGGGTGGGCTGGCGAGCACGCAGGTGGATGAGTGAGCAGGTGGGTGGGTAAGCAGGTGGGTGGGTAAGCGGGTGGCTGGGCAAACAGGTGGGCGGGCGAGTAGGTGGGTGGGCGAGCAGGTGGGTGGGCGAGCGGGTTGGTGGTCGAGCGGGCGGGTGGGCGAGCAAGTAGGCGGGTGAGCAGGTTGGCGGGTGAGTGGGTTGGTGGGCGAGCCGGTGGGTGGGCGAGCAGGTTGGTGGGCGAGCGGGCAGGTGGTCGAGCAAGTAGGCGGGTGAGCAGGTGGGTGGGTGAGCAGGTGGGCGAGTGAGCGGGTGACTCGGTCGATCCCGTGCCGAGGACGGTGCCCACCTCGAGCCCTGTCACGCCGTTGCCATCCACCTGGTAGGTGTTGAGTAGGGGCAGGCACAGGCACTGCAACACTCCGACAGCAGCCAGCGCCGCGGCACCCTGCGCCACGCATGCCCGCGTCATACACACCCGCGCCACACACGCCCGCGTCACACGCGCCCGCGCCATACGCGCGCCACACGTGCGCGCCACACGTGCGTGCACTACGCATGCCCACCGCTCGGCGTTAGGATCTCCCACGCGAAGGGGTCGGCGACCAGCACCACCACGTCTGGCTGCCTCTGTCTCCCGAGCGGAGATGTTCAAACCAGTGCACCAGGTACTCATTTACACCTGAGACTAATAAAAATAATACTGGCACTTCTACAGCACCTTTCATCCGAGGGTAACAAAGCGCTGCACCGTGGAGAGAAGAGACAACGGCATGTTAACAACATAAGAGTAGATCAATTAGAGTAAAACAATGGCTATAAATCAATGTAGGACGTAAAATAACAGATAAAATAATTGTTAAACAAATAAAGAAAGGAATAAGTGTTTCCTGAGCAGGCGTAGGTCAACAGCGAGAACCATCATCCGAGCATAACAACAATGAGTAGCATCAACAGTCCTAGCCAGAGGATTTCAATGTCTTACTGAATGAGTGAGTCTGGGGACGAGTTTGAAGATGCCCAGGGATTTAGCTGATCAAATCTCTACAGAAGGGAGTTCCAGAATCTGGGAGCAGCAAGAAGACTGTCACCCATCGAATGGAGGTGCGATCTGGGCACACGCAGCAAGCCCGCATTGGAGGATCGGAGTTGTCGTGTTGAAGAGGGCATCTCAAGTAGGTCACGGATGTATGTCGGAGCTGC
This sequence comes from Mordacia mordax, assembly GCA_036362905.1. Lineage (NCBI taxonomy): Eukaryota > Metazoa > Chordata > Hyperoartia > Petromyzontiformes > Petromyzontidae > Mordacia > Mordacia mordax. Next base: position 9,126,782 of record JAZEWT010000029.1, read on the forward strand.
GCCAGAGCGATTTCTTGGTGAGACTACCTAGGGGAAGCCCAGGACCTGTGTTTGCAGGAATCGGACCCCGAGTGCAAAAGAACCGGCAGCAGCTACCACCAAGAGCATCGGCACTCGGCGCCAGTCCTGCGGCCGTGCCAAATTTTTACTCGACGGCAGCGGCTGCCACTGTCGCCGTCGCCACCCCTCGTACCTCCGCCGTGGTGGACAGCGTCAGCAGCCAGTGCAGCGCCGCCTCGGTGAAATGCAGTCGGCGCCGCCACTGCAGGCTCCACTCGAGGGCGGCGCCCACGGCTGGCAGCAGTGTGCCCTCGCGCACGCACCGCAGGTACCAATCGCCGGCGCCCGGCTTCAGCAGATACAGCTCCTTGGCCAGGTGCAGCGCTACCACGCACACCTGTGGGGGCGCGCGGGCCACGGTGACGGTACGCGGGCGCCGTCGGCACACGGGCGCTGTCATCTTGTCTCGAGAAAAGTGACGGAGCTGGCAGCGCCAGCTGCCGCGGGAATTCCTGGTTGAGGATTGTGAATGTGCCCCACAGTGCTTTTCACCCCGAGGTGTTGGAGGCAATCGCAAAGATTGGGGGGCAAGGCAGCCACGTGGTCGGCCGGCGCCAACCTCCCAGACACCGCCCAATGACACACTCCTGCCTAGGTGAATTGGCCTGATGAATAAATTGCTCCGAATAGTACCCCCTGCGATGTACTGGCGTCACACCCTGGGTATATCCCACCCCTTGCGACATTTGTCGGCCGGGATAGACGCCATCTGCCAAACCTTGGCGCCAGCTGAATGCACGGCTGCCTTCCCCTCAACTCTGTGATTTCCTCACAACTCCTCTACAATGATGTGAGATACCTTGGATAAGGGCGTTTGATAATTAATAATAATTAATAATAATTAATCACGTGGGAACCAATGAATGAAAAAGAGGAACGTTTGACACGGCTATCCCCTAAGAACATTTCTCGTTCACTCGAGCTGTCAGAACCTACACCGCCACAATGTTGTGGGAAGAAACCGGAGAACTCGGAGGAAACCCACGCAGAACACGTGGAGAGAGAGAACACACAAAACTCCACACTGGTTGTGGGAAGAAACCAGAAAACCTGGAAGAAACCTACACAGAACATACGGAGAGAGAGAACACACAAATTCCTAACTAGTTGTGGGAAGAAACCGGAGAACCCAGAGGAAATTCACGCAGAACAAGAGGAGAGACCAAGCGAACTCCGCAGCAGAGAGGAGCCCAAGGTGGGAATGGAACCGCACTGGACAGGAACCCTCGTCTCCGTGAGAAGGTGCAGACATTTACCGCCGCATGGACCGCCCGCAATCTCCCATGGGTGCGGCGCTGGCGCGTACCGCTGGTCCGGAAGCCAGTAATTCAGAGCGCCGAGCCGGTACCGTGGGGAGCTTGGGTTCTAAGCCTCCGCTCCCTGGCCCGAAGCCGAGTGGAGCCGACTAGGCCAAGTGTCCTCACCGCGTCCCTGTCGTCCCTGGCGGTGGGCCGAGCGGGCTCCGTCTCCATGCTGTCGGGTTCCGGGCCGCCGGGCGGCGCTATCGCCGCCGCCCCCGTCCGCCGCGCGCCCTTGCTCCGCTCTGTGAGCACCGCCACCTCCTGTTGCAGCGTTTCGCACACCAGCTGCACCAGCTGCTTGTGACCGGGAACGGGGCCGGCTGCGCGGGGGGGGGAGCCACACGGATACCGGCTCAGTGGAGTCCGGCGCTACCGCCAGGGTTCCCTTCAGTGACGGAAACTCGCTCGTTTCACCGCAACGGATTTTTGCCGAACCTCCGAGGGCCTCTCACCCCGCGGTCGCCGCTGCTGCAGGACGAGCGTGACGGCGCCGAGGAGTCGCGCTCGGATCTTCTCGGTGAGGCGCCGGTCGGTGGCCTGCAGCTGCCGCAGCACCTCCAGCAGCTCTGGCAGCACGTCCTGCCCACCAGGGAGGGCACTGGCGAGGGGGGGGGAGGGTGGTGGTGCGTGAGGGGAGGAATGGGACACGGGCGTGGGGTGACCCGACAGGTGAGATGACGCGTTGACGGAGTTGATAATCTCGGTGCCGTAACCACTGAGTCGCGCGGAGGCTCACAGACTCTCACATAGATCCGTGGACGACAACAACAACCGCCATTCACCGCTAAGTGGCGGTGATGTCACCACAGCGCCTGTGCCAGGCCATATCACCTTGAGCGGTCAAAAATGATGTTGAATAATGTGGGAGCCAAAGGGCATCTTTGTCGCACCCCAAGGTGAACAAGGAATGGTTCTGACTCCCGACCACATAGCTTTACCCGGGCTTGCCCATCCTCATGAAGGTCCTTAATGACGCTGAGCAGGGTGTCAGGAACTCCGAAAGCATGAAGAACAATTCACAGCCCTGGCCTACTGATGGAATTGTAGGCCTTGGCCAGGTCAATAAAGCAGTGATGCAGGTCCCGTTGATATTCCCTACACCTATGCTGTAGCAGCCAGACAGAAAACATGGAGTGTGTGCAATATCGCCCTGGCCTGAAACCACATTGGGGTTCTGCAAGCTTTTCCTCAGCGTGCCTGGTAAGGCGATGCTGAATGATCCTTACCAGGACCTTTCAAGGCACATGGTAGAACGAGATGCCCCTGTAGTTATTACAATCGATCCAGTCCCCCCGTCTAAGAGAAGGGGATTACTAGGGCATCCTTCCATTCTTGCAGGACCCTTCCTGTGCTCGAACGTTTATAATGATGTTTTATAGGGCAATCTGCAGATAAGCACCACCTTCTTGCAGCATTTCGCTTGAAAGATCATCTCTGCCCAGTGCTTTTCCTGGTCTCAGGCTCTATATCGCCTTACGCACGTCCTCTATAGATGGAACCTCTAACAGCCACTCACAGAGTGTGGCTTCTTTTTCCATTTTCTGAGGTACCATGGTGTTATCTGAGCTGGGGGGGGGGGGGTCCCCTCCTCTAAGACCTTACAATAATGCTCTGGGAATCTGCGGACTTGTTCTTGGGGGTTGGAGATCGGACCACCATTTTCCCCTTTCAGAAGGGTAATGGATGCAGCGTTGCAAGTCAATTAATATTTTAATGGAATTAAAGAAGAGTGATTTATGATCATGGGCTACCGAGGCAGACTCCATCTACTCAGCAGCCCACGACCACCACTCATCCTTGCAATGCCACACAGCTCTCCGAACCCATGAGCAAAGGCTGCGGTAAACGTTCTCATTCTCGGGTGCGGAATGTTGCAGGCCGTGGGAGTGGGCCTGCTGTTTTCTGTCAGCCAGTTTAAACACCTCCTCCATCAGCCAGGGATTCTGCGGAGGTCTGGACGATAGACCCAGTGCAACCATTCAAGCTGCATGAGCCACAGTCCTAAACCTCACCCATTTCCCCTTGACATCAGGAGAAGTGGAGGACGATGTCAGCCCCAGTTGCAAACGATGATGAAATTCTCGCTTACAGATTTAATCAACTAGCCGAGACCAAGACACTGAGGGATTCCATGGGGTCCTTGGTGAACACCTACCACTGCCATGGAAAAATGGCAGGCGGATCTTAGAGATGACAAGCCGATGGTCAGAGGTCAGATTAGCTCCTCGGTAGGTCCTGGTGTCAAGGACATGGACCCGCATCCGCTGCTCCACCACAATGTAGTCCAACAGATGTTCTTGCTTGGCCTAGCATGCACCCAAGATGTTGTGTGGATGCGCCGATGACGGAACAGCATAGTGGTTATTATGAAACCATGGGCTGCGCAGAAGCCTAGCAGCCTCCTACTGTTGCTGTTGAGCTGATTTGGCCCATGCCATCCAATCACTCCAGCCCAGGTGTTTGCATCATGACCCACTCGGGCATTAAAGTCACCTAGCAGGATGACTCTATCCTGAGGGGCCATTAAAGCCACCACCGGGGACAGGAGGTTACAGAAAGCATCTGACTCATTAGTCTTGCCTGCATCCCTCCACTATGTTCTTCTTCAGTGTAAGCCACTACCACCATCTCGACTCCTGAGCCCACAGTAGCATGGGATTTACAGGTTCCCACACCTCACCACCACGTTCCCATGCCTCCTTCATTTTCATTCCTTTATTTAGAAGAAGAGCCACTCCCTGTTGTTTGGCAGTTTTATGTCCCGAGAGGAGAATTGTCCGCCCCTCCTGATGGCTGGAGCCAGAACCAGTCCACTCGACCCTCCTGTATCCCACAGAGGTCAAGGCGGTACTGGTCCAGCTCTCGAAAGAAGTGGCAACCAGCGCTCGAACATTGCATATGGCTACACGCAGCGGCTTTTTGTTGTTGCTGAAGTAACCCCGGGGGTGGAAGCTCAGTCTTCTGGCTGCGCCAAATTGGGTTTACCAAGGAGACGGCATAAGCGCCTGTCCCCCATGGGCCTCCAACACAAGCTTTTTCTTTTTCTAGTCAGAGTCAAGTGGTAGTTAGATTGAAGGTGGGGGGGTCATCAGCCCCCCGCCCCTGTACAGAGCCCCCTTGGCTGCTGTGAAGCTGTGATAGCAGCCAGCACAGCGTTATTGACCGGCAACACGAGGAGTAGGGGGGTTGTTTTGCCAGTCCAGAAACGCACATCGAGAGACCCACACACATATTCGTAGACTGACACAGAGTGGAGACACTAGGCTGGCAGGGAAGGAGCGGTACTGACCGGCGGGATGCTGGGTGGACGGTGGATGTACGGTGAAGAGATGGTGGACATACGGTGGACGTACGGTGGATGTACGGTGAAGAGATGGTGGATGTACGATGGATGTACGGTGAAGAGATTGTGGACGTACAGTGAAGAGATGGTGGATGTACGGTGGATGTACGGTGGATGTACGGTGGATGCACGGTGGATGTACAGAAGATGCACGGTGGATGTACAGAAGATGCACGGTGGATGCACGGTGGATGCACGCTGGATGCACGCTGGATGCACGGTGGATGTACAGAAGATGCACGGTGGAAGTACAGAAGATGCACGGTGGATGTACGGTGGATGTATGGTGGATGTACAGAAGATGCACGGTGGATGTACAGAAGATGCACGGTGGATGTACGGAAGATGCACGGTGGATGTACAGAAGATGCACGGTGGATGTACAGAAGATGCACGGTGGATGCACAGAAGATGCACGGTGGATGCACGGTGGATGCACGGTGAATGCACTCAAGGTAGCGGGCATATTTTCATGCACGGAACTGATATGCAAGGTGGTGGGTGTGTTTTCGTGCGAATGTGCGTGTTTTCGTATGTGTGTGCTTATACACGTGTGTGCGTGTGTGCATATGTACATGTGCGTGTGTGCATGTGCAGCATACAGCATGTTGTACGTGTGCGTGCAGCGTGTGTACGTGTGCATGCAGCGTGTGTACGTGTGCCTGAGTGCGTAGTGTGTGCATACATACACTTGTGTGCGTGTGCGCGTGCAGAGTGTGCATGCGTACACGTGTGTACGTGTGTGTGCAGTGTGTACGTGCAGCGTGTGCGTACGTACACGTATTGTATGTGCGTGTGCAACGTGTGTACATGTGGGTGTGTACCCAGTGTGTGGGTTCGGCGTGTGTACGTGTGCGTGTGTGCAACGTGTACGTGTGTGTGTGCAGCGTGTGTACGTGTGCATGTGTGCGTGCAGCGTGTAGGTGTGTGCGTGTGTATGCAGAGCGTGTACGTGTGCGTGCGCATGTACGTGTGCATGTACGTGCGTGCAGCATGTGTACGTGTGCGAGTGCAGCATGTTCGTACGTACACGTGCGTGTGTGTGCACGCAGTGTGCGAGTGTGTGTGCGCGCTTGTGTGCAGCATGTGCGTAGGTATACGTGTGTGTGTGCATACAGTGTGTGCGTGTGCCGCGTGCGTACATGCGCGTGTGTGCGAGCAGCGTGTGCGGTGTGTGTGTGTGTGCACGTGTGTGCGTGTGCAGCGTGTGCGTACGTACACCTGTGTGCGTGCAATGTGCGCGAGCAGCGAGTGTATCTGCGTGTGTATGTACATGCAGCGTGTGCGTACGTACAAGCGTGTGTATGTGTAGCGTATGTACGTGTGCGTGCAGCCTGTGCGTACGTACACGTGCATGAGTGTGCGCGTACCTTCCCCAGTGGCGCAGCAGAACGCACAGCGTGGTGGACAGCATGGCCATGAGGTGGACGCCCAGCCGACTGCTGTCCATCTTCACCTGCGCAGAGATGGGGCACACGGAGGCATGCGGATACATGGAGACACACTGATGTTACGCCTGGTTTCGGAGAGGACACAGATCAGGAGGCGTAGCACGCAAAGTGCAGAGGCAGGAGAAGGCAGCGACGCAGTCAACCAGCACCAACACCTCCCGCAAAGCTGCATCGTATACATTACAACATTACGATGGTGTTGGCCAATTTATTACTGAGTGTTCTGATTAGTCGTGGGAGGAAACCGGGGAATCTAGAGGACACGCAGGTATGCATGGAGACATGCATACCTGCGATAACATGGTTGGCCAATTGGGAGCTATCCCTTGACCGCACCCAGGCATCGATCGGCCTCCCATTGTACCTGTACCAGATTGAAATTCCGCTGAAACATCCATGGAAAGCCTCTCGAATTACGTAGTCAAAAAAGATGTTGAATAATGTAGGAGCCAGAGGGCATCCCTGTCGCACCCCAAGGTGAATTGGGAATGGCTCGGACGCCAGATCACGTAGTTTTACCCAGGCTTGCCCACCTTCATGAAGGTCCTTAATGATGTTGAGCAGGGTGTCAAGGATCCTGAAAGCACGAAAAATAATCCACAGCCCTGGCCTACTGATGATATCATAGGCCTTGACGAGGTCAATAAAGCAGCGATGCAGATTCTGTTGGAATTCCTTACATTTCTGCTGTAGCAACCGGACAGTGAATATGGCGTCTGTGCAAGACCGCGTTGGTCTGAAACCACATTGGGCTTCCGCAAGCCTCTCCTCAGCATGTCTAGCAAGGCGATGTTGAATGATCCTTGCCAGGACCTTTCCCTGCACACTGAGGAGTGAGATGCTCCTGTAGTTATTACAAGAGGTGTGATCCCCTTTCTTGAAGAGGGGGACCACTAGGGCATCCTTCCATTCTTGCCGGACCCATCCTGTGCTCCAGGTGGTATTAATGATGTCATGCAGGGCAGTCTGCAGACAAGCACACCCTTCCCTGAGCATTTCGCTTGGAAGATCATCTCTGCCCAGTGCTTTTCCTAGTTTCAGACTGGATCGCCTTAGGTATTTCCTCTATAGGTGGCATCTCTGCCAGCCACTTACAAGGTGTGGCTACTTCAATTGTCTGAGGTACTACAGCCCCAGCAGGGTCATCCCCATGTTGACCTAGTGTTATCTGACCTGGGGGGTTCCTGGGGGTCAGAGATCGGATCACAATTTTCCCCTTTAAGAAGGGTAATCGGTGCAGCATTGCAAGTCAAATCTTTTCATGGAATTAAAGAGTGATCACAAGCTGCCGAGGCAGACTCCATCTCTTCAGCAGCCCGCTACCACCACTCATTCTTGCAACGCCGCACAGGTTTCTGAACCTCGGAGCGAAGGCTGCGAAAATCCTCCTCGTTTTTGGGCGTAGGATGTTGCAGGTGGTGGGAATGGGCCTGCCATTTTCTCGTGGCTAGCTTGAACACCTCCTCCATCAACTAAGGCTTCTAGGGAGGTCTGGACCATGTACCCAGTACAGCCATACCAGCTGCACGGGCCACAGCCCTAAACCTCACCCATTTCCCCTCGGCATTGGGAGGAGTGGGGGACGATGTCAGCCCCAGCTGCAAACGACGATAAAAAAATCTCTCTTACAGATTTCATCAGTAAGCCGAGACCAGGCCACTGTGGGTTTGAATGGGGTCCTTGGTGGTTGCCCATCACTACTGTTGAAGAATGGCAGGTGGACCTTAGAGATGACAAGCCGATGATAATAGGTCAGATCAGCTCCTCGGTAAGGTCTTGGTGTTAAAATGAAGTCCAGCAGATGGTCTTCTTTGGACCCGGCATGCACCCAAGATGTTGTGTGGATGCGCCGATGATGGAACGGCGTGTTGGTGATTACGAGCCCATGGGCTGCACAGAAGTCTGGCAGCCTCCTACTGTTGTTGTTGAGCTGATAAAGCCCATGCCTTCCAATCACTCCAGCCCAGGTGTCTACACCATGACCCACTCGGGCATTAAAGTCACCTAGCAGGATAATTCTATCCCAAGGGGACACTTTAGCTAACACCTGGGACAGGTCATAGAAGGCATTTGACTCATAGGCCTTGCCTGCAGGCCCTCCACTGACGTTCATCTTGAGTGGGAGCCTAAGCCATCCCCAGCACCATCCCTCTCCTTCCCACACCTCCCCACCAGAGGAACACGCACAGAGATACAGACACACGGAGGTACAGAGACACGCACGGAGACACAGACGCATGGAGGTATAGGGACACATGCAGACACAGACACACGTCATACGACGGGGTGGGTGGCCATGCCCAGTGAGCCTGTCTCGCTAGTTGCTGATGTTCACACTGCACCGGTTACTCATTTGCGGTTGAGCCGATCTAGGGGAGTCCCGGGATCGGTTCAGTCAGTATCAGTACCTGCTTAATCCTGTACAGGGTCGTGGAGGAAATGGAGCCTATCCCGGCAGATGCAGAGCACAAGGTGGGGCTATACCCAGGATGTGACGCCAGAACATTACAGGGCAATTTTTTGGGGGCAATTTACTCAGCAGGCTAATTAACCTAGGCAGCGGCGTCTCTTTGGACGGTGGGAGGAAACCGGAGTCCCCGGCGAAAACCAACGTGGACACGGGCAGAGCGAGAGAACTTGCAAACGCCACACAGAAAGGCACCGGAGCCGGGAACCGAACCCGGGAATTGTTGCTGTGAGGCAGCAGCGCTACTCACTGCACAGCTACCACCATGCCACCCTGGCTCAGAATCGTCACTGGCATTGACCGGAGGAAGGTGAGGAGGGGTGAGGAGGGGTGAGGAGCGGATGAGGAGGGGGGGGCAGCAAGGCTCACCAGCACGCTGAGCCCGGCCAGCACGTCTTGCACGACGGTCGCCTTTGTCTCATCGTCATCCAGGAAGAGCACACTCCCCTAGAGGGGGGCACGTGCATCACACATCAACACGAAGGCACACTCGCGCTCACCAGCCCGCTTACCCGCTCACTCACTCGGTCACCCACTCACTTACCCGCTCGCTTGGTCACCCTCTCAATCACCCACCCATTCGCTCAAAAACTCACCGTTTCACTTTCCCACGCATCCAGCCAACCACTGCCCACTGGCTCACTGCCCCACTCACCCCCTACGCTCACCAACGCGCTACGCAACCGCGCAACAATGATGGGGAAACATAAAATTTGTGCGCAACACGGGCGACAAGCACGGGCATCGTGACCGTACGTGGGCCCTGTACCCCACCCCCGGGCCCCCGTACGTAATTGGTGGCGAGGATGAGCAGCGTCCTCCACGCCTCCACCAGATTGGTTCCGTCCTCGGCGGCCTCCTCTGCTGCCGCCGCTGCGGCAGCGGCGCCGCCTCCTCCAGCGTCCCGTTCGGCGTGCGGCGCGCATGAGGCCAGTCGGCACACGAGTCCTCGCACGTAGCCCGACCAGTAGCGGTAGCGCCCGCCCTGGCTTAGCCTCCGTAGAACAAGCACCAGCGATGGGTCCAGGGAGCCACTGG